>CM062805.1:939163435-939553275 GCA_031772625.1 Pinus tabuliformis
TACTCTTAAGTTGCCTTTCTTCCTTGCATTTCTTGCTTGCAGGCCTATTAAGATCAGCAAGACGGTATTTGTGCATGAGCAAATTGGTCTTTGAGTCTTGGGTGCCTTCCCAAAATAGAAGACGAGAGACTTTTTGATGCGGCAACGCCTACTCTTTTCTTTCCTCCTTTAGCATTGATGCTAAAAGAACCAACAACTTTCTAGTATCCAAACCAGCCGCCCTTAAGGCCTTGACCCATTTTGGTACTTTCTATCCGGGAGTGAAAAAGTACATTCCTTCTATCCAGCAGGGCTTTCTTTGTAAACAATAAAGACAGAACAAGCTCTTCAGTAAGCCCTGAATTATTTTCTATTTACACATTCCAGGATTGGGCTACAAAGCTTACAGAGGAAAAATGAAAAATTACTTGGAAGCTTCCATGGATCATATTTGCAGAGGTTATAACATCTGCTATTATTTGAAAAATTACTTGGAAGTTGCCATGGATCATATTGTAGAGGTCACAATTGCTATTATTTGAACATGGCGTGACTGCGAGTTCGCTTTCTTGCACAAGCAATGGACCACGAGCTCTTCCTCTGTAGGGAAGAATCTGAATCCCAGAGGGAAATGTAAGTTCACTTCTGCATTTCTACTACCCATGCTTCTTAGGAGTCTTAATCCTTGACACTGCTCTCTACTGCCTTTTTTATTGTTTATCCCCTGCCCTGTGTCTGATAAAGATATTTCACTCCGTCTTGCCGTGCAAGCCATAACCAAGCTGCGGTTTTTTCATAACCAAGCTAGAAAGTTTTTCAAAGGATGGCTGAGGCCATTGGGTAACAAATTGTAACCGATAAATAACAGTTTTCAATCGATCTGATTGCTGAAACTATTTCTATTGTCTAACATGAAAATCAATGACTCAAAATTCTACAAGTGGCATAAGAAGGGAGTTAATTTCAGAGGGAAACGCCTTACGACGTAACAAGGGGCATCAAAACCTTATAATATATTCTAAAAATAAACCTACTTGTTGTCTCTGTGATATAGTCCCAAACTAGTTCCATTTCTACCCGCTTTGTTCATGTCATAGTTCTAATTTCTGTCAAGTTTAAGCACGCATGTATTTTTTGTTGTCGGAGGCATTGAGTGCCACTGCTTTTTGTCCTCCCGTAATTTTAAATGGGATATGGCATGCTTGTTCTTGTGGGTTTTCCTACACGCTCTTAACAATCTCAAGCCTTTGTCATCCTATTTATCCCTGCTGATGTTTCAAATTTTGGTCAGGCTCTTCATCGAAATCTCGTTGGAAGACGCTGCTACTCCTTCGACCCGAGGGTGGCAAAGAGAGCTCTTTATATGTTGAGTGATGAATTCTTGCATTAATATCTTAGTGGTATGACTTAAAAGTGGGTCCCTTGATAACATATTATTAACAAGGGGCATCAAAACCTTATAATAATATTCTCATAAATAAACCTACTTGTTATCTTTGTGATATAGTCCCAAAAGTAGCTCCATTTCTACCCGCTTTGTTCATGTCATAGTTCTATTTTTTACGTCAATCGCTTCAATCATCGTCCTCTTAAAAAATGGACCAAAAAAACTCGATTGCCCACGTCTCAAATGGTGGCTATGGAAGAAGGGTTATAATGGGGTCTCATATCTCTATAGAGATCTACCCACTCCTTGAGAATTACGTCAAGTACCTACACAAGTTCTATAGTCTTTGTAACCGAGGGGATTAGCTCGACCAGTTGTCACAAATTTTTTTGGGCATTCAGGTAGTTTTGTGCCAGCAGGTGCTCAGCGTGAATCCCCTTGGGCGAGGTGTACTAGTCTATGCAACGAGGTTACTAAGGAAGTCGTCCACAAATGTGAGGAAGCATCCTTTAGGTTTCCCTAAGAAGTCACAGAGGAAAAAAAAGGGCATGCAATCTCTGTGCAGATTAGGCTACCACGTTATTACATGGGTGATATGGTTTGGATCATTATATTAATTTCCATCCATCTTGATGCTTTCAGAGTGGGAGAAGTGGAAGAATCAACTTGCGGGACCATTTTTACGGGTGGTCCCATTTCGAAAAATTTCAAGTCAAAGAACTTCTAGAGCCATTTTCATGCCTTAAATGAACACCTTTTGTGGTCCTGACCTTACTATGTGTCCATATTCCATAATATACACGCCAATACCTTTCCAATGGCGCAAGAATAGCCTCAATCGGAGCTTGTACGAGAAAGTTATGCAGGTCCGGTAATGTCCACCCGAAACCTCACCATGTGCTCATTCGTTGATGTCCAACTTTCATCACCAGGGACACATCTCCTTAAGGTATCATTCGCTCCCAATTGTACAAGTTTCCACGAGTCAATGTCTAGCAAACAACATTCAAAACGACGCACATGTCTTATGTTATTGCATGTCTAAGCTTACTTGGCTATCACGAAAGAATGAAATCTAGACTAGATCCTCTAGGAAATATTTGATTTCGACTACATGTGCACATGGAATTCCATCATCTATATCGTTGGTTCTTCTCTCGAGTTCATTCTTAGCAAGTGGTCTAGGTTGTGGCAAAACTTACACGTCTGTGCGAGAATTTGAAAGTTGAATTCTTGGAAGAGCAAGAGCCACATGCAAAGGTGGTCATGATGCACTCACTTGTTCACAAGGTAAATCAGTGTAACTTAATACGCATGGACAATAAAAGAGTGCCACGAGATGTAATGTTATAACTCATGCAGAGAGAGTGATGTTCCAAGACCACCTCTCTGTATCGTCAAATAGTTCCTTTCTGCCTTATTCATTTTTTTATTGACATAACGATGTGGATGCCAATATTTCCCTCCTCAGTTTGAGGTAGGATGGCACAAACAACACTATTTGTGGCATCAACTTGCGCACTAAACGACTTGTTTCAATCATGAATTCTTAGAGTAAGAGCCTCGACTAAATTTTTCTTCAACAAATCAAGGGATTCTTGGGAATCGTTTGAGAATGAAAGTTCAACATTTTGTTGGGGAAGTTCATCCATAAATAAAGTGGCGTCATAATGACACCTTACGAACTTCCTATAGTGTGTTTTGTTCTCGATGATATTCAAATTTGCTTTTGTTTGTTGTGTGATCTTCATGTTAGCCATGTCATATTCTAAACCATCATTGCACCTGGCACAACCAATTAGGATGCCTTTGTATACTTTTTTACTCAACAAAGAAAAAACTAACAACTTTATATTAAGATGAGGTTGTTTACATGTAGCATGTGTCAAAAGTCCACCATTTCCAGCATACATCCTAATCCGCAAAAATATATCCCAGTCACAAATCTAAACTAGCTATGTTTGAAAAAACACATTTGCTCAAATTTTGTCACTCGTACAACATAACAATAGAAAGCCATAAAAAACAACTCTAAAGAAAAACAAACATATCCACATCATGAAAAATATTAGCTTATGTGAAGTAGATCTTTCCCGAACCTTGAAATGTGTTGTCTATGAAGGCCGAGTATAAGATCTCCTCGGGCAATTGGGGATGCCCCTCCTTAAATTTTGCATCCACAATTCTATTTTGCTCCTTGTGTATATGAGAGAAGTTCACCCCCTTTAAAAAGTACCTCCAAATTCTTTGTAACCAGCTTGTCATTAATGGAGGATTCAAAGAAGATTGCTTTGCTACCCACTAAATAATCACCTTAGAATCTCCAAATACCTCCAAAGTCTCTTTAGATAGCCACTTAGCAGAGTATAACAATCCCCATAATGCAATAATCTACGCACGAGTGTTGGAAACTTCACCCCCATGCCAACAAAAATGATAATCCATACGAGGACTAATAATGATGTGTGTGCCACAACCACATTTGTTATTCTTGGCAGCTCCACCAAAAAACCCACCCAGACAACAATCGCCGATATTCCTGAGTCATATATGTCTCAAAGAGGCCTTGTCAAGAACAGGCCCAAATTCTCTGAAATAAGCAAAAAAGATAAATAACAGATACTATTGATATTCTGAACCTGCACTTAAAAAACTCATGAATTTCGGCATCTCCAAATACCCCAGATGATAAATAGATGCAAGGAACGATATCCTTTACATTCAGACATCCATTCCTACAAGCATAATTCCAAAGTAGATGAGTTCAAATCAGCGAAAATGTTTAACTATGCGTCACATCAAACCAGATAGGCACCACGAACGAACATTTAAAAAAAATGTGCCACATCTTCCACGTCCGATTTGCGCAAGGTACATCAGACAGAACCACAGAATCCCCCCCCGCCGACAAAGATTGTCCCAAGTGAATATCTTGTTATGCCAAGCTAACCAGCCAAATCATTTGAGCTTTAATGGAATGTTCCAACTCCATACCTTTTTGAAACATCTTCTAGACATAGAAAAAGGAGACGTCGATGTGATGTGCAAATATGCTTCCTCAACTAATACTTGTCCTGGTAATGTATTTCCATCCCACGAATAAATATCCTCACGATCACTTAAAAATATCTCATTTGTATTAAGATTGTACACGTATATGTCCCAAGCCATAGCCAGTGTACCAAATAAGCCAAGGTCCCACAAACCAGGCCACATAGGATGCAATATAAAAGGGTTGGTTGGGACCTGCAATTGGTTAATGTAATAAATACCGAGATTGTGAAGATGTTGAATGAGTGGCAAAGGTAATTTATGCTCACCGACAAAACCATAGGTGGGATCTAGACCGGTATCCACCCCGAAAATAGACCTAATATTCCATTTTAAGTTCCCAAAGAGCCAGTGTTTAATTTTAATCTTGCGCCGCCAAATATATGAGATAGCACCTGGGACACCAGCCCCATCCTTAATCAAAGTTACCAAAGACTGGTTTTTCAGATACTTATCGTTAATGATTCATTTCCAAATACCAACATGATTTAAAGAACGCCACAAACTCTTCATTGATAAAACCCAACTGGATTTTCCAATATCCATGATTCCCCAGCCCCCATCCTCCTTACTTGAGATGATATCCTCCAGTCAAACAAGTTGAATTTTGTAACCATCTTTAGTACAAGCCCAAATGAACTTAGACATAATGGATTTAATCCTCTCAATGATGTATTTGGGCATCAGATATAGATGCAACTAGTATACTGCAATACTCTGCAAAACCGCTTACACCATAATCAACCTTCCGCCAATTGTAAGCCACTCGTGTGACCATGATAACAACCTATGCTCAAATTTTCTGGTTATCCAAACCCAATCTTTAATGCCATAATTATTAGGTGGAAGGGAGAAACTAAGATACTTAAACCCTTCGCACAATGAAACCTTCTCAGCATCAAATAATCTCGTTGTCTCCAAAACATTGGCCTCCGCCTGAGACGAAGAAATCAACTGAGATTTAGCTTTTCTCATGTATAGACCCATGGCACCACCAAAAGTGCATACAATCTTTTGCAATACATGTCATTCCATAACAGAAATATTCCCAAATATGAGGACATCATCCACAAAAATGAGATGGGTAATAAAAATGTTCCTCGTAATCCCCATACCCGAGAATGACCCACGGGAGTGTGCCACCGAAATCATTCTGCCCATGCCTTCAATGACAAGTAAAAGTAACAGTGGAGAGAGTGAGCCCTGAGATGCCTTCAGAAAGCATGAAGGCACCCCATTGGTTAAGACACCAAAATTTGTTGTAGTTATACAAGCCATAATCCACTCAATCACCAATCTAGAGAGGCCAATCTTATGAAGCACCGAACGCAGAAACTCTCGATCAACACAATCATATGCCTTGTGAAGGTCCAGTTTCAATAATAAAGCATCATTTTTCTTCATTTTGATACAATGTAAACATTCCCGGGCAATGGCCATGGCATCCTAGATTCGATGATTTTTAAGAAACCTAAATTGTTCCGACGCAATATGTTTCTATAGGGTAACTTTCAATCGGTTAGCAATGATCTTAGAGATAATTTTATACACAATGTTGCACAAGGCTATGGGTCGAGAGTCCTTGAAAGAAATCGGGCCTGAGACCTTTGCAGTCAACATGATGAATGTAGAGTTTAGCTCACAAGATATGACGCAAGTTGTTCTCAACTCCTCAGCTAAAAGAAGTAATTTCGGCCCCATAATATATTCAATATATGAAACCAGAGCTTAGCATCCCTGGCAAACTCGGATAGTAAAATACCTGCAAAATATTTATAGGCCAAGAAGTTAACAACCCAAGGATCCCATAACACATACAAACCCCCAGATTGTCCCGAAGCATCTGTAGCATAAACCCTCCAACCATGACAATTTTTTAAGAGTAAAGGCCAGGCATCATGGTCTCCTGCAAAAGAATGATAAAAGGATTATGGAATTTAATAAAATATTCCAGGCATTGTCGTTTAACGGAGTTTCCCAGACCCCGAATATTCAGTGACAAGATTTTCATATCGAAAGTTTACTGACGAGCTGGAGATCTCTAAGATCCTGAGTGGGCGAATTCACACGAGAAGATGGGAAGGTAGGATTTGACCCCTCCAAAAATTTAAAGAGACACCTGTAAGAGCAACCCCCAAATACCATCTACTTTATGCTTCACCCGTCGCTTCTTTATAATAGTAAAATTTAGTCGAGAGTGGGGGATCACTGTCACACCATCTGATGGCAACACTTTCGAGTGGATGGCAAGAGGCTCCAAATCAAGTGTCGGGTTTAATTTCAAAAGTTCGGCTGATGTCCACTAATGGAACCAAATTGAAGCATCAAAGTGGGTGGATACACTGAAGGAGAGCAATACCCTTCCTGGATATAAGTGTCGTCCACCCCCAAATGACCAGCGAAATCCCTATCAGCGTGACTAGCACCCAATGAGGGGAGGGTGGAGAAAATAGAAGATACTCTGGAATTATCGATGCGGATCACAGGAATAATACAATATTTAGAATGGATATCATGCATCACCACAAAGTTGAGGGTAGATAAAAGGATGGGTTTGGATATTTGCCAATATACACCTTTTGCTTTTCAATGAAAAACACAAGCTCGATATTTGGGTTGCATTGCCTTGAACAAATTCAAGCGACTAATTTATTAAACTATCGATGCAAACAAATTAAAAAGTTCCCAAATTTTTTGAATCTAAAACTAAATCGTCTTTGGAATTACTTCCAGTTATATTTCAATGTTTTCCATTTTGTATTTCAGTTGACTGGGATACTCATCTCTCATCTGAGAGACACGGGTTCAACTCCAACAAAGATAATTTATTTTGCAAATGTTTTTACAATAATAAAAAGAGATGTTCTTTTTAAAGGCTCTTACAGCAAGGCAGACACCTAATCCAACGCTTTTGCAGTGATCGATAACTCTTCTTTATTAAATTGTTCGGGGAAATGGGAGCATTTTTTTCCTCTGTCTTCTTCACGTATGCTTGTAGCAAATAGTTGGATGGTGATGATGTTCATGTGCAATTAAGGAGATGTTTATTGACTGTGTTGGATACAAATCCTACTAGGAGGAACTTTGAATGACCATGTTCATTGTTTACTTCATCATTTTTTGTTGTCAATGTGTTGTATCCCTTAAAATGCGTTGTCTTTTGAAGGTTAATCTGATCTTTTCCATGTCACTGAGTGTGCACTTACATTTCACCCGTAAAAGCATATTGTCAGAATCTTAGTCTCGAGCTCGAACGTTGTTCTTTGAGAGTTTCATGTGAGTGATAGAGATTGAAGGGGTCTTTTACCTCTCATAGTCCACCGATTTTATCTTCCCCTTTGGCGCGTTTTCCTTGAGTCCACGGGGATTTGGATGCACCAAGTCAGTTGGAGATGGATTCCTTTTTGTCACGGCCCCACGCTGTGATGCCTTATGATCACTGTGGGCGACGTGCGCCGCCGGTGATATTTCGTCGCAGTTGTACAACTACTCTAACCTAGACTGCACCTAACTTCTCATTCGCTTCAACAATTAGCCAATTTTTCATTCAAGTGTTATTATATTCAATTATTTCATTCAACAATTATACAATTATGTGATACTCTAACTTCAGTACAAGCAGCGGAATAACACTCATTAACAGTCTGCGATATCGTAAAGAACAATATGAACACAAGGATTTGCAATAGGAGGGGGGCAACTCCCAAAACACTTCTCCCCTTTACTCTTAAACTTGAAATAATATTTACAGTGGAGATAGAAAGGGGCCAGCCGTGTCCAAACTCATGCGCTGCCCAAGTACAAAGAGTGGCAGTGGTTGGCCCAGCCCAACTCACTAGTGAAAAGTGCCAAGTTTCGCAACAAGGATGTGCACCTTTCCCAACAGAAACCCCAAAAATGGAGTCCCAAAACAGCCCAGAAAACTAACCCTCGGCCCTGCCGAGAAACCAGCTCGCTTGGGCGAGCTCTCCTCCTTCTGCAACGTGCCTTAGCTAGGTTTTCAAATTCTGGGATGTAAGCCCCGCGGTTCTGCGATATCAGACCCCTTACATTTCTGCGATATCGCTGACTTTGTCCTTTCTGCGATTAGCTTTTGTGATATTACTTATCTTGTGCGAACTTGCTTGCTACCTCCTCCAAGTGTCGAGCTCCTCATCTTATAGATGCTCTAGTCGTTTGATTTTACGTGGGCCGACGCCCCTTCTCTTCTTGAGTCGACCCTTCATCTTGTGCGGGCGCGCCCCTGGGCCGACCTGCTCGTGGGTGTGCTGACGCACCCCACCCTAGGAGCTTCGCCTACCGTGCTGCCCACGCTACCACCTCTGGTCACCTCTGTGTCGCACACTCCACATTGCGCTGCCTGCTCGCTCGCCTGTCACGCACCTGCTCGCTATGTCTCGGTCGCACTTCCGCTACGCCTTGCACCGTCGCGGTGCCCGGGCGCCACACCTTGTGTGCGGGCGCGCTCGTGGGTACAGGTCCATCGAATTAGGTTGTCGCTACGTTGTGATGTGCGCGTTCTCCCTTGCACGCTCTCCGCTGTGGGTGGGCACTCTTCTTCATGTGCCCTTCGATATACCACGTCGTGTGGGCTGGCGTGCCTGCTACATCTCTCTCGGTGCCCCACCTTCGTAAGTGCGTGCCCAGGGCTTGCGCCCCTCAACTCGTGCACGCTGCCCCTTGTGTCGACCTGGGCGCCTCTCCTCCATGCGGGAGCGCTCGTCGCACTTGGGCACTCTCATCGTACCTCCAAGTCGATTTTTCGCCATCAAGTGAGCACGACCCATCAGGGGCGCCCATTGGCCTTGGTGCCAGCTCGGGGTCCTGACACTTTGCCATATGTGAAAGGAATATGAGCGGTCAAGTTGTTGATTACAGGTGGTAGGTCATTGTGATTTGTTTTAGGGCCAAACTCTATTTTACCCCGATGCCATAACTTCTCGCTAGTTTAACATATTAATATGAATGGAATAGAACGTCGATAGTGGAGGAAGATATAGATTGAATCCTCCCGGAGCTCTCCTCCCGGTCAACCCTCCTCCGGTCGCGGCCAAGTCGCGGCTAAATTTGATAGGCCAGATGGCATTCTTGAAGGAAATCCAGCCACAGGAGGACGCGACGGTGGAGGTTGATGAGCAGACATTGGCCCCATCATCAATGGAGAGCAGGAGGGTCCTATTGGGGGACAACGATCTACATCGCATTCTTGGTGTTCTCGTAGGGGAGCGTCGCAGTCTCCGACTTCTCGAGATCCACAATAGAGATGCGGTTTCCCATGGGCGTCGAACGCTATTTCACAGGATCGCATTTCCGCCCCTGTATGGGGCATCGAGCAGCTTCTTAACCTGCAATTCATGCCTCTCTCTATATCTCTCTCAGGTAAACCAATCACAATGGGATTTTGTAGGGCTCTTTGAACCGAAAGCTTGCTTCCTTAGGGTTTCGTAAAAGTGGTTAGCAACACATTTTTGAAACAACGCAAATGTGAAAATTACTCACGAGCAGAGTTTTGAAAGTGTTGTACATTGCACACGAACTTAAACTTTGACTAGGCTTTTTGTGCGAGAGAGCAAAATTAGATCTTGGTATACCTTTCGTGAATAGCCAAAATCAAATCACGATATACTCTCCACAAGTAGTTAATATAAATGTCTTAGTGGATTAATCTTTCAAAACCATTAATAAATTTGTTTTATGTTAACTTGGTAGTAAACTCATTATGCTTTCTCAAAGACAACTAAACACGCTATATTGTATCATAATCAACAATTACAACATGATCAATATGTTAACGCGGTGGGTGATTAAATATGGAAAGGCCAACATAACAATAGGTTGTTGATTAAATTTGACTAAGTTAAGACACATCTCGGTGAATTTGACTTCAAGGAATGGGTGAGCAATGATCTCCATTGATTATGTCCAATGGCATTAAACATCACATTGAAGGATTTTTAAATAGTGTAATTTTTTCCTTTATATTAATATATAAATTATTATTATGTTACGATAACATCCACCACAAGTTTAAGATAACATGGAAAGGGAAAAAATAAAAATAAAAACCTTTAGTGATTGTTTCCCACATAATTAATTATTTTGATATTATATATATATATATGAAGTTTCATATTTTTAATTGTAGATAATATTCTGATATTTAGTTACTTTTATTTATATATAAAAAGCAATAAAGTTCATATTTGTACTTTCTAGATAATTTTAATTATAACATCCATCTGAATTCGCGGTAACACATCAAATCTCGCAAACCTCTTTTAGGGTGAAAAGAGATTGGCATCAAATCTGGGAAACCTCTTTTAAGGTGAAAAGACATTCGATCCCTCAAATCGAAAAGTAAAATAGATCTAGGGAAGTGAAAATAGTGAGAATATTGAAAATATAAGTTTGATATCAAAGAGCATGTCTATTTAAATGGTAGTAAGGGGTATCAGAAGAAATAGAAATGAGTTATCCCACATGCATGGATGAATGGGATAGAGAAGAAGGGGAGTAATAGAAAAAGAAGCGAAAGAGGAGAGAAAAAGCATACCTTTCTCGGCCTTTTGGCTAAGATCAAGTGTAGTATCTGTTCTTATCAGTTTAATATCTGATACGTGGTTCATAGAACCACATGATATTAAATGTATTTTTCTAGGGGGAGGGCCCACTTACAGTAGCTTGCTATTGGGGCTCTCGGGCGTCGCTTGTGCGTTGCACTACAGCACCAGCCTGGCGCACCCCACCAAGACAAGACCAAATTTATTTAAATAAATAATAAATTGTTGAATGTTGTTAATGTAATGGTTTGTTTGTTAGGATTGAACAACTTGTATTTACCGTGAATGAAATGAAATTTTGTCTTCGGTTGATTAGCCGCGCATTGACTTGATCAGATATCGTGTTGTTTACCGCGCCCAAGTCCATCCAGCAGGTAGGTATTATTATGGTGTATTAACTGTCGCTCGTTTTGGGTATTTTCCAGTTCTTCTTCCCCGTTTGCAGCTTTTCGAACTTCACCATCACGTTCTGATGTCAACCCAGCAACATTGGATTTGATGGTCCACCTATCTATCTATCTCAATTCCATAGTATAGTGCTCAAGCGTATGGTCCAGCTATCTATCTCAATTTCAATTCCATAGTGAGCTATCTATCTCAATTTCAATTCCATAGTGTGCTCAATCGCATGGTCCAGCGATCTCAATTCCATAGTGCTCAGTCGTCCTAAATCCAATATGGTCCAGCTATCTCAATTCCATAGTGCTCAGTCGTCCTAAATCCAATATGATCGAACTGTTGTTCTTTGAAGAACGCAGTAAAAAGCTTTGAAGGTGGATATATACCACTGATAAGTTTTATCAACTCCCTAAGCTTTTAACGCACTTTCTCAATGTTGTGCCCTGCACGGAAGCGTTTTCCGATCTGAAATTGGTTTATATATATATATATATATATATATGTATATCAGCAGCTATGTTACCAGAAACGGGACGGTTGCCACCGTTCCCCGTATAAAACGCGTAAGAAACGGAAACCAGACGGAAACCAGACGGAAACGCCATTTTCTTACGGTTATTTTAGCTAACGGGTGCATATATTTTATGGGAAATTTTTTACAGGTGGTAGTTCGCATTCTCAGCGTGTATTTTCACTCTTTATTGTAGATTTCAGTCATGTATTCATTCAATAATCTAGAGGCTTATGCCAAGTATATAGAAAGTTGATTATTTATGTACTATTGTCGCTTTTTTAGTTGATTTGTTTTCCTTTAACACATATACGATTAATTTTCTCTCTCCTCGTTTCTTAGAGTGCGAAACCTCCCAACTCCGTTTCTCGTACCGTTTTCGTTTCTCGTTTCGTTTCCCGTTTCTCGTTTCTGGTAACATAGATCAGCAGCGATTTCAACTATGGCTTGCCTACTTTGCAAAAGGGATGTCGTGCATATTCCAATGTCACTAACAACATGAGCAGCAGTCTGGGAAACGTTGAAAATTTAATTTTGAAATGTGACAATGTGGGTGAGTACGTTTCTATAGAGTGTTCAGGGATTTCTTTTCATTGTCAATGAGATGATGTTGCGAAGAGGGCAGAACAGTCAATGAGATGATGTTGCGACGAGGGCAGAATAGGGATTGATTTCTTAGGGAGAGTGCAGGGTGCGTGCTCAAAAATATATATACAGGATTGCTCAACTCATTTTGGGCAAAAGAATGTGAAGTTCACTTTGATTGGTAAAGATTTAGATGCTCTGTGCTCTGACTCTATTTGGTGCAGCAAGGGTGATTGGACAAAGACCGCCCCTGCCTACAGAGCATCACGCACAGTTCAGTTCAGTTCACTGGGAAGTTGGGTGGGACACAAACTCAAGCATGTGCATGTGCTCAAGGAATAATAACAGAAAGAAATAAACACAACGGGTTTTCCTTTTTATTTTATTAGTTATCCTGGTAATGGAATTTACAATGCTTGCACTTGCAACCTCCAATGGCTGTTGCTGTTACAACAATAACAATTAAAACCACAGCACGACCAAGTCCTTTTTTTTCTCGCAACTTACCCATAGGTCTGAGTCTCGGTCTCGGTCGCACTCACATTCACTGTTCAAAACAGCTGTCAATGGCTCCTTTCAAAACTAGGAAAATCTGTGGTTACCCTGTTTCTGCATTTTCTCCTCTCCACAGATGTAGGATTGCTGGACTCGTTTTGGGCAAAGGCAGATGACACTTTGAACAACATCATCCAAACCCGATGGGCAAATAGGAATGAGAATTTGCAACTTTGGTCTTGGGCCCCTTCTTTCAAGGTAACAAAAATCAATTGTGACATTGGAATGCATGAAATATTGCCGAGCCAAACGTTTGCCAAACTGTTCTCTGCTCTTCCACTGTTCTGTTAGCCCGTGTTTCACTTGAACCACGTTGGCTCAAAAAATAGATATAACATATATTTCACGCTGTAAAAACCAGAAATCCAATTACTATATGTCCAGTTGTGAAAGTCTCCATTCTAAATTCGATTTCGATCTTGATGGTTCTTCAAGAGGTTGCCCTAGCAATGCAGCTTTTGAGTTTGTAATGAGGAATCGCATGGAAGAACCAGCCTATGTTGCTGTAGGGAATATAGTCTAACCTGCCAAGGATTATGTCGACGTTGTGGCATCCAAGAAGGAACGGAAGCGTCCATAAATTTATTTGAATGTGGAAGCATAAACCTGAAAGGGGACTCAAAACTCAACCGTGAGCAATTAAGGAATCGAAAATCTTCCATGGACCATTGGAGGTTGGAATCCATTGTCGCCTTCCCTCATAGCCAATTTGAAACTCGAAAAGGTAAGGAGCAGGAAGGACGGGTGCAAGAAGATATGCAGATTTGGAGCATCCTCCGGGGGGGATACGAAAACACAAAACTCAACAACTCCACATCGAGAATCATGCATAGAGAGCATCATATAGGAATAATGTGGGAGGATCAAGGAACTTTAATGATGGCAATTCAAGCCATCAATCCGCCTTGTCGCAAAATGAATCCATCCATCATGGCACTTGAAGAGCATCTGCATGTGAGAGGTGTGGAAACCCCTTGATCAAATTAATCATCATTGGACAACGAAATCTAGAGCGAATCCAAGTACAATGGATGATCCTATCTAGGTTTCTTTAGTGCACTAGTAGAAGATTGAGTCTTCCTCCCTGTTTGACCCAGGTTTTTGTGATTGCTATCATGGAGGATCCTATCTAGGTTTCTTGTAAATGATCCAGTCTTCCTCTTCCTCCAGGCATCCGCTACACCCGTTTGGCCCTGGGAAGCATCCCTTCCTTATTCCTACTTGAGATAGAAATTTATTATTTGCTGCCAACAAACAGAGCGCTGCTACTCCTAGCCACAGTTGTGGGAGCTACACCTCCTTCTTGGGCTTGTCATTTGGCGACACCCAATCTTGATCTTGATCGGTTTGTTAGGTCTCCTTCCTTTGCCGGGGGTATTGTCATTTTTCTTTGGCTTTCCAACCAATTCTTTTAAGAGGGAGCATAGCATTTTTAGGGTCCAAAAGGTTGATAATTATGCTTAGAATCGCCAATGACGATCAACGTCCTCACTCTATCTGCGTACAACGATAACAATCCATGAAATAGAGCACACGCCTCTGCCGGGTTGTTTTTTGTTGTCCGTGGCCCCACTCTTAAGTCAATTTCCCCCTCCCGGCCGGGAACAAGAACAAAAACAAAGAAATGTAGGAACTCGAGAATGTAGGGATAGTAGCATGGAGGAACGGCTCCAAGAGGCTATGATGACAAGGAGCCTTCTACGGCGAATGGTAACAACAACCGAAACCCTCTCGAATGCTACAATTAAACTCAAGCTCACTTCTAACATGACAGCGGCAGGGGACATGGCGACCAAGGATTTAACCTCCAATGCCGTTGGGGGAAGAGGTCAAGTGTTTTCAACTCGCAGAGCCTAGACCATATAGTGCCATATAGCAACACTGATGAAATTGCCCCCCGCCCCCTAGGTCATGGGTTTAGGGAGTGGTAAATTCAGAGCTCCCCCACACAAACTAGTGAAGCTAGGCGGGATTGAAAACCTCTGGTGCATGATAAAAAAAGAAAAGACATGTTTATTGAACAACATATCCAGATAGAGATAGGTGAAACCCCTGATACGACAAAAGGATGGTTTTATTAATGCCCCCACAAATAACCCAAAGCTAGGCCAATGGGGGTGTGGAAACCCGGAAAGGTCCTCTCATTCAAGTCATCCACTAAATTAGAGTTGCTTACCGCGAAAGAAAAAAAAATCCTGCAAGGATAAATGTATACCCACATATTGACAAAAGTCCTAGACATGGGAATATTTTGATGGACCCTGTCAAGGAGAGCCACCGAAGTTGGGGCAGCAAGGATTTCATATTTGGAGCGAGTTTCAGAGAAGCATTCAGAGAGGTGGGCAACGCTGATCTCTCTTTGATTGCTGATAGGGCTGGCAACAGGAAAAAGGAGTCTGCAAATTCAAATTCGAAGATAGCCATTGACCAGATTAACAGTAAAGTAAATCTCCAAAATTTGACCCTTTCCCCAATCTTGGAAAGCTCTTAATAGTAAAGTAAATCTCCAAAATTTGACCCTTTCCCCAATCTCGGAAAGCTCTTTCCAAGGAGTTGAGAGAGAATTTCAATAAAGTTTCTTTTCAACACGTTTGTAGAGTCAGGGGGAAGAAGCAGAGTCCCAACTCTCGGCCACTGTCAGATGCTTATATGACTATCGGATGCTTAAATGATTAACACCCAATGAGGAGGCTAGCCCCAGCAACTGCAGGACAGATGCTGATAAATCTGCGCTGTTTCATTCTTTTGGCTTTTCCACAGGGAAGATCTGGATCCAAGCTTTTGTTAGGAGAGCGAGCGTGCATGACAATTCTTTTTTATGTATGCAGTAATTGGGCTTTATAGCCTTCCCCCCTCTTTTCCTTTTGTTGGTCAGGCTTTGATATTGACAAAGATCTTTTCCTCAATGCTCAGGCCCATTGCAGCATTGTATATTCAAATTTCTCTTTTCATATAGTAAATATATACCATTTATATTGAAATTTCTATTTGAAATAGCAAATATACCATTTTTTTTTGTTTCTTTCCCTTGAAAAAGGAAAAGCAGCACAAACACAGTGTCCCCTTAATACGACACAACAAACACATCATGAATATCCAACTACAAGAAAGAAAGAAACGTTTGCCGTATACAGTGAAAACGTTTGACAAATATAAATTCCACTGCTACTGCTGGGACATGAACCAAACCAGGATCTCTCTCTCTCTCTCAGGTGAGAGCTGAAAAAGTAGACTTCATAAACCGGAATAAAAAGTTCAGCTGAGCGTGAGGTGTATGGAGTAATATTGAAGACAAGCTTGTAATTTAGGAAGTTGGAGTTGTGGACAGTCAATCTATCAATGGCGTGTGTGGTGTGGGGTGGGGTTTATTATATATGTTGGAACACCAATATCAACCTGTGAAAGGGATGGCGTGTGTGGTGTGGGGTTTATTATATATGTTGGAACACCAATATCAACCTGTGAAAGGGATGGCGTCTGCTGCAAACAAACAGTAACAAGAAGATTAGCACCAATATCAATCTGCGAAAGGAATAGCATCTGAACAACAAACAAAACAGTAACAAAAAGATTAGCACCACCAATATCAATCTGTGAAAGGGAATGGCAGCTGCAAACAAACAGTAACAAGAAGATTAGCACCACCAATATCAATCTGTGAAAGGGAATGGCAGCTGCAAACAAACAGCAGTAACAAGAAGATTAGCACCACCAATATCAATCTGTGAAAGGGAATGGCAGCTGCAAACAAACACAGCAGTAACAAGAAGACTAGCACCAATATCAATCTGTGAAAGGGAATGGCATCAGCAAACAAACAGGAAGAAGAAGATTAGCACGGAATCGCGTAGCATCCCTCTCCTCTCGCCTCGCAGCAGCAGAGCACTCCGCTCGTCTCTCAACTATGTATGTAATCAATCATGAAGTAAGACCTCCGGTAATTTATTCAACCTCTCGCCTCGCAGCAGCAGAGCACTCCGCTCGTCTCTCAACTATGTGTATGTAATTAATCAATCATGAAGTAAGACCTCCGGTAATTTATTCAACTGGATTTACAAATAGTTAGATTTAAAGAAGCTCCCGTAGTTGCAGTTAACTTGATTTGATTTTAACTTTTGCGTGGAGGCCGCGCGAACGCGAGCCTCCGCTGCCACAAATTATGACGTGCACTCTCCTCGATGGGAGATGCTAGGTAAAGCCCCCTCCCAAGTGCAATGGAAGTGGTCTTCCTAGGCCATCGACCTTCTTGATCATCGATTGACCCCGCCCAGGTAAGTATGTTTTGAACATTTCCATCTTACCCCTCTATACCCCCTCCTTTCCTTCCGTGCATCCCCACTTTGAATGTGGGATATATATATCCACCATACAATAATGTCTTATTCCATAATTAAAAAATACACACTCAATTGCTTAATTTCATCCTTATTGCTATTGGTGGTGTTGAATGAAGAATTTCATCCTTATTCTTATTGCTCTTGTTGATAAGTTCATCTTTATATTTTTCTTCACGCTCAATTTGTTAATTTCATCTTTATATTATTCTTCTCGTTGATCATATTCACACCCAATTTGTTAATTCCATCCTTACATCATTCTCGTTGTTGTTGATCATATTCACTCACAATTCGTTAATTCCATCCTGATATCATTCTTGTTGTCGTTGATCATATTCACTCACAATTCGTTAACGCTTCTATTATTCTTCTTGCTGATCATATTCACGCCCAATTGGTTAATTCCATCCTTATATCATTCTTGTTGTTGATGATGATATTCACTCACAATTCCTTAATTTCATCCTTACATTACTCTTGCTGTTGATATTCACCCTCAATTTGTTAATTCCATCCTTATTATTCTTTTTGTTGTTCATCTCCATTACTGAAAGTGGGTAGGTAACATGGTGCACCCTCAATTCGTTAATTTCATCCCTCTTATTATCGCCGTTGTTGATACCCGTTAGTGAAACTGGGTAGGTAACATGGCCTTCATTGAGGTTCAAACCTTGCTCGATGCTTGTTCTTACCATTGTGGATATGCGTCCATCTACGGAATAATTGTTGCGGCTACGTGTAAGATATTGTCGGTAACTTTGGAATGATGTTGTCGAGTAGGCCTTTTCGGCTTTAAAAACAAGTGCCTTTTCTATGGAACGATGTTGTCGAGTGGGCCTTTTCAGCTTCAAAGGAAGCCATGTGCAATGCACCCACTTTACTAGTGCCCAATTGCGCTTGGAATGTGGTGCATCAGGTAGGGGTGTGGGCGCTATGTTGATGCAATTGACAAAAACGTGGGCAAGTCCACCTATGAGAAAAGAGATGATGGCCATCTTTTGCGTAGTCGAGACTTGACACCCATATCTTATATGGAGTTGCTTCCAAATCGAGATCATCGTCATAGTTTGAAGTATTTTCTCGACGATAGGTTACCATCCTTGGAGAAACACAGATGGGTCACTAAGATGCATCGGTATGATTATGAGATCATATAAAACAAAGGCAACGAGGCATCTGCTTTATTGCAGACATATGAGGAGAAAGGATCTCTCTTTGCCCTATCCTTACAGTACTTGATTGCCTCATCAACGCTTGTCAAGAATGGCTCGATATTGACATGGCGGTTCAATTCATCCAAGTGCTTTAGGAGAATCCCAATCCCCCTGAGGGCTACACGCGGCAACAAGATACCTTGAAGCATAAAGCGTGCATTCTTTTGATTCAAAATTGTGCTTTAAAACAATGCCCGTCTTAGAGGAGTTGTGTTCATCTCCCACCACGGGCACTTTGGCTTTCAGCGTACCTACAAATCGACTACGCGCTCTTCCTTGCGGGAAGGCTTGAAAACACACATCTAGGATCTTGTACCTACATGTGGTGCTTGTTAAAGGAACAAGGGTGAGATGGTGAAGAAGTGCCACCGCCACTAGCAATATCAACCACCATCAGGACCGACATTTCCATGGAATTCACAGTGGACCTTCTGAAAACAGACAACCAATATGTCACCATGGTGTTCCTCGACCACGTTTGCAAATGTGCTCACTTTTGTACCCTATCAGACCCATTTACACCTTCTGTGGTTACTCATGTTTCCGTGGACCAAGCTATAATGAAATCTTACTGCCTCCTTGAGCCTTACAAATCATGAGTCTTATGTTGAAGAAAACAAATCATGAGTCCTTTGTTGAAGAAATAGATCTTGATTTGCCACCTAAGGTTGTTTTGGTACAATTCGTCCATATTCATTCTTGATCACTTCCTCGTGCTAGACAACGGTACAAAGAAATTCTTTTATAGTTTAAAACATGTGTGTACAAAGGACTATAACAATTTTGTAAATAAATTTTGAATTTCTCCAACAATTTGGAAAAGGAAATATATTTTTTTGTAGGGCATTATCCTACCTACAAGTCTAAGACTTTTTTGTTTTTGTTTTAGGGAACTCGTTTATCTTCCTCAAACACATACAGTTTGAAACAACGACTAGAAATCTCAAATTATAAGCCAAAATTAGAACTTTGGTTGTAAATGAATGAAAAAAAAACTAAGATTCCACATGCAACATAACAACAAATTGGTTTTACTCCCAAGCCAATTCGACTACCCAATTGGTGCAATTTGGTAGATTAGGACTTAAGATAGATCTATGTTTATATTTGCATATCTTCCTAAAGCCTTTAGATCTATGATTGACCATGGTTGATTTTCATATTGAAACAATCTTTGTCACAATGAGACGTTGGAACAGGCAACTAGTCTTCTTCTTCACATTGGACCATGGTTGACCATGATTATAGACACAAGGGATTTATATTAAACCTTAGGATTACTATTATAAACCATGTGAATAATATTATACCCTAGGAATTTGAACCCTTGGATTAATAAACCCAAGGGATTGAGACAATATTTTTCATATTTTGATATTAGAACCCGAGGGATTGAGACAATCTTTTTCACAATACGAGGTCGGACCATGGTTCACCATCACCGATTTTCATATTAAAATAATCTTTGTTACAATACAACGTTGGACCATGGCTAACCATGGTCGACCATGGTCGACCATGGTTAACAATAATGAACCATGGTTGACTACACTTGACCCAGTAACATGGGACCCTAAGATAAATATTATAAACCCTACAACGTTGGACCATGGCTAACCATGGTCGACCATGGTTAACAATAATGAACCATGGTTGACCACACTTGACCCAGTAATATGAGACCCTAAGATAAATATTATAAACTCTAAAATAAGCACAGTTGACCATGGTTGATTTTTATATTGACACAATCTTTGTCACAATATGACGTTTGACCATGGTTGGCCATGATTGATTTTCATATCGAGACAATCTTTGTGACAATGCGACATTGGACCATGGTTGATTTCAACCATATTTCAACTATTTTGTCTCTATAGTTAACCATGACTTTATTATCGTCACCATTGAAATGGTGGTTATGCCTATTCGTGCCCATCTACTATAGGCGTCCATGGTCAACTATCGCCATGATTATTTATAATAACTAATTACTTAATTATTATAATCATAAATAAAAATAATTAATATTAATCTCAATATATATATATATATATATTATAATGGTAATAAACTAAGATTATAAGTAAAAATCAAATTTATCAAATTTATTTTCAAAGCAACGGTAATTCCTCCTCCTTTCCTATATATGTTTCAAACTGAGATTTTATGCTTATGGACATTGCATTTAGAAAAAATATTATAAGAAATATTGTATATTATTTTCTTAATAAATATCATTTTTTTCAAAAATATTTTAAGTTTCTATGTTACATAATAATTTGAATAATTATTCTTATTATTATTTTTAACTGTAACGGTTATGAATTTTATTTATTTGAAAAAGATAGGAGTGGTCTTTGCCAAGGCAGCCCTAGTTACAAAGAAAACAGCCAGCATATTCAGCTTTTGATTTACAGCATTTTCAAGGAATTTGAAAGAAATTATCGTCCTTTATAAATAGTTGCCCTTTCATGAGGGAGCATCCTTTGTTTGCCATCTGGTCCACTTCGCCATTCAGATTTCTAAGAATGTGGTAGAACTTGTGGGAGGTGAATTCTTGAAGAACTCTTTTCAATCTGCCCATAATTTTATTGAGACTAGCATTGATGAAGAGATCCTCCGTGTTTAATTTTTTTATTATAATCTCTGAGTCTCCAAAGACTTGGAGGTCTTTAACCCCCTTTTCTCTTGTTATAAGACAAGCTTTGAGGAGACCAAAAATCTCTGCCTGATTGTTGGTTTTCTAGCCGAAACCCCAGTAGGAGCAGTCTCTTGAATTCCCATCCGAAGAGTAAATGACCCCTCCAGCACCAGCGTTCCCGGGGTTTCCTTTGGAGGCCCCATCAAAGAAGATTATGGTGAGATTTTTGGATCTCCACCAGTTTATGAAAAGGTCCTCAGGATCTCTTATTTGCCATTCAGGATTTGTTGTTTGAGGAGTGAGGAGGAACTTACGAGGAGAAGGTTCAAGGGGGCAAAGCCATCTCCTTTCGTCAGGAAGGAGCAATGGATCTTCTTTGAAGAACTGTTGTTGGGCAGCTTCCAAGAGGAATGCTTTAGCTTTAACTGCGACCTGAAGAGGGGAGTGTCGATTTCCATTAAAGATTTGATCATTACGGGCCAGCCATAGCTGCCAACAAACAAATTTGGGAATTACTGTCCAAACTTTACGCCAGAAGGATTTGGTGGGGATGCTATGAGGATAGAAATTTCTCCAAGAGGCGAACAGTTCAGCAACAGTGCTATGAGGGAAAGCAGGAATCTGCAGATCCAAAAGAATGAGACCCCATACTTCCTTAGTGAAATTGAAATCCAGAAATAAGTGTTGGGCAGTTTCAAGGTTGCTTCTGCATAGCTCACACCTACGAGGCCCTGCAATGTTCCTTTTCTCTAGATTGTCTCCTGTAAGAAGTTTTTTGTGCACCAGCGTCCAGAAAAAGAAATTCACTTTAGGGAGAGCTAGATTGTCCCAGACTAGTTTCCAAAAGGCCGGAGAGTGGCTCTGCTGTTCTTCGGGTCCTGAAGAACTTTATATCCAGCTGCTGCAGTGTATGTTCCTGACTGTCCCCAAGCCCAGCTGTCTTTCATATAACGGTTTTCAGGTGTGGAGCTTTCCAGCAGTTCGGCAAGCAGATTTTTTGGGGCGTTAACCAAGCAAGGACGCCATGGAAGTCTCAGCCAGCCCATTCTCCCTCGTGATCCCAAACCGAAAGATCGTATAAACTGTTTATGCCTGCGCGTATCAACCAATCTCTGATGTCGGCGATATCCTCATTCCCATCCAAAGGATCACTCCCCATTATTCTGTCCTGCCACAATTTAATACACTTGCCATTGTCCGACACTTTGTACATAATTTTTTTAAAGAAAATACTGCTTTTACAACAGAGTCTCCAGACATGCGTGCTGTTAACATAGGGATCGAATTGTAGGTTTCTGAAGGACGAATTGTGGGCGTATTTTGACAACAGTGTAGTGCTGATTGGATGGTTGGGCTCGTGTGCCATTTTCCAGAGGAGCTTTCCTTCGAACGCTAGATTAACAAGGGAGGGATCTCAAATTTGGAGGCCACCCTCTGTGATCGGCCTTTTAACCATATCCCAATTAGCTAAATGCAATTTTCTTTCGTTACCTTTCCCTCCTTGCCATAAAAAGTCTCTTAAAAGTTTAGCTATCTGCTCCATAACATTTCTGGGGGCCAGTAAGAATGCGGCTTGATAAATTGGGAGCGCGGACAACAGTGACTTGATTAAAATGACTTTGCCTCCTTTAGTTAACCAGAAGCCACCCCATGCTGCTATTTTTGTTTTGATTTTACATATGATATTTGTCCATAGCGACCTTCTGTTGGCTCCATTTTTGATAGGGAGACCTAGATATTTAATCCGATCCCAACGAGCATGTCCTCTGAATCCCAAGAGGTTCGAGATGCTTATGAGCTCTTGTTGACCCGTGTTCCAGCTATAAATTTCACTCTTTCTCTCATTGACTAGTGCTCCTGAAACTCTATAGTAGCTTTTTAGGATCGAGTCAAAGGCTTTGGCAATTCTGGGGGATGCACCTCCGAGGAGAAGTGAGTCATCTGCAAAGAGCGCATGATTCAAAGGAGCGACATCTGAGGAGGGTTTGAGACCAGGGACGGAGCCAGAAATTCTTTCAGCTGTGAGTTTTCTACCGAGGGAGTCGGCCATTAAGATATACAGGAAGGGAGAGAGAGGGCATCCCTGCCTGATGCCTCTCCGGGCTTGGAAAAATTTGGAGGGGCGACCATTGACTAGGGGGGCGATCCATGGGTTATCGATGCAAGCATTTATAAGCTGGACAAAATGGGGAGAGAAGCCGAAGGAGAGGAGAACCTTGAGGATGAAAGAGCGATTAACTCTATCAAACACGTTCGCCATATCTAATTTAATCAACATACCTTTCTCTTTTCACTTTTTGCTGGAGTGGATTGTCTCATGGACTTGAATGACATTGTTGAGGATATGCCTGCCTTCCACGAAACCACCTTGGGGACTGGAGATCAACCTTTTAAGCAGAGGCTTGATCCTATTTGCTAACATTTTGGCCAGAATTTTATAAGATGAGTTACAAAGCGATATGGGTCTGAATCTAGCAAATGTTTTCGGATTGGAATCTTTGGGGATTAATGTTAGGTAAGTGGAGTTGGTTCCTCCACCGATCTTAGCTTTTCTCATGAACCCCTTTATCATTTTTTGGAGATCTATTTTGAAGATATTCCAGCAGGCTTTTTAGAAATGAATCGTGAATCCGTCTGGCCCCGGAGCCTTATCTGATTCCATGGACCAGATAACTTTGATGATTTCCTCCTCTGTTACCTTGCTGGTAAGGGCAGCATTGTCTTCAGATCTGATTAGATGAGGAATGTTCGAGAGGAAATCTGTTGTTTCCTCCTCGGAGGCCTGGGTTCCCTCACTATATAGATTCCTGAAGTGGCTATCCGTAGCAGCTTTGACTTGGGTGAAGCCTTTGCTGACATGGCCCTCTGTTGTCTTTATTTATGATATGTGGTTCCTGGACAGTCGGGCTCTATATTGTCTGTGGAAGAAGGAGGTGTTCCGATCCCCTGCTTTTAGCCACAGACTGCTGGATTTGATTCTCCAATATTCTTCTTCTTTTCGGAAGGATCGGTAGGTTGAGCATTGAGCCTTTGTTTGTTGTTCCAAAAGATCCACTGTAATCTCTTTGCTTTCCATATCTATTTGCAGGGTCTCCAAAGCATACACTGCTTCTTTCCTTACGCTGGTTGGAGTAGGGACTGGTTTCCTTATCCACTCCTTCAGAGCTTGTTTTGTAGCCTTAATTTTTTGCTCCCAAACAAAACTAGAGGACCCTGAGAAGGATTTGGATTATTGGATCTCATGGATACTTTATGTAATGGTGCATTGTATAGTTCAACCTATTTGGAGAAGCTCTTTTGGGCCAAGGCAAGAAATTCACTCATTTTTTTTAGCATCGTAAGACTATTGTGGTGGCTTAATGGTATGCGATTTCTATTTATGTGTTGAGAATTGATGAACTATTTTGTTAATTCAAAACTTACATCTTATTTGAGATTTTCTTTGGTTTATGCTTTCAAGGTTATTATTGGTTGAGAACTAATTCACAATTGGTAACAAATTTATTTCTGCATCCATGTATCTTAACTAAATTTTTCTAACAACCTTTATTTAATATTTGTTTTCATTTATTTAGTTGTTGTTATATTCTTCATATGTTTTTCTCAAAGTATTTCATAAAACTATTATAACGTATTTTCTATTCGATGTTTGTTCCAAATTTTCTTTCTTTTGCTCATTCTGTCCAAAACCAATTTTCAAACAATCATGGAGGTAACCAAGCTCACATATAATATGGGATTCCTATCCAAAATGGTATAAGGTTTAATTGAGACTTCGTAACAGGGAGACCCCCTTATCGTTGTTAGTGCAATTTTGCCTCATTAATAGGTATTTGAGATATCCAGGCATATCTGAGAAATTTGGGGGTTGTATTCTTTTTATAGGACTAGATTCATTCAGTTATCTGAGAAGTGTAAAGTATCCAAGGGTTTCATTATTTTTTTGTAAATGGATTCATTTGGACTTATGTGGGAACTGTGAAGCATCCAAGGGTTTCATTATTTTTTCTAGAACCCGATTCAAGTGAAAAGTGAGCAGGGTCAAGTATTTGGTAAAGGATGATTCTGCGGGGAGAAGTGCATTTGAGTATCCCAGCCTCCAGGCATGCATCAATATTTCCACTTTCTAAAATATCCAGATACCAAATTTTCTCATTTATAGGTGGTGGAACCTAGTTGACATGGCGATACCTATAGGATGACATATGGTACTAGGTGGTGATTACGTGACAGAGAGATGACATGGCACAGTCATAGTATGACAGGTAGCAGGTCACATTAGGTGAACTTTGAGGTAAAAAATGGACCTCAAAATGAAAAATGTACTAATAAAATAAACTTTAAGAGAACTAATAGGATTTAAGATGATGATGTCATCCTCAGGGGAGAATATTTTTGGAGGCAAAAGAAGAAAAATACTATTTTTAGTCATATTTTTTTATTTATCACCTTATAAGTTTACTCAAATTTCAAGTGTGCACACTCGTTGGATGAAGAATATAATTATGCATCCAACGAGTGTACACGCTTAAACATTGAGTAATCCTACAAGGAGATAAATAAAAAATAGAATAGAAAAATGTAGTTTCCTTTTTCCTTTTTTTTTTAATCATAACTCTTATTTTATTATTTTTACTATCATTTCATTATTTTCATTAGGGGGCCCATTTTAGACCTTAGATTTCCCCTAATGAATTGGCCCTTGTGGGTGGCCAAGTGACCTATTTCTAGGTGACATGTGGCACCACCTAGAGGATGCTACGTGGAAGGATGAAATCATTATGGTGAAAACATGACATCACCAAGACAGACAGAGGAAGGTGGGACTAGGACTGTAATGATGTGGCATACCAAAAGATGTGACACAACAAATGGTGTGGCAGTGACAAGGTAACGTGAGTGGAAGAGTGACATAAAAACATGTGTGGCAAAGTGACATCGGATTGTGCATGGAGTAAAGGTCATGGTAGCATGTCATGCAGTATGGG
The DNA here is from genome assembly GCA_031772625.1 of Pinus tabuliformis. Classification (NCBI taxonomy): domain Eukaryota; kingdom Viridiplantae; phylum Streptophyta; class Pinopsida; order Pinales; family Pinaceae; genus Pinus; species Pinus tabuliformis. Next base: position 939,189,646 of record CM062805.1, read on the forward strand.
GTTAGTTGATGTGGCACCATGTTGCGTTCGAGGGAAAACAACAAAAATAAACACCCACTCGTTAGACATCAAACATGCGAGGGGTTGAGATAAATATCCACTATTTGATATGCATGAACGATGACTTTTTATAAGTGTTCTCAAGCATAAAATGACAAATCCTAAACCCCCCTGCTCCATTAATTATCAAGCATGTGGGATGCACTGAGATTAAAATCAACCATTGATCAAAATGACGATCAAGTGAGCACCAACAAATGGCATAGGTGGTTATTTGTTAAATTTAATTTCGCAATTTGAGAGGCTAAGTGCTTTCTGCACTTAAGCTATTGGACCTTGACCTTGGTTACATGTGTTAGATAGGTAGAGTATTTGGGGTTAGATAAAATGAAAATTTGGTGATTGAGCACCAAATTTAGTTAAGACACTAAATTTTGTTAGATGAAGGCATAGTTATTAATGCATATATAAGGAGAGTTAAGGAAACATAAGAATATATACATATAAGAGAACCTCTGTGTCAAAAACACTATTGGAGCTGAGTAAAACAACCTATCAAATTTTTATAAGGAGCTAGCACTATGGAATAAATACTTAGTCCATAGTCTTGATTGTAAAAATTTCTGTTTTCCCACCCCGGTTTTCAGTTTCACCTTATTTTTCCCATGTAGTTAAATGCCCATTCCCATAACCATACATTTAACAGACTGAAAAAAATAAATATGGCTGAAAACACAAATTCTGGAAATTTTTCAGAATGCTGGAAATTGCAGAAATAAAAATCAGCAATTAAAAACAGCCATTAAAACACATTAAAACACTGATATTTTTGGTCAACTTGACCCTGGAAAAACCCCCTACAACTCTTGGGGAAAACCAGTTTGAGAGCTCTTCTTTATTTCTGAAAATTGCCTTTTTACAGTGAGAATTATTCAGCAAAAAATCAGCAAACAAATTTACAACTTATCTCCTTTCCCGTGCCTCATAGCAATCTGGAAATTACATCAAACAGGACAGCAATAAATGCTGTACGACCTCCGTTTTGTGTGCAGAAAAATCAGCAAACTGCTCCTCGATGTTTGTGCAAAAATCTGCCTTTCACTATGTGCTGAATCAGCTGTACAAATCTGCTCAACTGCTGCCTTGGAATGTGTGCCAAGCTGCTGTCTCCTTCTCCTTCCTGCTCAGAAATTTCTCTTGCTCTCTTGCTCTCCTTCTCCCAATCTGCTCATGAAAGAATGAATGACCTTTTCCTCCTTTAATATAACTCCAAGTGACTTTTGGGTGATCTCTAAATCCAATGGCTGAAATAGATTTAGATCAATGGTTGAGATTAAATGCTCATTTAAATCTCACTTTCTATTTTTAATTCACCCCATTTTAATAAAGACCCACTTAGTCATTTATTTCCAAAGTCACTTTTCCTTTCTAATTTTTCATTGACTTTATAAAAGTCACTTTAAAATTAGACTTAATAACTTTATCACTTAAAGTCACTTTTAAATTAGATTTAACTTTATAAAATTATAAAGTCACTTTAGGAGAAAAATTAAATTCTTTTGGACACTTTTCCCTAGGCCAAAGATCAAAGCCTAAGGGAACCACCTGTCCTCCGGTACCAAATTTCAACACTCTCTCTTACCGAGGAAGGTGTTCCTCACCACACCCATCTTGTCTCTGAAGTAGACATGCTTGCCCCGTGGTAAGGCTTTGGTAAGGATATCTGCAACCTGCTCATCAGTGGAAATATACTCAAGCTTCACAGCTCCCTTCTGAACATAGTCTCTGATGAAATGATATCTGATCCCGATATGCTTTGACCTGTCATGAAATACTGGATTCTCCGTGAGTTTAATGCAACTCTGATTATCACAGTAAATCACTGAAGGTCTCAACGGCTGACCAAATAAGCCAAACAACATCTTGCGAAGCCAGATAGCCTCACAACTAGCTAGACAGGCTGCCATATACTCTGCTTCCGCTGAACTCAGTGCTACTGACTGCTGCTTTCGGCTGAACCATGACACTACTGCTGAACCCAACCCAAAACAACACCCTGAAGTGCTCTTCCTATCAGAAGCACAACCTGACCAATCAGAATCAGTGTATCCTGCCAATCTCACTCCATCTCCCTGCCTGTAGTCCAGACCATAATCCACTGTCCCCTGCAAGTACCGCAAAATGTGTTTTGCAGCCACCCAGTGAACCTTCCTAGGCTCACACATAAACTGACTCATCGTGTTGACTGCAAAACAGATATCTGGTCTAGTGTTGACCAAATACATCAAGGAACCAATCAGCTGCCTGTACAATGTGGGATCCACCAACTCGGAATTCGAAGCATGAAGCTTCTTCCAGTTGGTGATCATCGGTGTCGACATGGGTCTACAATCCTCCATGTGGAATCTGCTAAGGATGTCCACAATATACTTCCCCTGCCCCAGGAAGAAATGCCCCTCCTCCTGCCACACCTCCAAACCCAAAAAGTAATGCATCAAGCCGATGTCCTTCATCTCAAACTCCGCCGCAAGATCTCTCTTGCAGTGCTCTATGAGTCTCTCTGCACCTGTAATGATCAAGTCATCCACATACAGCACCAGAATGAGAGGCTCCTCACCAATCACAATAAAGTAAAGGTTCGGATCTGCCTCACTCTTTGTGAAACCCATCCCCTGCAAGTATGCATCTATCCTGGAGTACCAAGCTCTGGGAGCTTGCTTCAGGCCATAAAGGGCCTTCTTCAATCTGCACACATGGGACTCCTTCCCATGCACCTCAAAGCCCTGTGGCTGCTCAATGTACACCTCCTCCTGTATGAAGCCATTGAGAAATGCGGTCTTCACATCCATCTGGTGGATCTTCCAACCCATCTCTGCTGCTATCGATATAATGGAGCGGATCGAAGTATATCGAGCCACGGGAGCGAAGGTCTCCTCATAATCAACTCCCTCTACCTGGGAGAACCCTCTAGCCACAAACCTCGCTTTGAATTTCTCAATGCTGCCATCTGCAGCATGCTTTACCTTGTAAAGCCATCTGGAAGTAACCACGGATTTGCCCTCAGGCCTCGACACCACCTCCCAAACATCATTCTTCATGATAGAAGAATACTCCTCCTGCATGGCCTCTCTCCAGACCTGCTGGCTAGCTGCCTCCTCATAGCTAGAAGGCTCAGAGTCAAGGATGCTGGTAACCATCGCCATATAGCTACAGAACCTCTCAGGTGGTCTACTCTCTCTGACCGGCCTCTTCGGCTCAGCAATAGATGTGGCATCTCTCAAGGTGTCCTGAAGCCACTTGGGCTTCCTCTTCCCTGAGCATGCTTCTCCCATAGGAGAATGAAACTCCTCCTCCTCATCACCATCAGTAGCCTGAACTCCTGACTGTTTGTCTGCTGTCCTCCTGCCTGCACCTGAACCTGTAGAAGCTGAGGTACCGTGTGAACTGTCCATCAGTGGACTCCCTAGTGAACTGCTCTGTGAACTGCTCGGAGCACCACCCCTCTGGCTCGGCGAGCCACTGCTCACTGATGGACCTGACATCCTCATAGATGTACCTCCGGATCCTCCTGATCCCTGCCCACTGGATCCCTGCGACTGACTCAACTGCTGCTGAGGGTCTGGCTGATCCAGATACTCTAACTCCCGTGACCTCCTAAAGGCCCTGTCCTCCTCGAACTTCACATCCCATCTGACAACAACTCTCCTCTGTGCAGGAATGTAAATCCGAAAGGCCTTTGAGGTCTCACTGTAGCCCACAAAGATACCCTTCTCTGCGGTGGGCTCTAGTTTGGTCCTCTTCTCCTTGGGTATATAGGAGTATGTAATGCATCCAAAGATATGAAGATGACCAAGATCAGGCTTCTTCCCAGAGAAAGCCTCCTCCGGAGTCATGTGCCCCAAGGCACGATGCGGACTCCTGTTCTGCAAGTAAACAACTGTGTTGCAGGCCTCTGCCCACAAGAACAATGGCAACCCCTGATCATGTATCATGGCTTTGGCAGCCTCTATGATGGATCTGTTCTTCCTCTCCGCAACCCCGTTCTGCTGGGGGTTGTAAGGAACAGTAAACTCCCTCCTAATGCCTGCCTCCGCACAATAGTCAACAAACTCTCCAAGGGTGTACTCTCCTCCATTGTCCGACCTCAAGGACTTGATCTTTCGACCTGTCTGAGTCTCCACAAGAGCTCTGAACTCCTGAAATCGCTTGAAGACCTCACTCTTGGTCTTCAAAAAATAAATCCAGGTCCTCCTGGAGTGATCATCAATGAATAACACATAGTACTCATATCCACTCAAGGAAACATGAGACATCCGACCGCTCACATCGGAATGAATCAAATCAAGTATCCCCGTCGCTCTGCTGTCACTGCTGGGAAAAGGGGATTTGGCAAACTTGCCCATCGCACAACCTCTGCAAGTATCAAAGTGATCAGTACTGAAATCTGGCACACCTGTAGTGATCTCCCGCAATGTCCTCAAGGCTCCATGATACATATGTCCCATCCTGCGGTGCCAAATCTCACACAGCTCAGAACTGCTAGCTCTGCTGTCGGTACTACTGCTCAATGCCAAAAGGGGTTGGAATGCAAACTTGTACACCTTTGCATGGCGTACACCTATCACTCTAGCTGAATCAGCTGGAGTGTCCCTGGGATACATCAACACCTGTCCTCCCCTGAACAGTACCTCATATCCTCTGTCCTCCAAAGCTGAGACGGATATGAGGTTCTTCCTCATCCCTGGCACATAAAGAACCTCTGACACCTTCAAGGGAGGTTTGGACTCCCTTTGAAATGTCACTGTCCCCACCCCGACTGCTCTAACAACTCTGTCATCACCGAGTACTACCTCAATATCAGTGCCACTCTCTGAAAGCTCTGAGAAGTACTCCCGGACTCCTGTCATGTGACGTGAAGCCCCACTGTCCACATACCAGATACCTGAAGATGCTCCGCTAATCGAGGGAAAAGCATGCTCCCTCTGAACCTGTGTGGCAGGTGATCCTGTACTAGAGGACTCACACGTAGTGAACGCAAACTCTCGGTCAAAACGACCAGCAAAGTCCTCAATCTCTGCTGAAGCTGCCACGTCCTGGTTCTTCCCCTTCTTCTTCTTCTTCTCCAGACACACAACTGCATAGTGTCCCATCTTTTGACAATTCCAACACTTCACCTTGGAATAGTCCTTCTGTGAGTTACCCTGTTTACCTTTACCTTTGCCTTTGCCCCCACCACTGCTTGTGGAAGCCTGCTTCTTCCCTTTGCCTTTCTTGCCTCCTGCCACCAGTGCTACGTCCTCATCCTGCTCAACTGGCTTGGCTGCCCCAAGCTGTCCTTTCCTGATCTCTATCTGAATACAATCATCCCAAAACCTCTCCCATGTGGGAAGGGTCTCACGTGCACAAACCCCATCAGCAAAGTTCAACCATGAACGGGGGAGGCCATTCACTGCAATACGCACCAACTCAGTGGATGGAATGGCCTCTCCAATCGCTGCCAACTCATCTCTCACATTGGTAATCTTTGTGAGATATCCAGCTGCACTATCATTCCCCATCTTAATGTTCTTCAGCTTCTCCTTCAGGACCATCTTCCGGTTCTCATTGGTACTCTGGTAGAGATTGGACAATGCTGTCCACATCTCATGGGCATTGCTCTTTCCTCTCACATGAGGAATGCAATGGTCTTTGATTCCGTCTAGAATCAGCCTCTTACCCTTATTGTTCTTCTTTTTATATTCAGCCAACTGAGTAACATCAGTGGGCACAACAACAGGGTTCTGTGCGGTATGCACCATGATATCCCAGACTTCTGCCTCCTCAAAGATACTCTGCATTCTCTCCTTCCAAACGCTGTAATTTATATGCCCATCCAGCCTATCCTCCACCCTCAATCCCAATGACATCCTGCTGTCCTAAAACTGAAAAATAACACTGCTGTAGTAAAGATAAAACTGCTGTTTATGAAAAAATCAGCTTGCTGGAATTTTCTGAGTGAAAAATCAGCAACTGTAATTTTTCCTTTTGCTGTTCCAAACTGCCCTTCAGCACTCAAGCTCTGATACCATGTAAAAATTTCTGTTTTCCCACCCCGGTTTTCAGTTTCACCTTATTTCTCCCATGTAGTTAAATGCCCATTCCCATAACCATACATTTAACAGACTGAAAAAAATAAATATGGCTGAAAACACAAATTCTGGAAATTTTTCAGAATGCTGGAAATTGCAGAAATAAAAATCAGCAATTAAAAACAGCCATTAAAACACATTAAAACACTGATATTTTTGGTCAACTTGACCCTGGAAAAACCCCCTACAACTCTTGGGGAAAACCAGTTTGAGAGCTCTTCTTTATTTCTGAAAATTGTCTTTTTACAGTGAGAATTATTCAGCAAAAAATCAGCAAGCAAATTTACAACTTATCTCCTTTCCCGTGCCTCACAGCAATCTGGAAATTACAGCAAACAGGACAGCAATAAATGCTGTACGACCTCCGTTTTGTGTGCAGAAAAATCAGCAAACTGCTCCTCGATGTTTGTGCAAAAATCTGTCTTTCACTATGTGCTGAATCAGCTGTACAAATCTGCTCAACTGCTGCCTTGGAATGTGTGCCAAGCTGCTGTCTCCTTCTCCTTCCTGCTCAGAAATCTCTCTTGCTCTCTTACTCTCCTTCTCCCAATCTGCTCATGAAAGAATGAATGACCTTTTCCTCCTTTAATATAACTCCAAGTGACTTTTGGGTGATCTCTAAATCCAATGGCTGAAATAGATTTAGATCAATGGTTGAGATTAAATGCTCATTTAAATCTCACTTTCTATTTTTAATTCACCCCACTTTAATAAAGACCCACTTAGTCATTTATTTCCAAAGTCACTTTTCCTTTCTAATTTTTCATTGACTTTATAAAAGTCACTTTAAAATTAGACTTAATAACTTTATCACTTAAAGTCACTTTTAAATTAGATTTAACTTTATAAAATTATAAAGTCACTTTAGGAGAAAAATTAAATTCTTTTGGACACTTTTCCCTAGGCCAAAGATCAAAGCCTAAGGGAACCACCTGTCCTCCGGTACCAAATTTCAACATTGATTGAGTCAAATGATATAGCTATTAATACAGTCAAAGCGAAAAATACCATGGATTGATACCCATGGTAAATACTAGATATAATTATAAAAGAAAATGAAATCAATGAAGGAAGGCTGGTTGTCCCAGTGAAGAATTGAAAGGGCCAATAGAGTTTAAACAATGTGGAAAAAGGATGAGTTGGGCAGAAGATCCCATAATAGATCTGTATGTAGATCTAAAATTTGAGATGTTATTGATCGGTAGAAAAAGTATATCTAAGTGCTGATATCATATTTGAGACTGCAAAGAAAGAGTTGTCTGAGCATATATTAAAAGTTGTGATTAAATCTAGACCTAAGGGGAGAGTTCCAAAGCATAGGTAGAATTAAAATCAGAAGTATAGATAGCTTGAGTATATTGATAGTGCAGTGAAATATATGGCTGATCGAGAGTTGAAGCAGTGAGAGAAGCATATACAAATATGAAGTTTAAAGTGACAAATTTCATGTAAATCTGAGTCTGAAAATGTTATGAAAAAATGATCTATTAGGTTCTGCAGGTTGGTGCTTACACCTTAGGGAGTTGTTACTTCCTTTAGGCGGGTGCCTATAAAACAACTTGGGGGTGGTGCCTCCTGCAATTGGGTGACTGCAAATCAAGGAGTTGGTTCTTCCTCCAGGGCAGTGCCTATAAAAAAATTAAGGGTTGGTTCCTCCTGCACGTGGCTACTTCCTTCTGGTTGGTTCCATTAAACATAATGTAACAACATGTTGGAGCTTGCATTTGCATAAATAATTAAAACAAGATTTGTGGTTTTCTCCCTTTATGGGTTTCCACATACATCTAATGTCTCTATGTGCTACATATGTGTATGTTGTTTATGATTTTGTTTGTTGTGTGATTGATGGGTTGTTTACATGGTTGATTCCTAAATGAATTGAAATATTGTATATTGGTAATAATTGTTAAAATTTATCCTAATACTCTTTCAAACCTCCCAACCCATCCCCACCCACTCTTAGTATTATCCTGATTTCCAACATTGAGTTGTTTAGATGTCTCTAATAGAAGTGTGATTAACCAATATACTTAAGGCTTTGACAAAGGTTCCAACGCCCCCTGCCTTTCAACATAAATTTCTATAGATTAAGGAGTTGAAATTATATCAACATGACACCCCCCTCATAAGCACAACTTCCTAAAGCCCAAATAGATCTTAGAGCTTAACAAACTTAGCTTTTTGCAATGGTTTGGTGAAGATATCAACAATCTAAAAATTGGTTTGGAAATAGACAAGGGTAACAACCTTCTCATGAACCAACTATCTTAAGTAGTGACCATGAAGTTTGACATGCTTCATCTTACTATGCGTAATATTATTGTCAAAAAACCAAAATTGCATTCTAATTGTTAGAAAATATAGAAATTAAGTTCTATACATAAACCTAATCTCTCCTAAGAATTTTCAAATACATACCACTTTGTACCTTCATTAATTGCACCATGACACTTAGCTTCCATAGTTAACATAGATACTACCATTTGTTTCTTGCATGACTAGATTAGTGGTACAAAACTAAAGAGAAACACATATCCAAAAGTGGACTTGTGATCATCTTTTATTCTTACCTGTTTGTAGTCAATGAAGTTGAGTAACAAGTTTGAAGTACAACAATACTCGGTTCCAAGGTATGAGGAAATTATAAGGTAACTGATAATTATCCTTATAGATTTTGAGTGGCTTTCATGGGGATCCTACATGAATCAAGAAACCATACTTACACCAAAGGAAATGTCAGGTCAACTATGAATTAAATAGATAATACTACTGACCAACTACAGATAGAGGGTGGTGTTGACTTTAAGGGCTTGAATTTATTTAGTGAATTTAAGACCCATCAAAAGAGGCATGCCAAATGGATTACAATTGTCCACCTTAAAAAATTTTAAACAAATCCAGTACATACTTATATTGAGAGAGGAAAACACCATCATAAAAATCTAAAACTTGAAGACTAAGAAGGTAATGCAAAAGACCAAGATCTATCATTTCAAATGTGTTGGCATTTTGTTTTTTCAATCCAAGAGTTAGATTGATATTATTTATTATTATTACTAAATCATCAACATATAGAACAAAAACTAATGTATTACCATTAACATGTAATACATAAATACCATGATCAAATTCACAGTGTTTGAATCCAATACTGAGAAAGAAATAATCAATCTTTACATATCAGGCCCTAGGGTTCAACTTCAAACCATAAAGATAATTTTGAGTTTGAAAAAAAAGATTGGAATCCTTGACAAATCCAAGGGGTCTATCCATATAAATTTATTTGGATAAGTCACCATGAAGAAAATCACTTTAACCATCCATTTATTCCATCTTCTATCTAAAGAAAGAAGAAAGTGAAGGAATAAGTTGAATATAATTAATATTTGCTAAAAAAGAAAAGGTTTTAGTGTATTTGATTTTATTTCTCCTTTTTGAGAAAATCCTTTCATGCCCAAAGAAGTCTTATGATTCTCGATGGTGGCTTTAGAGTTAAATTTAGTCTCATAAACCCGTCGACATTTTAAAATATTATTCCTTTGAGTTTGAGGAACTAAATCCCAAGTTTGGTTCTTTTAAAGAGAATCCATAACAACTAACATTTCCTCCTCCCATTTAGTTTGTCCTTATTCATCATCATAGGTGAAAAGATCACAAGTATTAAGAACACAAGCCATCAAAGCAACACTCACCTTGTACCTCTAACCACAATTTTGTGGGCATGAACATATATCACCAACATCAGGTCTAGCAACTTCAAGCATTTTAGTATCCCTCTAAGGTAAAGAAGTAGTAAGTGAACTACCATGTATTTTGGAATGTCAACAAGGAGAAGTAATAATTTTATATGGTGTGGACCAACTACTAATTGACTCAAGAACATAGTTCAACTAATTAGTTGAAATTCCAAAAAGGAGAGAAGTTGATTCATTGTTTGCAACAATATCAAAGGAACCAATTTGTAATAGCCCATAAGAATATTTCAACAACTTAAGGCCTAAAGACTCATCATCAAATATGGAAATTCCTGTAATAATGATATGTTGTTTGATAGGATCAAATAATATATAGTGTTTATATTCTTCTGAGTAGCCTATCATGATGCAAGAAAGTCACTTTCTATCTAGTTTCTTCCCACAATCATCTGAATTTTTTTTCTAAGAAATGCATCTAATTGTATTGAGATGGTCAATTAATGTCTTATTTCCACACTATCTCTTGAATGGAGTCATAGAATTGACAACTTGTTGTCACTACTACAACACCCTCCAAATTTTTCTTATATTCAAATTTTGGAGCCTCCTTATGATCATTCCATCCTTTGTTTCAAGCCATTATTGTCATGCTTAGTCATGTTCCTCAAGTGTTCAAGTCTTCCTTCATGGATTCTAAGTGTCAAAGTGACCTACTTTTACATGCTTATCCTGTGATGCCTGCATAAAAAACTTTTTCTGAGCAAGATTAGCAGTCGATGTGTATCCTTGGAAGTCAAGCATTGTGCAGTCCTTGATGAAAATAGCTACGTTATGTCTGCTCTCCCTATATAAAGAGTCTAGTCCAACGTTCATCCTTATGTTCATATTTTACTTTTGAGCTCTGTTCATTATTGGAGTATAAGGAGTATTCTCACACCCATGGTTGCAAATGCCTCATCATCTAGGTGAGTTACTCAACTATCACTTTTTCTTTCAAAAATGTTGATTTTTCTTTCTTTTTTCTCTTAGATGTATCATTTCTTCTTTCTCTATCTTTTACAAGTGTCGGTTTTTCCTACTTTCATTCTTGCATGTGTCGCTTGTGTTTGCAAGTGTCGTTTTCTCTCTTGCATGTGTTTCTTTCACGTGTTTTCACACATCTTAAGAGCACCTCCTAGAGGCAGCTCTAATACACTCTCTAGCACTACTTGATGCTATTTATCATGAGAAAATGTGTTGGAAACATTCTTATGGAATAACGTATCTTTTGGTTGTAGTTGACACTTTTGTCGCCACTTGTATTTTAAGTGTCACAATGTTACATTTTAACTGTCGCACTCAGAAAAAGTATCGCCTTATTTTCGTTTCAAGGTATGCATGTTGATTTTGAGTATTGTACCTATGTTTAGCTTGTATTTGATGGTATACATGTGTGTGATCTCTGCTTGGGGATTTTTTGGATGCTTCTCTCTCTCTTATCTCCTTGATCCCACACTTAGACATTTTAGGAGTTTTCTTTGTCCTTACAACTTGCATAATCAATGACTAATCCTCAACCCCAAGTCTACTATGCACTGCAAATTCCTAAGACATAGTGATCAAGTCCTTACCTCATGGAAATATGCAATGCGCACTCATAGAGGACATTCTCCTTCAATTCACACTATGCAATCCTAGATCATAGTGGCTTAACCTCTAACTGCCTGCAATGCTCAATTGTACAATTCCCTTCACCAGCCCTGGCTTCACTATGAACTGCACATTTCTAGTGGAGAGTGAGGTCCTCCCTCAATCACTGTAGTTCTCAACTGTGTAATCCCTAGTTCATCTCCTTCGAGCACTGTGAATTACACATTCACAATGAGTATGCTTGTCATCTCTGCCTCCATAACTTGCTCAACTGCATAGTCATATCCATCATCCTATGACATTGTGCACTTTAAGTACCCAATCCTGTCATTATTGTCTCTTGGATCCTCTCCCTCAAGCATTACACATTGTGTAATCAAAATACCTAAGCTTGATATCCTTGCCTCCAGGACTTGCCCAATGCATAATCCATGTCTTGCCTTTCCCTTTCCACTGCACATTGTGCAATCATAGTGTTTATTCCCTCCCTCCTTTCCACCTACTGAATATCCTCTACCCTTTTTCCTCTTGGGTGACATCTATCCCAATGTACACCGATGACACAAGTCCACCTTGGACAGATTTACGGCAATGACACAAGCTTACCTTTTTCCAATTGGGTGACATATGTCATGGCACATGAAGGTCTGCGAAGAACAAAAAGTTGTTGAAATTTTTGTATATCCATCTATGACCTAGATTCTGAAGATGTAGCAAGAACAAAAAACTAATTCTTTGAAGCTTGATGGTGTATAAAATTCAGTGGTGATGACAACAAAGTTATGTAGGATAGCTAGAGTCATTGTATGCTTCGAGCTTCTGTAATAATGAAAGGATTATTATTTTCAGGTTGTTACGTAGAAGTGCATTTTCCATCTAGAGTCTTCAAGTCTTCAAAAGTAAACAAAAAACAAAACAAAAAAGGCGTAGTCAAGCCTGAAGAAGAATTTGCGAAGGATCTGACTTTTAGCACCAATTTGGAGTTTCAAATTCTATTGGAGTCGATCAAGGAAAATCTCAAATATTCGAGAAAGGGGTATTGATTGTGATCTGCAATGGTTAGCAAAGGGAAAATACACCAAGTCTTGTGGTCTTGGGGCTATAGGTTTTCAAACGAAATCAAGCTCAATAGTTGCTCCTCAAATAGCTATTTTCTAGTCCATCTCCACATGGAAGATTGAGGGTTCACCAAACGACGAGATCGAGTTAGAATTTGAAGGATACAAAAACAAATGGAATTCAAGGGATAAAGACACCCATTACACACCCTGTGTGCATCATAGAGCATTGTAAGGAGAAGTCGCAACGGATGTAGATCGTCTCCTAATAATGTTTATTTCAAGTGGCTAGTGTATAGGCATTTATGTAGTCAAATTTTCAGTGAAAGTCACCATTCTAAGCTCAGGAAGAGGTCAATTAATAATATTTTATCCTTGTATGTATTTATTCTCAAACAGGACCATTGTAATTGGATGAAAGATTTATTTTGTAATTTTGTAGACCAGGTAGCTTTCCAAACACTTTTTTTTTTTAATCTCATGTCCCTCAGCCAAGACATCTAAGATGAATAACTTAAGTACATTCAACATAAAATTGAATTGAAAAAGGGTTCCAACAACAATATTGACATGGAAAAGAATTCTAATGACCTTCTTGCACCTTTGAAGAGCTCCACCCACGTTATGGAGACAAACAAAATATCGTGCAATGTTGCCAAGCAAATTATTGTTTTTTTTTAGTTCTGTGTACTGACGATTGGACCACGAGATTTGCAAGGACCAAATATCCCTACATAACTGTTGGACCACATCCTCTAGACTCAATCTACACTTCTTTGTCTATAGCCATGGTGAGGAACATTCTCATCGATTTTCTAAAAAAATGGGTCTCGAGCAACTAAAATTGGCACAATCATCTAGGTCATTCACATATGTTGAAGAATAAGTTGTTGAATTGGGCTTAAGGCTTGCAGAGTTGGCCATGACCACTGAAGAAATTGGAGATAAGATTCTCGTTTCACTCTCTCAAGTGAAATCATCCTAGTCATCTTGTTCGTGCTCTTATTCTGGTTCTGATGGTGATGATGTTAGTGAGTGTGTGGTGCACTTAAGGAAATTTCATGGAGGAGAGAATATTTGTTGCCTGCCCTATTGTCATGTATTCCATAAGATTTATGTGGATAAACAGATTCTAGATTATCATAATATGACATGTGGTATTTTTAGAGTATGCCTTATTCTTCGAGTAGAGGATGAGTTGGGAAAATAAATGAACTTGCTGGATAAAAAAATGCCTCATAAGCTTTTAGAAATCTAGTTATTGGAACAAAATTTCTACAAAAGACACATGGGCATGAATTCTCCATCTTCGAGGGGTGCAAATTCTATTGGGGCTTTGCAAAGAAGAAATGATAATACACATCTATAATTTCTTCTTTACCACCAATAATACCAACCCCACTCACTTTTGGAATATGTTACAACAGGCCAAATTGGCATTAATATTCCAATACCAGCCCCATTGCCCTTTTTTATGGGTTCAAAGACAATAGGAAACCTCAATTTTATGGAAAATATACTCCACAGTTCTATACTTAAATAAAAAAAACATTACACCACAGTGGAAGGATAGTTTCAGAGTACAACTAAGAAGGGTAGTTTCAGATACCTTGATCCAGAATATTTCGAAAGCAGTTTGCAGAGGAAAAAATTGTTGTGGAATCAATATACACAATACCTTAAGGAACCAATCATGACATCTCTTAACAAGCATCAAACATAGAAAAGTACACTCAACAATAAATATTAAAATGGAATTGAAAAATGGTTTAGCTGACGTGGAAAAGAATTCTAGTGATCTTGTTGCACCTTTGAAAATCTCCACCGAGTCCTAGAATTTCAAATCCCTTCAAATCCCCTCTGTCTTAAAATGAAAATTTGATGACGTTTTTGTATTTTTTATGCCTTTCATTTTATGTTCTACCCAAATTTTGTGAGTGTCAACCTTCACTTATCACTTATTTGGAAGCTCTCTTTTCAACGAGAAACCTTATGTAACTTTCCTTTATTGTATGTAGTATTTATATTTCTAAACTTTCTTTGATTGAGATTTGATTAAAAAAATTGCTAAAGCTTTGTTTTTCATGTGGAAATTTGAAACAAATATGGAGATATAGAGTTGTATTTTCGAACAACATATGCTATTGATTTTGAAAGAAAGAAACAAATATTTTAACACAGTATTGCTGATGTAATGTCTAGTGCGTGAGAGTAAACAAACATTACTGTGATTTTGTGTGAAAATAAAATATATATATTTTTTTTCAAATCAAGTCTAGCATTAGCATCAGATGAGAAAATATAGATGTGTGACTTTTAAGCAATAAATGGAGCTACATTACCTCTTCAATCAACCTATGGTGGCTTAACATTTGAAGAAAATATTTTAAGAGACACTATGAAATGAAATGATATTTTAACATCTACGAGACTAAAAATAGCCTATGGGACTATTAGTTCCTACTTTTTGTGTTTTGAAATTCAATCATTTTCTTGTTCAAATTGATGATGGGCTAGCCCAACTTCCAAACAATCCCCTCATTGAAAAGACAATGCCAAGAAATCTATGCTAGCATATTCCCATAAATTTCTGTTATGTTTTTCGATGCATCACATTCCAAAATGAAATGTTTTTCGGATTCCACTACCCCAAACGTGCAAAATGTATACACCCGCTCTTCCCAAGCTTCTTTTGGCCTTTTCCACTATCCTGTTTCACACCAAAGTTGATGCGAGTTAGTTCTTAATTGAGCAATAAGAACTTTTTCGCTCCATGGAATGGTAGCTCCAATGAACTCTTTTTGTTGTAGATCACACGTAGAATTGAATTTCTCAATTTAGTATTTCTTCTTTTTACCCAACTCTTTTCCCCATATCGAAAACAATAATATGCCTTGTTTTAATGAATAATATTATCTTATGCCTTGTTATACGTCACACTTTTAATCTTATCCTTTTACTTATTAAAATTTTCCACACCGTGAGCCTGGATAAGCATTACGTGGGATATTCGTGAATCGTGATCATTAGTTTAAGATGGCCCGAAACATCTAAAAGAGTAAGGGGGACGTGACCTGGATGTCCAGGAGCGATTAGCACGCCTTCATATACATTAGACAAATTTTCCACACCGCCAACCAGCGGGAGGTCAACCTTCATATGAATTTCGTGCGGTATACGTTACGCTAGCTCCGCCTATATATATAGAGTGTCATTCGTGGTATACAACATGAAATTCATGGTATTGCAATTCCTTCGTTGTATTGCGTTGTTTTGTAGTTGTGTTTAATTACTTGCTGGTGGACGTTGCAATGGGGGCAAGAACATTAGCAGTTTCGATTTATGTTACAGCAATACTAGCGTTAAATATTTAACGTTTGTCTTCGACGTAAGAAGGTCCTCAACTCTTTTATTTCCAAAGAGCAGCACGCCTTCCTCAAAGACAGGCTCATTATGGATGCGGTGGCCATGACTCAGGAGTGTATCCACTCTATCTGCTCCAAGAATATCAACGCTGCTGCTCTCAAAATTGACCTCAAAAAGGCCTTTGACTGCGTTGACTGGAGTTTTCTCAAGATCCTCCTCTCAAAAATCGGATTGAGGCCACAGGCTATCAAATGGATTATGGCTTGCGTAGAATCCGTCCAGTTCTCGGTTATCATCAATGGGATTCCAACTACTTTCTTCCATGCTGAACGAGGACTCCGTCAGGGATGCCCCCTCTCCCCGCTCCTCTTTATATTGGTTATGAACTGCCTCAGCTCTCACATCAACTATGCAGTGGGCGAAGATAGATTCAAGTCGGTCCGCATTTGCAGGGATATATCCCTCTCCCACAACTTTTTTGTTGACGATATACTCCTCTTCGCCATGCTCTGCAAGCAATCATGGATCTTCCTCTTCTTGCTTTTCAAAAGGTTCTGAGCTGCCACTGGTCTCTCCATCAACTGTGAAAAATCAGTTTTGTACCACAATAATTCGGATCCTGCTCTCGCCCAATGGATAGCTGACCGCTTTGGAATCAGTCTCGCACTCTTAAAAGAAGGCTTCACCTACCTAGGCTTTCGCCTCAAAGCTATGGGAACGCAATGTTTAGATTGGGCATGGCTGGTGGACCGCTTCCTCCTCAAGATATCCAAATGGGAAATGCGCCTTCTCACTCTTGCGGGCAGATTCATCCTCATTCGGTCTGTCCTCACTCAACTGTCTGTTTATTGGTGCCACCTTTATGTTCTTCCATCTTCCATTATCAAGCAACTGAATTCCATTGCTGCTACTTTCTTATGGAGCGGTCGATCGACACCAATAAAACTTCATCTCGTTAGAATGGGCTCCATCTCCCGGCCAAAAGATAAAAGTGGATGGGGCCTCCTTGATTTGCACCACTTCGGCAAGGCGCTCATATGCAAATCCATACACAGGGGTTTTTTTGGCAACGGCCCTTGGAGTCTCTTGATGAAACAGAAATATCTAAAAGGCCGGCCTTTGGCTTTCTGGCTCCACCGATCCACTCTTGGCATCCGTTCAGGCTCCCCCATATGGCTCTGTTTCAAAAAGGTACTTCCCTTCTTCAGAAAACACCTCAAATGGACTATATTTTCTGGCTCCTCAATCCTTATCGGCATTGACCCCACTCTCTACAACCTGGAGTCCATGATCCCCCCTTCTCTTCTCCTATTCTTTCACTCCAGAGGCTTTTTCACGTGGGACTCCCTCATTCACTCCTGGTCGTCCCTTAATCCCATCTGGAAATCTGTCCTCTAGCTTGACATCCCCCACCCTCTTCGCCCCCTTTGGCTCACGTTCACCTCCCATTTCTCTCACCTGGGGATTGTCCAACATGGCAACAAAGACTCCCTCATCTGGTCCACCGACTCCACCGTCCATCTGGTCTCTGTCAGAAAAATTTACTCCTCCTCCATTGCTGATCTCCCCCCTCTTCCCTCCTCTTTTCCTGTTAAGTTCTGGAAGGCCCCTTGCCCTCTAAAATCCATCCTTTTCTCTTGGCTCCTCTTCTTCGACAAAAACCTCTCCTGGGATGTTTTACGGAGAAAAGGCTGGCACGGGCCTGGCAGATGTGTTCTCTGCCTTCAGGAGAATGAATCCAACCTTCATATGTTTCTACAATGCCCTGCTGCACAAGGAATCTGGTCCGAGCTCTCCACTCTTCACAGTTTTCCTCTCTGCTCTTTTTCTACAGTACAGGATGCCTTTATATGGTGGGCGGACCAAAGCTCCGACAGACATGCTCTTTTCTGCCTAACGTGCTGGAACATTTGGACGTGGCGGAATCGAAACATTTTTCAGGCCTCCTGCTTGCCGCTGCTCACCATTCTGCCTCTCATCACGGGATCCATGCCCCCTCAGGCTGTCTGAAGACGTTTTTTCCATGCGCCTTGGCGCTCAGGTTTCTGCATATATGTAACTGTCCCACTTGCCAACTAATGGCGGCTATCATGTTTTGTTTGTTCTCATGTTTATTCCATATTTCTGCTGCTGCAGACAGTATATCTTTTTGACAACAGGCCGAAGTATGTGCACTCATACTCTATGCCTTATGCTTTGTTTCTGCTCTCCTCTATAATTCTCTCATGTCGCCCCATGCGCAGTCTATCTCCTCTATTATATTCCCTTATGTCGTCCCATGCGCAGTCTTCTCTCTATATCATGCACTCATACAGTTTACTATCTACAAATACAACTACAGGCGCGCTCATCTGGATCTCCAAGCATATGATCCATTATGTAACATGACCAATATATCTTTCTCAATATATAACATGCTGATTTTTTCCTTCTGAAAAAAAGGTTACAGTAATCCCTTGACTACATTGCATCGCACGCTTTATTTTACAACAATACGTGGGAATCTTTCACTATAAGTTTCAGATTTATTAATGAGGAATCTTTTACTATAAGTCTCAGATTAATTAATGAGGAATCTCTTACTATAAGTTGTAAGTTTCAGATTTATTAATGAGGAATTTTTCAAAATCAATGCCCACGTAAATTTATGGGGAATCTTTCATTAAGTTGTAATATAACAATTAGACCCAAATATCACAACAATGCTTTCTGGGACGCGGAAAAATATTATGGCCACCACTACAATTGGATCCATAATAAATATTAAACAGAGATTGCAAGTATTTTCAAGAATGCATTTCATACCTTTATTATAATTAGACCGTGCAGACTCACTGGGGTTTTAACTTTTGATAAATATGTACCAATGTACTGGGCAATGTGGGGTTTTGATGAACGCATCTCATACAGGTTGAAGGTTTTGATAAATAGGTTGGTGCTCACAACGTGGCATTTGATGGTATCCATGCGTTCACTTGGAAGCCAAGAATGAATGCATGCATGCACGCACGCACGGACGCCATGAAATACCAAATTGTGAATAACAATGCCTAAAGAATGACAAGCGATTGAATGGTGAGAGTATAGGGTTCCAATCCCTCATCATCATCATATTGGGCTCTGGGGGAGATGAAGGAAAGGTGAAAAGCAATGCCCTTTCTTTCTTTCGACTCTCTTAAACAGTACCTGCCCTCCCTGAAACACCCACCCATGCAGCATATATAAAGCTAACCTTCACGCACTCGTTTCTCGCTCACCCACTCGTTTCTTTTCTCGCTCAACTACAGGTTTGGTACTCGTGATCAAAGGCTTCCGAATTTTAAATATTTTGTATTTAGACTGGCTTCCCGATTTCCTAAAATATATTGACGAGAAATAACTCAAAGTAACAATTAATTGTTTGTTTTTTTTTTCATTATATTAAAAATAATTTAAACTAATAGTTAATTGTTGTCTTTTATTAATTATTAAATAAATTTCCTAAAATATTCAGAAATTTTTAAAACATTTTGATTAATAAATTTCTTAAAATATTCAGAAATTTTTAAAACATTTTGATTAGGAACCATTTAAACTAATAGTTAATTGTTGTTTTATTATTATTATTAAATAAATGTTAGATATGACTATAACTGATCTAAAGTAACCGTTAATTGTTTGTTTTTTCATTATTAAATATAATTTAAATTTGCTTAAGGTTAATATTTTCTAAAAATATTGAGGATTTTCAAGAATTTCTTAAAAATATTTTGACTTAAAATAATTTGAATTAACAATTGACTGTCTCACTAATTTCCTAAAAATATCTTGACTTAAATAATTTGAACAAACAATTAACTCTCTCACCACTTTTTCAATTAATTATAATAGCTTGAAGAAACAATTAACTCTCTCACTATTTCAACTAAGAGGAAAAATTATTCTTTAACTAAGAGATTTAGTCACATCACAAAGATTCTTTAGACATTAACATCCTCTTAATTGAATTGTGAAGTAAAAGGAAAAACATTTATTTTCCTTGATGTTGTTGATGTTACACAACAAATCACTATGAACCCCCAAAACATAAAAATGGGTCATAGAAGCTAGCTCTCATGTGTCTCCATTCATATTGTCATGAAAGAAATATTTAAAGTATTAAATTTACTTTTGCAATAAAAAATGTAAATAAATAATAAAAAGTTGCACTTCCAACCAATCTTTTGTAATCTTATTATCCTGAAATTTCTGTATTCAAGTTTCTGTGATCCATAATGAATTAAACAAAGTATTAAATTTATTTTTGCAATAAAAAATATAAATAAATAATAAAAAGTTGCACTTCCAACCAATCTTTTGTAATCTTATTATCCTGAAATTTCTGTATTCAAGTTTTTGTGATCCATAATGAATTAAACAAAGTCTTTCAGTAAAAATCACATGAGAGAATTTTTTGGCCGAAGCGTTTCGAACCAACAAGTGTGGTTCATCCTGATGATGAACCACACTTGTTGGTTCCAAACACGTCGACCAAAAAATTCTCTCGTGTGATTTCTACTAAAAGACTTTGTTTAATTTATAATGAAATTGTAAAAAGTTTATATATATATATAGACAATTTAAGATTTAATTCAAATGCAAATATTGATAAAAGAAGATTAATAGGAATAATTACTTATCTAACAAGCCAATAATATGAACTTAACTTAGCTTAAATATAGCTTAATTAAACTAAAAAAATAATAAAAATAAAGATTTCATCACAAAAATAAAATAACTAATAAAAAATTGTATTGTCAAATGTCATCACCAAAATTTAAGAAATATGATTAAAAAATTAAGAAATATGATTAATTAATATTGCTTGTATTAACATATATACTGTAACACCCCTTAGTGAAATGTAATTATTTCATTTACATTTACTAAAAGTAACTTAGCAGACTACCCGCTCATAGAGGGCCTGAAATAATATTGAACAAGAATATTTATTTTATTTTAATGAATTAATAAGATCAGTTATAATTGCCAAGAAATTACGGGAAATAAGAAATGCTAACTGAGAGTTACACCAATAAGGCAATTACTGGACACTTACTCCTCTCCCTAGAGATAAATATCTCACACTTATCCCTAGAAAAACACATCTCAGTTTGGGAAAAGAGAGGGGAGAGAGGTGAGACAATCTAGAAAGAGAAGTGAATACAACCCTTAGATAGGACATTGTTGAGGGTAGGTAGGATGCTGCCATATAGGAAATTCTTAACACCATGGCAATTCTTGATCCGGTGGGTGACCAGTGGAAATTCATGAACAAACCTGTGAGTCTATGGAAATCCTAGGCAAGACTTGGAGAGGTCCGAGAAGCCCTAGGTATACCTAAATTCTTGATCTGGTAAGTGACCAGTGGAAATTCATGAACAAACCTGTGAATCTATGGAAATCTTAGGCAAGACTTGGAGAGGTCCCAGAAGCCCTAGGTATACCTAATTGGGTCTCTATCCAGAAAGAGTGACATGAAGGTGGAAATAGCTCAGGGGAAGCATTGGTGGTGTTACATTGCTCATTGTTTGGGAGGAGAATCCTTCTTTTCCTGGTAATTTTCTATGGCAACCTAACGAATCTAGAACAAATAAGAACTTAGGTGTGATTCTGGTTAATGGTTCTTATGAGCATGGTCTTTCTTTGATTTATTTATGTAAATGATTTTGTGAGCTATTTTGTAAAATGGTTGTACTGTTAAATAAAAAAAAATGAAGAAAGAACTAGAAGTTTGATTGAATGGGAATCTAAAAAGAATAACAACATGAAGAATATAATACAATGAAGTGTTAACAGTTGGTACCAAACAAGGGTTATTAACATGTTGCAATGTCTTAGATCATACATACCAGACTAGTCCCTTGGCCAGCCAATTTGGAATCAGTACTATAGAAAACCCTAAAGGAGTAAAACAAGTTTGGGAAGGTCCATCTTATATATAGAGGAGAAAAACCTAAATAAGCTAAAACAATAGTAAACATTTATAAGTGTTGCATTGTAAAATGACTCTTAAAAAAGCAGATTCCAAGTATGTACAAATGTTTCAAGAAATATGATAATGGAATTTGAGTTATCAACAAAGTATCGTTCAACACTTCAACATATAGATGCATAATATAACCTATAATAAATACATATTACATCTACCTAGAAAAACTGGAACACAATAGAACTAAGGATGGATGTATCTTTAAATAAAAATGCCATTTACAGATTTCGTATAATCCAGCAAATTAAAAATACAATTTGGTAAAATTAAAAATGCGGCGCTGTCTTAGTAAAATTAAACTAATTAAGTCAAACTAACTAATTCATTCATTGTTCCTGTAAAGTAGAGAACAAAGGTCATCCTAGCTTCCCGAGTGTGTTGCAGTATATAGGGATAAAATAAGTTAAAGAAAAGTAAGGTTTATATTTACCCTAAATTAATTAGCCACGAGGAACAAAAACACACATGCCGGGAGGGATTTGTCCCCCTTCCGTTATCGTAGTCCGCCTTGCACATAAACAATATTATCAACACCTATCAAACCCTACAATTAAGATATTTTATTTATTGGGCACACGATTATCAACACCTATCAAACCCTACAATTAAGATATTTTATTTATTGGGCACACGATTATCAACACCTATCAAACCCTACAATTAAGATATTTTATTTATTGGGCACACGATTATATGAATCTAGGTGGTCTTCACTGATGGCATCTATATATATAAATTTAATAATTAATTTTATCCAAATTTTATAGAGATATTTGAAACCAAATTTTGTCGTTATCAAATTCAAATTCCAACTGGAACCATGTGATATTGAATTCACTAATGAAAAATTGTTATTCCAATGAAAAATGGGTCAGAGAATCTAGCTCTCGTGTGTATTCATTGATATTGTCTTTAAATTTTTTTATTAAAGTATTAAATTTATTTTGGAATAAAAAATGTAAGTGATTAATAAAAAGTGGAGTTATTTTTAATGCAAGTTTTTGGAATTTCCCATTCTTTACCAAAATATTTGTGGTGAAATTTTGATTTGTATTATTTAATCTAGTTATTTTTGCAATATATATGGATTCAACAGTTTGAAAAACCCCTAAGGCACTTCTATTGTGCAGGGGTTACCCATCAAAGTTATGAATTCCTACTAGATTTTAGAGAAATTAAACTGAAAAAATCAACGGAAAAACTTCCAAAAAATCACACTAAACCCAACTCAATAAAAAATTGCACTTCCTACCAATCTTTTATAATAGAATTACAAATTATAAAAAGTTTAAATGTGTTTTCACTCTGTTTTTTTAATATAGATTTAATTTAATTGAAAATATAGATAATAATTTTTTTTGTCAATTTGAATAGATATTATATTTAAATTATATATTTAATAAATTAAAAAATATATATGAATTTAATAATTAATTTCATGTAAATATTTGAATTCGTTATCAAAGTCAAATACTAACTTGAGACTTTTAATTTCTATTAAAACATCTATAATCAGTCAATACAATTCTAGAAAAACACCTGTAATTTCTTCGTATCGAACATGGACATGCAATTGACCAGGACAAGGGCCGATGGAGGGGTATTCTCAGAGAACAAAGTCTAACATTCAAAATACATATTTAGGATAAAATATATAATTCTAATCATTAATCTCATTTAATATTAAAGATGTTAGATAAGTCAACAGTGGGCGACATTAGAGAGAGTTAATAACTAGTTTCAACTAGGAAATGAAAGGAAAAACCGAGGGATTCTTTGTTTCCTGTGTATCTATTTCCTAATTTGAATTGAATAAACGATTCTTTTGCTGTGGGTTGAATGTTGGTTTCATGTTTGGACTCCTCCAGTTGACACCTAATCATCAGGATTGGGTGAATATAATGTAAATAAATAAATAAGTAATATGAACAATCATCGAGAGATGAAGTGAACAGTCTCTCCCTCATGTATATAATGAAGACCAACCTGAAGGAATAAAACATACGAATCAATTTTGCTTTGAGGAGTTACTGCCTGGTCTGACATGGTATCAGAGCCAGCTCCCAAATTAGTTGTAACTCCCTTCTGCCTACTGTGCTCTCTGTCCTCTGCCCCTGTGGAGTCTGCCTACTGCGCTCTCTGTCCACTGTCTACTGCACTCTCTGTCCCCTCCACAGTCGCTGCCACTCTGTAGTCACTGCCACTGTCTAACGCATAACCATTCCGCCATTTCACTTCATAGCTGCTCCGTTGAAGAACCATCCGTTGAACAAAACCAGAACCATTGCCGGGATCTGTGTGCGTGAATCAGGTTCCATTGCTGGGATCTGCGTGCGTGAATCAACTGTGTATTTTCACGCTGGTCTCATATTAACGCTGTGTATTTTCACGCTGGTATCAACGCTGTGTATTAATGCTGCTGTGTGTCAAAATTTTTGAAGGGCTGCATTGGTGCCTCCACGCAGGAGCGAACTACGTTGGTCTTGCATCTTGAACGCTGCTCCGGTTATTGAGTTGGCATATCCGTTGAAGAAAATTGGTGCTGCAGATTGGTGTTGGCATATGCGTTGATGCCTGACTATGAGGGTGAGAATCTGAATGTAGCAAAGATGAATGCGCCTGCGGAGCTATTGTCTGCAGCAAATGCACATGCAAAATACTTTACTCCTTACCAATCGAGGTAGCTCAGGATTGAATCAAGCATATTGAAGGCAGTGCTTATTTAGTATCAGATCATTCTGTCTACTATGATCGATGGATGAGCTGTAACTCTCTGGCTTTTCATGGTGGGTTGAAGTTTTTTTGGCATATAAAAATCGTTGAATGCCATAGAGTTTTTAAAATGCTCGGTATTACAACGTTGTTGGAACGCTGATATATACCTCTGTTGTATGCGTAGTAAAGTTTGTGTCCAGTGCTGTACAATTTTTTTGGTATATATTTAGGCTAGTATATTTAGGTTGCCATATATATGGTATATTTAGGTTGCCTCACCCATATATATTCTATACTTTAACGTTGTCCAGATGAATGCCAATTGACATTTGAATTTGCTGCCCCATCATATCAGAATTATTTTTTTTCCCTTTAAAAGTAAAAGTTTTGCAGCAGAAGTTTTTTGTTACAATATGCATTCAATCACATCCATCGTGGGAATAGTTCTCACTGGAAAAGAGAACTATCCTGAGTGGTCCCAGATGATAAAACACATGTTCATTTTCAATGAGTTGTGGAAAGGATTGTGTGTTGGAGACGGAGACAAAGAACCAAAACAACCTACCTCAGACAAAGAGCTCGTCATTTAGGAAAACAAAAACAACAAAGCTTATGCATTAATCAAAACATCTGTAAATGAAGAGGTGAGTCGCCATACTTCACCATTTTCAACTGCTTTTGAAGCCTTACAAAAGCTGAAAGAACTCTATGACTCACATTCTGCACTTGAAGTTGTTCAACTCATGATTAAACTCTTCACTCTTGAACTACAAAATAATGATCCTCCTGCTCTTGCATCTGAAGTAAAGTCTATAATGCATGATATCAAATCCACTAAGGTTGAATTGGATATTCCTCTTATCGCTTTTCTCAAGGCACTTTATCCTACTTACTCCAATTATCTTGAGTCATTGCAAGCAAATCAAATTCTCAAAGATATCACCTTTGACTCTCTTGTGAAAAAGTTTGCTGAAGGAGAGAAAGCTTTTGGAAAGAAGACAGCCCTTGAATCTTCTGAAGAGGTTGTGTGCCTTGCTCATAAAGAAAAGCATCCTGCTCAAGATTCTTCAAGAGGAAGAGGTGGTCGAAGAGGAAGAGGAAGATATTTTAGAGGCAGGGGAGTAGACACTCTCAAGGAGAAAAGGCAGATTTGCACTGTATATGTTGCAAAAGAAATGGATCACATGATGCCTCTACGTGAAAGTTACCATGGGACAAAATTGAGTAGCAAAGAAACCAACAGAAAGGTAAAACTGATGATACAGACAAAGGTAAAGCACCTGAATCCGCTCACTATGTTGTGGCACAATGTAATATTGGAGTAAATGAAGATTTATTTAATGCTTCACTTGCTTCTTGGAAAAATGATTGGTTGCTTGATTCAGGAGAAACCTGCCACATGACTCATAGAAAAGATTTTTTTGAAGAATTTACTGACAATGTTGATGGAGCAGTATACTTTGCAGACCAATCAAAAATCAAGCCATCAGGGCTTGGCACAATCAGGCTTAAACTGCTTGGTCTTCCAGACTTTCTTCTGCATCATGTTCTATATCTCCCACAGCTCAGGAGAAACTTGTTGTCCTTTGTTCACATCCGCCAGCAAGGTCACTCCATTCATATGTTTGAATGAAAGCTTGAGGTAAGAAAATCATCTGACCACTCACTTGTCATGAAGGGAATAGAAGAAGAAAGGCTTCTCAAACTGCAAGGTACCTCTGCTCGTGTACAACATTTCTCATACAATTCTCATCATGAAGAAGGTACACTTCCATCAAGTTTATTATGGCATGCTAGACTTGAACATTTGAACTATGACAACCTCTGATTGTTAAAGAAAAATGGTGTTGCTGGTTTGCCTTCAATTCCTAAGAAATTTAAGCAATGTGATGCTTGCATTCTAGGAAAGCATAGCAAACAGTCTTTTCATGATTCACATTCAAGAGCACACAGAAAACTTGAACTCATTCATTCAGATTTATGTGGTCCTATGCCTGTTCCTTCTGCAAATGGAAACAAATATATGATGACATTTATTGATGACTACACCAGAATGTGTTGGGTTTATTTATTGAAGAACAAATCTGATGCTTTTCAAACATTCAAGAACTTTCATAAATGGATTGAAAATGATGCACAATCTCATATTTGGTCTATTTGCACTAATAATGGAAAAGAATACACATCAAATGAATTTGAAAACTATCTTCGCCAACATGGGATCAAACATCAAACAATTGTGCCTTATAATCCCCAATAGAATGGTGTAGCTAAAAGAATGAATAGGACAATCTTAAATATGGTACGATCCATGCTCTTCTTAAAAAATCTAAAGATAATGTTTTGGGCTGATGCTATTCTATGTGCTGCATATATAAAGAATAGATGTCCATCTAATGCTATTAGAAACAAGACTCCATATGAAATGTGGTATGGACATGTTCCTTCAGTAAAGCATCTCAGGGTCTTTGGTTCCACCTGTTATGCCTTGATACCAAAGGTACATAGAAACAAACTTGGTGCTAGAAGTCATAAATGTATCTTCCTGGGGTATTCAAACACCTCCAAAGCATATCATCTCTATGATGAAGTAAATAAAAAGTTTGTTGTATCTAGAGATGTAATTTTTCTTGAATCATCCAAAAATGACAATGTTGTTGAGCGGAAACTTGATCGCTTGGATAGATTCGCAAAAGCAAAATCATTTCAAGAATTTGATAATCAGATTCCACATCTTGAAGGGGGGATTCCTATACTAGATCAACATGTGGAATCTTCTTCTGAAGAACACTCTCCCCTGCATGAAACTCCAACAACAGATGATGCTTTAAGTGATGTGATTGATAGAATTGGGAGACTCAACCTTGATTCAGTCCCAACTCAATCAGCGGAGCAGCCTAGACCATCTGAGAAAGGTCCCCCAAAGTGGATGACAAAGACACTTAAAAGTGTTCATCCTGATGAGGTTGGAAAAACATGAACTAGAAATTCAAATCGGCAAAATGGAGGTGATGTAGATGACTCTAATTCACCTGTTGATATGGATTTTTCTTATGATTGTGAATTGAACTTGTCTACAGATTTTGAACCAACTTCCTTCAAAGAAGCTGCTTCTCATGATGAATGGAAAGAAGCGATGCAAAAGGAGTATGATGCCCTCATAAAGAATAACACTTGGAAGCTAGTTGATCCTCCATTAAGAACCAAACCGATTGGCTACAAGTGGGTCTACAAGAACAAGTATAAAGCTGATGGCTCACTTGACAAGCACAAAGTTAGGCTTGTGGCGAAAGGTTTTGCACAGAAGGAAGGGGTCGATTATAAGGAGACTTTTGCCCCCACAATAAAATGGGCTACCATCTGGACACTCTTTGCCCTAGCAGCTCAGAACAGTTGGAAAGTCCATCAAATGGATGTAAGAACTGCTTTCTTGAATGGAGATTTAAAAGAGAATGTTTTTATGTCCCAACCTGAAGGATTTGCTATGAAAGGACATGAACATAAAGTATGCAAACTTGTGAAGTCCTTGTATGGCCTAAAACAAGCACCACGAGCCTGGTATGAAAAACTAACTGAGAATCTTTTGAAACTCAATTTCAAACATTATGATCTTGATGATGCAACTTTATTTGTCAAGAAAGTTGGCAAAATAGTTGTATATCTTGTGGTATATGTAGATGATCTTTTGATGGCAGGGAACAATGAAAGCTACATTGCATCCATAAAGAAGGAATTGGGGAAAAGTTTTGAAATGAATGATTTGGGCTATGTTCATTACTATCTTGGTATTGAAGTAACCCAACATCCAAAGTCCATATTTCTTTCTCAAAAGAAATACATTGGAGATCTGTTGAACAGGTTTGGCATGACAGAATGCAATCCTCTTACTACTCCAATGGAAAAAAACTTAAAGCTCACATCTATTGAAGGAAAAGAATTTAAGGATGCAACAAAGTATAGACAGCTTGTAGGAAGTCTCAACTACCTAACTATTACCAGACCAGACATTTCGTTTGTTGTTGGAATCCTCTCCAGGTTTATGCAAAAGCCTTATGAGGGACATTGGTCTGCTGCAAAAAGAGTTCTAAGGTAGTTGAAGGGAACTCAAGACTTTGGAATCAAGTATACACAGGTAGACGACCGCATCTTGATTGGATACTCTGATTCAGACTTCGATGGAGAAAAAGAAACTGGGGTATCTACTTCACGATATGATATGAGTCTTGGATCAGGAACTGTCTCCTGGAGATCATGAAAATAATCAGTTCTAGCAGATTCCACAACATAAGCATAATATGTGGCAACAGCTGAAGCAACAAAAGAAATTGTGTGGCTCAGGAAAATTCTTGAGGATTTGCAGGTAAAACAAGTACAATCAACTCCACTCATGATTGACAATACCTCTGCAATAAAGTTGGCCAAGAACCAAAAGTTCCATGATCGAATGAAACACATCAATACTAAATATCATCTGATTCAACATCATGTTGAGGCCAAAACAATCCATCTCCGTCATTGTTCCACTAATGAGCAAATTGCAGACATCTTCACCAAAGCGCTTGGAAGAGAAAAGCTTGAACGATTCAGAATGATGCTTGGACTGACCAACATCCCTTCAGGTTAAGGGGGGGAATGTTGACACCTAATCATCAGGATTGGGTGAATATAATTTAAATAAATAAATAAGTAATATGAACAATCATCGAGAGATGAAGTGAATAGTCTCTCCCTTATGTATATAATGAAGACCAACCTGAAGGAAGAAAACATACGAATCAATTTTGCTTTGAGGAGTTACTGCCTGGTCTGACACCTCCTAAGAGAAAAATGTTATAAGTCGGTGTCGTCTCTTTAATTTATTATGATCGGTTGGTAGGAAAACTTGTTTTAAAAGCTGCAGTGTCATTTCCATTTCACAATTTATTACTTGGGCACCAGAAGTTGATGTTGATGGAGGGGTTTGGGGATGATGTCCTATTGCAAGAATTTCTGTCTGTAAAATGCAATTTATGCTACTTTTTTATTCACACCAACGAGTATTGATTTTGATCTTGACCTACAACTGGATGAAAGAAACTCTGTTTGCTGCGTTGCATTGAGAAAACAAATTCTGACAAGTTTTTGAAGTGATACAATTCTGCAACATCGCAATTTAGAAAACAAAGCCAAATAGTAGAGGACAAGCAGACCTCGAGGTGCTTGTCATTGAGAATATGGCAATAGCACAAGTTGGTGCTCACAATGTGGTACTTGATGGCATCCATGCCTTCATTGGGAAGCCAAGAATACATGCATGCACGAACGCCATTAAATACCATATTGTGAGCACCAAGAGCCTGGGAGGAGAGAAAGAGACGCAAAGGAGGCGCGATTGTCTAAGGGTACCATCTCTGCTCGGAGCGATTAAATAGTAATTGTATTTGAAAATATTTAGAATTTCCGGTTAAAATTAACTTAAAGTCACAACTAATGGTCTTTCTTTTTATTATTAAATAATTTTAAATATATATATATATATCTATATATATATATATATATATATATATATATATATATATATATATATATATATATATATATAATATATATATATATATATATATATATATATATATATTAAATAATTTAAATTAATAATTAATTAATTGTTTCATGGATTAAAAATAATTTTAATTAAAAAAACTAAATTTAACTAATAGTCAACCATGGTTCAATGTTGCATTATGACAAAGATTGTCTAAAATAAACATGATTGACAAAGGTTCACCATGGTTGATTTTCATATTGAGACAATCTTTGTCAAAATGTGATATTAGACCATGGTTTACCATAGTTGACCATGATTGATTTTCATAGTGAGACACTTTTTGTCAGAATGTGATATTGGACCATGGTTGACGACGGTTGAAAATGGTTGACCATGGTTGATATTCATATTGAGACAATCTTTCTCACAATGCGACATTGGACCATGGTTGACCATGGCCCACCATCATTGATTTTCATATCAAGACAATCTTTCTCACAATGCGACATTGGACCATGGTTGATTTTCATATTGATAAAATATTTGTCACAATGAGCCGAATTTAAACAGGAACCCAAAAAATTACAGATATAACCATAAATACAAAGATGCAACATAAATAACACTTCCTTTGATTAATATCAAATAATGAAATATGCTTACAAACAATATGGAAATGAGACTAGCTCAGCGATGGTAGCTTATCTCTGAGAAGAGATGTGGTGGCTACATGCCTCTGAACTGCGTTATAATGAGGCTCAAGGGCCTTTCTATTATTGAATAATAAGAGAAAACCCTAAACAACCAAAACCCTAACCCGAGGAGATGTAACACCAAGAGTTTATGGGCCCTGTTGGGGTTAGTTGGACAACCAACTTCTCGGGGTCATGACTTGGTCATATTATCTTTGTTTGATGTGCATGATACCCAGTTGGAAATATCTCTCCGAGATCTACGACATAGAGGATGATTTTATTAGAAAATCATTGACGCTAGATTGCCAAAAAACATCGTTTAGGGCCTCAAAACGACTCTGGAAATTTAGGACCTGAAAAACTGCTAAAAATAGTAAACTGTGCTACAATTAAGGAAATTGAAAAACTGAAAGAAACAATGGTGGGGGTCCAAGTGGAATTTGCGGGTGGCCACCAATATCCAACTGGATCATTCCTCCCCCCTTAGGAAGCAATGGTCCCCATTGCGTTGAGTTCCTCCATGAGATGAGGAAACCTTTGTTGAAATTGGTTCCTGAAGAACCACTTGCCCTGGTGAAGGAGTTGGCCTACTTTGACAACTCGATATAGTTGGATCTTCTGTTGACTAGTGTGCTTGATTTGCGTGTCCATGATCTGATCAGTTACAGCTTGTTCCATGTAATCTAGAGTTAACTCTGTTGGTGTGAGTTATTTTGCAATGTCAGATGTGTTTAGTAATAGTGGAAAGTATGGCCGAAGGCGATCCACATTAAACACTGGGTGCAAGCCAAAAAATGGGGGAATGCTGAGCTCAAAAGAATTATCTCCTACAACCTTGGTGATGGTGTATGGCCCATATCAGAGCAGGCGAATCTTGCGGTGGGGCCTAGCAAGGTGCTTCTTCTGCAAATGTAGCCAAACTTTGTCACCCACCTAGAACTTGTGTGGCACCTTATGTTGATCATGCCGCTACTTGTACTTGGCATTGGTTTTGTCCAATATGACATGGACCTATTGGCGGATGTGTTGAATATGCTCAATGAAGCTATTTTCCTTGTTGGCTTCGGACTGGACATGAGCCGAATCTCCCTGAGTCGCTGCAACTAGTATGGCCACATCAATGGGACATAGTGGTTGGAATCCCAAGCCCACCTAAAAAGGGTTGTGGCCAGTCAAGTTGTGGAGAGCCTGGTTGTAGCTATGCTGGACATAGGGGAGGCTCTCATCCCATGTGTGTGGATTCTTTGAGTTGTACATGCGCAAAATGTGTACGATCATCCTATTGACGACCTCTTTCTGGACATCAGTTTGGGGATGGAAAGCTGTGGACTTAGTGAGCTTGGTGTCCAGCATTGACCAGAGACTAGACCAAAATGTAGAGAGGAACTTGTTGTCTCGATATGAGATGATAGACTGTGGGATCCCAAAGTGTGCCCACACTCGCACAAAGAAGAGTTTAGTAGTGGCTTCTACTGTGATAATCTTCTTGTAGGCCGCCATAATGGTCATCTTCGAGAATCAGTCGACGACCACAAAAACACAGTCGTTGCCATGCTTAGTAGAAGCAAGGCCTGACATGAAATCCATAGAGATGGATTTCGAAGGTCTACTAGGGGTAGGTAGCGGCGTATAGAGACCTTGCTTCTTGATGGTTGGTTTGGCAATGGTGCAGGCAGTGCAGGATTTGATGTACTTCCTGACATCATGTCGAAGATTCGGCCAATAGAAATACTTCTGCAATATTGTCACTGTTTTCTTGACCCCGAAATGCCCATTGGCCCAACTATAGTGCGCTTCTCAAATCATCTTCACCCACTTGCTTGAAGGAACACGAAGGTGTCCCATATGGCATAACAACGCATCCTAGAGGTGAAAACCTGGAACTTGCTGACCCCCCAAGAGCATATGGTATGTGTGGCTGAATTCTGGGTCGCTTATGTAGAGAAGTGGCCAATCAGAAGTCTCACGCCCACAAGAGTTGAGCATGGTAGTTATCGCCATGATCGGTGGTCATCTGAGGCAGTCTACAATGTTATTTGTGCTACCCTTCTTATACTTGATAGTCAAATGGAACTATTGCACGTATGTGGACCAATTATGATGGCGATCATTCTACAACTTGACTTGCATTTGTATGAATTGCAAGGGTCGGTGGATGACCATTTCCTTCCCCAAAATGTAATGCTTCCATTGTTGGCAGGCCTCGACAAAGGAATGCATCTCTTTATCATAAGTGGGATACTTTCGGACTGTGTCTGAAAGTGTCACACTGTGATATGCCACTAGATGCCCCTGTTGAAAAAGGACTGCCCCAATAGCATAGTCAAAGTCATCTGTCTCAATCTCAAATGGTTGTTGCAACTCTGGTAATGTGAGCACTGGTGCAGAGAAGAGGTGATGTTTCAACTCTGCAAATGTCTTCTATTGTGATTCAAACCAAAATAATTTTGCTTTCGCTCCTCCTTTGGTGACTTGACTCAAGGGCCAAGTGATATGAGAGAACCCCAACACGAATCTACGGTAGAAATTGGAAAGACCCAGAAATTTGTGGAGCTCTATCTGAGTGGTTGGGGCTGGCCAATCCTGAAATACTTGGATCTTGGCTGGATCCACCTACACCCCCCGTTCATCAATAATGTATCCTAGATACTGAACCTGGGTCATGCCAAAAGTACATTTCTCCAAATTGGCACACAACTTGTGTTGCCGTAGTGTTTGGAGAACCTGTCAAATGTGGTGGAGGTGCTCTTCCCAACTCTGGCTGAAGATTAGGATGTCATCTAAGTATACCACTATAAATAAGTTGGTGAATGGCAGTAAGATGTCATCCATGAGCCTCATGAAGGTTGCAGGAGCATTCGTCAACCCGAAAGGCATAACCAACCATTTGAAAAGGCCCTCCTTGGATTTGAAGGCAGTATTCCACACATAGGAGGGTTCGATTGGTACCTGGTGATATTCGGACTTCAAATCGATCTTGCTGAAATATTTTCCTGCCATGAGTTGGTCCAGAAGGTCATCAATCCATGGGATTGGGTACCTATTCTGGATAGTGATCTTGTTCAACATTCGATAGTCAATACAGAGTCTCCAAGTCCCATCCTTCTTCTGTACCAACATGATCGGGCTCCCACAGGGTGATGAACTTGGATGAATGTGACCTTTCTACAGTAGCTCCTGAATTTGCCTCTTGATTTCATCGTTCTCCAGAATGGAGCGTCGATAGATTGGTCTATTAGATAACGACACACCTGGGGTCAGATCAATGGAGTGCTTAACCTGACGGTGCAGAGGCACCCCTATGGGGGAGGTGAAGATGTCCTCGTACTCCTCCATGACCTTGTCCATCTATTGTTGTTGTGTGGAGGGACCTTATCTGGAGGTCGTGGCCACTGCCTTCTTCTTTCCTTGAGGGTGTATCATCAGGAAAACAAATTTCCCGATTTTTAAAATTACTTTACTGCATTGTTTTGTAGTAACCATAGAGATGGCGGTAGGCGGGGCTACCTCCAGTATCTTGTACAACTTATTTCCTAATGTAACAATAATAGTGCGAGGCCTTGACTCATACATAGTATGCCGCTTCCACAAGTATGGTTGGCCTAATAATACACTAGAAACATCAAGGGGAGAAATGTCACATAATACCTCATCTGTGAAGGGCTTGACGCTGTATGGAAGGCGACATTGTTGGCTCATGTGTAGATTCATCTTTGGTGAAGCCACCTGATGTTGTACGGTTGTGGGTGTGTTGTGGTCGGTAAGACCAATCGCTTCACGACCTCTGCTACAATGA
This sequence comes from Pinus tabuliformis, assembly GCA_031772625.1. Taxonomy (NCBI): domain Eukaryota; kingdom Viridiplantae; phylum Streptophyta; class Pinopsida; order Pinales; family Pinaceae; genus Pinus; species Pinus tabuliformis. The sequence continues at coordinate 939,224,265 of CM062805.1, forward strand.
GGTTCTTTTGGCTCCTGCTATCAACAATGAACTGTAGTGGGGAACCCTTCACCCACATCTGGGAGTGGAAGATACACTCCTCCTCTGGATCTTCTGGTTCCTCCTTCTGGATCTTTGTGGTGGCGACGGTGGCATTGGGCTCCGCATCAATAATCTGCTTCCCCTTGTCATTCCCTTGTTGGGTTCTGACTTAGAGTCGGAACATACATCTGATTCTGAAGCCTTCAGCTTGGCCACCAGTGATTGCTTGGCCTGACACTCGCTTGTGTTGTGGGTGGAGTGCACACCACTTTCACATGTCCTTCTTTGGCTTTGCAGTGTTGTACTTTTTTTGTGGCCTTGGCGGGTTGTACTGTGTCATCCCACCTTGGCTTTGTCCTTTTTTTTTTGGTTTGGGGACACCTTTCTCTTGATTCAGATTCACAGATCCAAAGTATCGCTTCTTCTGTTTAACCTTCTGCTCGATCTTGATGGCGTATCGGTATGCCATGTGAAGCGAGGAGATGTCTAGGAACTCCGTCTCGTCCTGGATGTATCTATGTAGGCGGCTGCAGTACTTGAGTACCAAATGTTTCTCAGAATATTTGATGCCCAACTTCGCATGCAGGGTATGAAAAACATTGGTAAAATCAGCACATCTTGGTCCCTTCCTTGCCGCAGCATGGTCCACTTTATGTATTTGTCCTCATAGCTCCCGATAGGGTAGTACTGCTCCTTGATGGCATCCTAGAATGAATTCCAAGTGGGAGCGGCTGAAAACAATGAGTTCATACTTTCATCCTTATGCTCACAATAGGTTTCCCACTAGTCCTTGACGTGGGGGGCGGCTTTGAGAAGAGAAAAAGTAATCTTTTCTCGGCTGGAAAAATCATGAACAAAAAAATATCCTTCTAACATATTCAACCATTTATCTACGACGTCTGCATCTATTTGGCCCTCAAATATGGGAATGTCAAAGTTTACTTGTACCTTAAAAGTTGTGGAGCCTCCAGAGTGGTTGTTGGATGTGGATGCAACGCTGGTGGGCATCGTTGAAGGATCTGAGCAAAGTTATCCATCATCGCGTTCCTTTGTTTTTCGAGGGCCTCCTCAAGAAATATTTTGATAGGAACTCCTGCTACCTCGTCTTTCTTTTCTTTCTCCATGGGAGGTCGTCAAGATTTACGAGGCTGGTCTTTCAAAGGTTCGACCAGTTCGAGCCCTAACTCCTTATATCCCGACCTCGTTTGGGACATTCAAAGAAAAATAGAGAAAGAGCAGATCGCTCTGATACCACTGATCAAATTCAAACAGGAACAAAACAAATTACAGATATAACCATAAATACAAAGATGCAGCATAAATAACACTTCCTTTGATTAATATCAAATAATGAAATATGCTTACAAACAATATGGAAATGAGATTAGCTCAACGATGGTAGCTTATCTCTGAGAAGAGATGTGGTGGCTACATGCCTCTGAACTGCGTTACAATGAGGGTCAAGGGCCTTTTTATTATTGAACAATAAGAGAAAACCATAAATCATCAAAACCCTAAACCGAGGAGATGTAACAACAAGAGTTTATGGGCCTCGTTGGGGTTAGTTAGACAACCAACTTCCCGGGATCGTGACTTGGTCATATTATCTCCGTTTGACGTGCATGATACCCTGTTGGAAATATCTCTCCGAGGACTACGACAGAAAAGGTGACCATATTAAAATATCGATGACGGTAAATTGCCAAAAAAACGTTGTTTAGGGCCTCAAAATGGCTCCAGAAGTTTAGGACCCGAAAAACTGCTAAAAATAGTAAACTATGCTACAATTAAGGAAACTGAAAAACTGAAAGAAACAATGGTGGGGGTCCAAGTGGAATTGGCGGGTGGCCACCAATATCCACTTGGATCATTCCTCCCCCCTTAGGAAGCAATGGTCCCCATTGCGTTGAGTTCCTCCATGAGATGAGGAAACTTTTGCTGAACTTGTTCCCTAGTGAGGCACTTGCCCTGGTGAAGGAGTTGGCCTGCATTGACAAATCGATACAGTTGGATCTTCTGTTGGCGAGTGTGCTTGAATGATCCAATTAGTCGCAGCTTGTTCCATGCAATCTAGATTTAACTCTGTTGGTGTGAGATGTTCTGCAATGTTGGATGTGTCTAGTAATGGTGGAAAGTATGGCCGAAGGTGATCCACATTAAACACTGGGTGCAGGCCAAGGAATGGGGGAATGCTGAGCTCAAAAGAATTATCTCCCACAACCTTGGTGATGATGTATGGCCCATATCAGAACAGGCGAATCTTGCGGTGGGGCCCAGCAAGGCGCTCCTTCTGCAAATGTAGTCAAACTTTGTCACCCACTTGGAACTTGTGTGGCACCCGATGCTGATCATGCCACTGCTTGTACTTGGCATTGATTTTTTCCAATATGTCATGGACCTGTTGGCGGATGTGTTGAATATGCTCAATGAAGCTATTTTCCATGTCAGCTTCAGATCAGACATGAGCTAAAACTCCCTAAGTCGCTACAACTGGTATGGCCACATCAATGGGACATAGTGGCTGGAATCCCAAGCCCACCTAAAAAGGGTTGTGGCCAGTCGAGCTGTGGAGAGCCCGATTTTAGCTATGCTGGACATAGGGGAGGCTCTCATCCCATGTGCGCGGATGCTTTGAGTTGTACATGCGCGGAATGTGTACGATCATCCTGTTGATGATCTCTAGCTGGCCATCAGTTTGGGGATGGAAGCTGTGGACTTTAGTGAGCTTGGTGTTCAACATCGATTAGAGACTGGACCAAAATGTAATGAGGAACCTATTGTTCGAATCTGACATGATAGACCGTGGGATCCAAAAGTGTACCCACACTCGCTCAAAGAAGAGTTTAACAATGGCTTTTGCTGTGATACTCTTGTTGTAGGCCGCCATAATGGCCATCTTCAAGAATCGGTCAATGACCACAAAACCACAGTCATTGCGATGCTTAGTAGAACGAAGGCCTGACATGTAATCCATGGAGATGGATTCCCAAGGTCAACTAGGGGTAGGCAGCAGAGTATAGAGACCTTGCTTCTTGATGGTCGGTTTGGTGATGGCACGGTCAGTGAAGGATTTGATGTACTTCTCGACATCATGTCGAAGATTCATCCAATATACTTCTATAGTATTGCCACTATTTTCTCGACACCAAAATTCCTAGCAGCCCGACTGTAGTGCGCTTCCCAAATCATCTTATCCTACTCGCTTGAAGGAACATAAAGGTGTCCCATATGGCATAACAATGCATCCTGGAGGTGAAGACGTAGAACTTTCTAACCCACCAAGATCATATGGTATGTGTGGCCGAATTCTGGGTCGCTTTTGTAGAGAAGTGGCCAATCAGAAGTCTCATGTCCACAAGAGTTGAGCATGGTAGTTAATGCCATTATCGGTGATCGACTGAGGGAGTCTGCAAAATTATTTGTGCTGCCCTTCTTGTACTTGATATTCAAATGGAATTGTTGCAAGTATGTGGACCACTTCTGATGGCGATCATTCTGCAACTTCCCTTGCACCTTTATGAATTGTAGGGGTTGGTGGTCTGTGTGGATGACCATTTCCTTCCCCAAAATGCAATGCTTCCATTGTGAGCAAGCCTGCACAATGGAATACATCTCTTTATCATAAGTGGGATGCTTCCGAACCGTGTCTGAAAGTTTCTAACAGTGATATGCCACTGGATGCCCCTGTTGAGTAAGGATTGCCCCAATAGCATAGTCAGAGGCATTTGTCTCAATCTCAAAGGGTTGTTGCAAGTCTGGTAATGTGAGAATTGGTGCAGAGCAGAGGTGAAGTTTCAACTCTACGAATGCCTTCTGTTGAGATTCAGACCAAAAGAGTTTTTCTTTCGCTCCTCCTTTAGTGACTTGAATCAAGGGCCAAGTGATATGAGATAACCCCAACACGAACTTGCGGTAGAAATTGGCAAGACCCAGAAAGCTGCGAGCTCTGTCAGAGCAGTTGGGACTGGCCAATCCCAAATGACTTGGATCTTGGCTGGATCCACCTGCACCCCCCATTCATCAATAATGTATTCCAGATACTGAAACTGGGTCATGCCAAAAGTACATTTCTCCAAATTGGCACACATCTTGTGTTGCTGCAGTGTTTTGAGAACCTCTCGGATGTGGTGGAGGTTCTCTTCCTAACTCTGGCTGAAGATTAGGATGTCATCCAACTATACCACTACAAATGAGTTGGTGAATGGTTGTAAGATGTCATCCATGAGCCTCATGAAGGTTGCAGGAGCATTCATCAACCCGAAAGGCCTAACCAACCATTCGAAAAGGCCCTCCTTGGCTTTGAAGGCAGTCTTCCACACATCTAAGTGTTCGATTGGTACCTGGTGAAATCCGGACTTCAAGTCGATCTTGCTGAAATATTTTTCTCCCAAGAGTTGGTCCAGAAGGTCATCAATCTATGGGATCGGGTACCTATCTCAGATAGTGTTCTTTTTCAACACCCGATAGTCAATACAGAGTCTTCAAGTTCCATCCTTCTTCTGTACCAACACGATCGGGCTCCCATAGGGTGATGAACTTGGCTGAATGTGAAATTTTTGTAGCAACTCCTCAATTTTGCCTCTTGATTTCACCGTTCTCCAAAACGGACCATCGATAGATTGATCTATTGGGTAACGATACACCTGGTGTCAGATCGATGGAGTGCTTGACCTGACAGTGCATAGGCACCCATGTGGGGGAGGTGAAGATGTCCTCGTACTCCTCCATGACCTTGTCCATCTGTTGTTGTCATGTGGAGGGGCCTTGTCTAGAAGTTGTGGCCACTTCTTTCTTCTTTCCTTGAGGGCGTATCATCAGGAAAACAAATTTCCCAATTTTTGAAATTAGTTTACTGCATTGTTTTGTAGTAACAAGAGAGATGGTAGTAGGTAGGGCTACCTTTGGTATCCTGTATAACTTATTTCGTAATGTAACAATAATAGTGAGAGGCCTTGACTGATACATAGCATGTCGCTTCCACAAGTATGGTTGGCATAATAATACATCACAAACATCAAGGGGAGCAATGTCACATAATACCTCATCCGTGAAGGGATTGATGTTGTATGGAAGGCGACATTGTTGGCTCACGCGCAGATCCCGTCGTTGGTGAAGTCACCCGATGGTGTACGATTGTGGGTGTGTTGTGGTCAGTAAGACCAGCTGCTTCACAACCTCTGCTACAATGAGTTTTGGCTCTCGTTGTCGACAATGAACTGTAGTGGGGAACCCTTCACCCACATTTGGGAGTGGAAGAGGCACTCCTTCTCCTCTGGATATTCGGGTTCCTCTTTCTGGATATTTGTGGTGGCATTGGGCCTCGCATCAATAATCTGCTTCCCCTTGTCATTCCCCTTGTCAGGTTCTGACTCCGAGTCGGAACATGCATCTGATTCTGAAGCCTTCAGCTCGGCCACCAGTGATTGATTGGCCTGACACTTGCTTGTATTTTGGGTGGAGCTCACACCACTTTCCCATGTCCTTCTTTGGCTTTGCATTGTTGTCCTTTTCTTGTGGCCTTGGAGGGCTATCCCAGGCCATCCCACCTTAGCTTTGTCCTCTATTCTATGGTTTGCGGGCACCTTTCCCTTGCTTCAGATTCATAGATCCAAAGTATCGCTTCTTCTGTTTAAAATTCTGCTCGATCTTAACGAAGTATTGGTATGCCATGCCGAGCGAGGAGATGTCCAGGACCTCCATCTCATCCTGGATGTATCTATTTAGGTAGGTGTGGCACTTGAGTACCAAATGCTTCTCAGAATCCTTGATGCCCAAATTCGCGCGTACGGTATGAAAAACATTGGTAAAATCGGCACATCTTGGTCCCTTCCCTGTCATAGCGTGGTCCACTTTATGTATTTTTCCTCATAGCTCTTGACAGGGTAGTATTTCTCCTTGAAGGCGTACCGAAAAGAATTCCAAGTGGGAGCGGCTGAAAATAGTGAGTTTGTACTTTCATCTTTATGCTCACAATAGGTTTCCCACCAGTCCTTGACGTGGGTGGCAACTTTGAGAACAATAAAAGTAATATTTTCTCGGTTGTAAAAATCATGATCAGAAAAATATCCTTCTAACAAATTCAACCATTTATATATGATGTCTACATCTATTTGGCCCTCAGATATGGGAATGTCAAAGTTTACTTGTACCTTAAAAGGTGTGGAGCCTCCAGAGTGGCTGTTGGATGTGGATGTGCCGCCAGTGGTTAACCATTGAAGGATTTGAGAAAAGTTATCCATCATCACGTTCCTTTGTTTTTTGTTTTCTGAGGGCCTACTCGAGAAATATTTTGATAGGATCTCTTGCTTCCTTGTCTTTCTTTTCTTTCTCCATGGGAGGTCGTCGAGATTTACGAGGCTAGTCTTGCAAAGGTTCGACCAGTTCGAGCCCTAACTCCTTATATCCCGATCTCGTTGGGGACATGCAAAGAAAAACATAGAAAGAGCAGACTGCTCTGATACCACTGATCTGAATTTAAACAGGAACACAACAAATTAGAGATATAACCATAAATACAGAGATGCAACATAAATAACACTTCCTTTGATTAATATCAAATGATTAAATATGCTTATTAACAGTATGGAAATGAGACTAGCTCGACGATGGTAGCTTATCTTTGAGAAGAGATGTAGTGGCTACATGCCTCTGAACTGTGTTACAATGAGGCTCAAGTGTCCTTTTATTATTGAACAATAAGAGAAAACCCTAAAGAACCAAAACCCTAACCCGAGGAGATGTAACACCAAGGGTTTATGGGTCTCGTTTGGGTTAGTTGGACAACCAACTTCCCGAGGTCGTGACTTGATCATATTATCTCTATTTGACGCGCATGATACCCCGTTGTAAAGATCTCTCCGAGGAATATGACGGAAAATATGATTTTATTACAAATTCTTTGACGTTAGATTGCCAAAAAAACATCGTTTAGGGCCTCAAAATGGATCCGAAAGTTTAGGACCCGAAAAACTGCCAAAAATAGTAAACTGTGTTACAATTAAGGAAACTGAAAAAATGAAAGAAACAATGGTGGGGGTCCAAGTGGAATTGGCGGGTGGCCATCAATATCCACCTAGATCATTCCTCCCCCCTTAGGAAGAAATGGTCCCCATTGCGTTGAGTTACTCCATGAGATGAGGAAACTTCTATTGAACTTGGTCCCTACTGAGCCACTTGCCCTGGTGAAGGAGTGGACCTGCTTTGACAACTCGATACAGTTAGATATTATGTTGGCGATTGTTATTGATATGCGTGTCCGTGATCCAATTAGTTGCAGCTTGTTCCATGCAACCTGGATTTAACTCTTTTGGTGTGAGCTGTTCTGCAATGTCGGATGTGTCTAGTAATGGTGGAAAGTATGGCCGAAGGTGATCCACATTAAACACTAGGTGCAGGCCAAGGAATGGGGGAATGCTGAGCTCAGAAGCATTATCTCCCACATTCTTGGTGATGGTGTATGGCCCATATCGGAGTGGGCGAATCTTGCGGTGGGGCCCAACAAGGTGCTCCTTCTGCAAATGTAGCCAAACTTTATCGCCTACCTGGAACTTGTGTGGCACGCGATGCTGATCATGCCGTTGCTTGTACTTGGCATTAGTTTTTTCCAATATGTCATGGACCTATTGGAAAATGTGTTGAATATGCTCAATGAAGCTATTTTCCTTGTCGACTTCGGACTGGACATGAGTCGAATCTCCTTGAGTCGCTGCAACTGGTATGGCCACATCAATGGGACATAATGGTTGGAATCCCAAGCCCACCTAAAAAGGGTTGTGGCTAGTTCAGCTATGGAGAGCCAGGTTGTAGCTATGTTTGACATAGGGGAGGCTCTCATCCCATGTGCATGGATGCTTTGAGTTGTACATGCGCAGAATGTGTACGATCATCCTGTTGACAACCTCTGTTTGACCATTAGTTTGGGGATGGAAAGCTATGGACTTAGTGAGATTGGTGTCCAGCATCGACCAGAGACTGGACCAAAATGTACTGAGGAACTTGCTGTCTCAATCTGAGATGATAGATTGTGGGATCCCAAAGTGTACCCACACTCGTTCAAAGAAGAGTTTAGCAATGGCTTCTGCTGTGATACTCTTCTTGTAGGCCGCCATAATGGCCATCTTCGAGAATTGGTTGACAACCACAAAAACACAGTCGTTTCCATGCTTAGTAGAAGGAAGGCTTGACATGTAATCCATGGAGATGGATTCCCAAGGTCGACTAGGGGTAGGCAATGGAGTACAGAGAACTTGCTTCTTGATGGTCGGTTTGGCAATGGTGCAGGCAGTGCAGGATCTGATGTACTTCCCAAAATCCTGTAGAATATTAGGCCAATATAAATACTTCTGTAGTACTACCACTATTTTCATGACCTCGAAATGCATAGCGGGTCGACTGTAGTGCGCTTCCCAAATCATCTTCGCCTGCTCGCTTGAAGGAACACAAAGGTGTCCCATATGGCATAACAACGCATCGTCGAGGTGAAAAGGTCGAACTTGCTAACCCCCCAAGAGCATATGGTATGTGTGGCCGAATATTGGGTTGCTTTTGTAGAGAAATGGCCAATCAGAAGTCTCATGCCCACAAGAGTTGATCACGGTAGTTAACACCATGATCGGTGGTCAGCTTAGGCAGTCTACAACATTATTTATGTTGCCCTTCTTGTACTTGATATTCAAATGGAACTGTTGTAGGTATGTGAACCATTCTGATGGTGATCATTCTGCAACTTCCCTTATGCTTATATGAATTGCATGGGTCAGTGGTCTATGTGGATGACCGTTTCCTTCCCCAAAATGTAATTCTTTCATTGTCAGCAGGCCTACATAATGGGATACATCTCTTATCATAAGTGGGATAATTCCGGGCTGTGTCTGAAAGTGTCTCACTGTGATATGCCACTGGATGCCCCTATTGACTAAGGACTTCCCAAGTAGCATAGTCAGAGGCATCGGTCTCAATCTCAAATGGTTGTTGCAAGTCTGGTAATGTGAGCACTGGTGCAAAGTAGAAGTGATGTTTCAACTCTGCGAATGCCTTCTGTTGAGATTCAGACCAAATTAATTCTTCTTTCGATCCTCCTTTGGTGAATTGACTCAAGGGCCAAGTGATATGAGAGAACCCCAACACGAACCTATGGTAGAAATTGGCAAGACCGAGAAAGTTGCAGAGCTCTATCAGAGTGGTTGGGGCTCGAAAATCCCCAATGACTTGGATCTTGGGTGGATCCACCTCCACCATCGTTCATCAATAAGGTATCCCAAATACTGAACCTGGGTCATGCCAAAAGTACATTTCTCCAAATTGGCACACAACTTGTGTTGCCACAGTGTTTGGAGAACCTGTTGGATGTGGTGGAGGTGCTCTTCCCAACTGTGGCTGAAGATCAGGATGTCATCCAAGTACCACTAAAAATGAGTTGGTGAATGGCCATAAGATGTCATCCATGATCCTCATGAGGGTTGCAAGAGCATTCGTCAACCTGAAAGGCATAACCAACCATTCGAAAAGGCCCTCCTTGGCTTTGAAGGCAGTGTTCCACACATCAGATGGTTTGATTGGTACTTGGTGATATCCAGACTTCAATTCGATCTTGCTGAAATGTTTGGCTCCAATGAGTTGGTCCAGAAGGTTATCAATTCGTGGATCGGGTACCTATTCAGGATAGTGAACTTGTTCATCACCCAATAGTCAATACATAGTCTCCAAGTCCCATCCTTCTTCTATACCAACACGATCGGGTAACCACAAGGTGTTGAACTTGGCCTAATGTGACCTTTATGCATTAGCTCTTGAATTTGCCTCCTGATTTCATCGTTCTCCAGAACGGAGCATCGATAGATTGGTCCATTGGGTAACAACACACCTGGGGTTAGATAGATGGATTGCTTGACCTGACAGTGCAGAGGCACCCCTACAGGGGAGTTGAAGATGTCCTCGTAGTCCTCCATGACCTTGTCCATCTATTGTTGTCGTGTGGAGGGGCCTTGTCTAGAGGTCGTGGCCCTTGCCTTCTTCTTTCCTTGAGGGCGTATCATCAGGAAAATAAATTTCCCAATTTTTGAAATTAGTTTACTGCATTTTTTTTATAGTAATAAGAGAGATGGAGGTAGGCGGGGCTACCTCTGTTATCTTGTACAACTTATTTCCTAATGTAACAATAACAGTGCGAGGCCTTGACTCATACACGACATGTCGCTTCCACAAGTATGGTTGGCCTAATAATACATCACAAACATCAAGGGGAGCAACATCACATAATACCTCATCCGTGAAGGGCTTGATGCTGTATGGAAGGCGACATTGTTTACTCACGTGCAGATCCCATCCTTGGTGAAGCCATCCGATGGTGTATGGTTGTGGGTGTGCTTTGGTCGGTAAGACCAGACTCTTCATGACCTCTACTACAATGAGGTTGTTTTGGCTGCCGCTTTCGACAATGAATTGTAGTGGGGAACCCTTCACCCACATTTGGGAGTGGAAGAGACGCTCCTCCTCCTATGGATCTTCGGTTTCCTCCTTCTAGATCTTTGTGGTGGCAACGGTGGCGTTGGGTTTCGCATCAATAATCTGCTTTCCCTTGCCATTTCCCTTGTCAGGTTCTGACTCAAAGTCGGAACATGCATCTGATTCTAAAGCCTTCAGCTCGGCCACCAGTGATTGCTTGGCCTGACACTTGCTTGTGTTGTGGGTGGAGCTCTTATGGAACTCACACCACTTTCCCATGTCCTTCTTCGGCTTTGCAGTGTTTTCCTTTGCTTGTGGCCTTGGCGGGTTGTCCTAGGCCATCCCACCTTGGCTTTGTCCTTTGCTCTGCAGTTTGAGGGCACCTTTCCCTTGATTTAGATTCATAGATCTAAAGTATCGCTTCTTTTGTTTCAAATTCTACTCGATCTTGATGGTGTATCGGTACGTTGTGCCGAGCGAGGAGATGTCCAGGAACTCCATCTCGTCCTGGATGTATCTATGTAGGTAGCCGTAGTACTTGAGTACCAAACGTTTGTCAGAATCCTTGATGCCCAACTTCGCGCACTGGGTATGAAAAACTTTGGTAAGATCGACATATCTTGGTCCCTTCCGTGCCACAACATGGTCCCCTTTATGTATTTATCCTCATAGCTCCCGACAGGGTAGTACTTCTCCTTGATGGCGTCCCAAAATGAATTCCAAGTGGGAGCGACTGAAAATAATGAGTTCGTACTTTCATCCTTATGCTCACAATATGTTTCCCACCAGTCCTTGACGTGGGGGGCGACTTTGAGAAGAGAAAAATTAATCTTTTCTCGGCTAGAAAAATCATGAACAGAAAAATATCCTTCTAAAAGACTCAACCATTTATCTACGGTGTCTGCATCTATTTCGCCCTCAAATATGGTAATGTCAAAGTTTACTTGTACCTTAAAAGGTGTGGAGCCTCCAAAGTGGCTGTTGGACGTGGATGCGCCGCCAGTGGGCAACTGTTGAAGGATCTGAGGAAAGTTATCCATTATCGCATTCCTTTGTTTTTCGAGGACCTCCTCGAGCAATATTTTGATAGGATCTCCTCCTGCCTTGTCTTTATTTTCTTCCTCCATGGGAGGCCGTCGGGATTTATGAGGTTGGTCTTACAAGGGTTTGACTAGTTCGAGCCCTAACTCCTTATATCCCGACCTCGTTGGGGACATGCAAAGAAAAACAAAGAAAGAGCAAACTGCTCTAATACCACTGATCCAAATTTAAATAGGAACACAAAAAATTATAGATATAACCATAAATATAGAGATGCAACATAAATAACACTTCCTTTGATTAATATCAAATAATGAAATATGCTTACAAATAGTATGGAAATGAGACTAGCTCGACGGTGGTAGCTTATCTCTAAGAAGAGATGTGGTGGATACATGCCTCTGAACTACGTTACAATGAGGCTTAAGGGACCTTTTATTATTGAACAATAAGAGAAAACCCTAACCCCAGATGTACACCAAGAGTTTATGGGCCCCATTGGGGTTAGTTGGACAGTCAACTTCCACGGGTCGTGACTTGGTCATATTATCTCCATTTGATGCGCATGATACCATGTTGGAAAGATCTCTCAGAGGAATATGACAAAAGAGATAATTCTAGTAGAAAATCGTTCATGGTATATTGCCAAAAAAACGTCGTTTAGGGCCTCAAGACGGCTCCGGAAGTTTAGGACTTGAAAACTGTTAAAAATAGTAAATTGTGCCACAATTAAGGAAACTAAAAAAATGAAAGAAAAAATGGTGGGGGTCCAAGTGGAATTGGAGGGTGGCCACCAATATCCACCTGGATCATTCCTCCCCCCTTAGGAAGCAATGGTCCCCATTGCATTGAGTTCCTCCATAAGATGAGGAAACTTCTGTTGAACTTGGTCCCTTGTGAGCCACTTGCCCTAGTGAAGGAGTTAGCCTGCTTTGATACTCGATACAGTTCAATCTTCTGCTAGCAATTGTGCTTGACCTACATGTCCATGTTCTGATCATTTGCAGGTTGTTCCATGCAATCTGGATTTAACTCTGTTGGTGTGAGATGTTATGCAATGTCGGATGTGTCTAGTAATGGTGGAAAGTATCGCAGAAGGCGATCCACATTAAACATTGGGTGCAGGCTAAGGAATGGGGGAATGCTGAGATCAAAAGAATTATCTCCCATAGCCTTGGTGATGATGTATGGCCCATATCGAACTGGGTGAATCTTGCAGTGGGGCCTGGCAAGGCGTTGCTTCTGCAAATGTAGCCAAACTTTGTTACCCACCTAGAACTTGTGTGGCACCCAATGCTGATCATGCCTCGGCTTGTACTTGGAATTGGTTTTTTCTAATATGTCATGGACCTATTGGCGTATGTATTGAATATGCTCAATGAAGCTATTTTCCTTGTCGGCTTCGAATTAGACATGAGTCGAATCTCCCTAAGAGACTGTAACTGGTATGGCCACATCAATGGGACATAGTGGTTGGAATCCCAAGACCACCTTAAAAGGGTCGTGGCCAGTCGAGCTGTGGAGAATCTGGTTGTAGCTATGCTAGACATAGGGGAGGCTCTCATCCCATGTGCGTGGATGCTTTGAGTTGTACATGCGCATAATGTGTACGATCATCCTATTGATGACCTCTGTTTGGCCATCATTTTGGGGGTGGAAAGTTGTGGACTTAGTGAGCTTGGTGTCCAGCATTGACCAGAGACTAAACCAAAATGTATTGAGGAACCTGCTATCCCGATCTGAGATGATATACTTTGGGATCTCAAAGTGTACCGACACTCGTTCAAAGAAGAGTCTAGCGGTGGCTTCTGTTGTGATACTCTTCTTGCAGGCCGCCATAATGGCCATCTTCGAGAATCAGTCGACAACCACAAAAACACAGTCGTTTCCATGCTTAGTAGAAGGAAGGCCTGACATGTAATCCATGGAGATAGATTCCCAAGGTCGACTAGGGGTAGGCAGTGGAGTATAGACACCTTGCTTCTTGATGGTCAGTTTGGCAATGGCGCAGGCAGTGCAAGATGTGATGTACTTCCCGACATCCTATCAAAGATTCAGCCAATAGAAATACTTTTGTAGTACTACCACTATTTTCTTGACCCTGAAATGCCCAGTGGCCCGACTGTAGTGCACTTCTCAAATCATCTTTGCCTGCTCGCTTGAAGGAACACAAAGGTGTCCCATATGGCATAACAACGCATCTTGGAGGTGAAAATTTGCAACTTGCTGACCCCCCAAGAGAATATGGTATGTGTGGCCAAATTCTAGGTTGCTTTTGTAGAGATGTGGCTAATCAAAAGTCTCATGCCCACAAGAGTTGAGCACGACAGTTATCACCACGATCAGTGGTCACCTGAGGGAGTCTGCAACATTATTTGTGCTTCCCTTCTTGTACTTGATATTCAAATGGAACTATTGCAGGTATGTGGACCACTTCTGATGGTGACCATTCTATAACTTCCCTTGCATCTGTATGAATTGCAGGGGTCGGTGGTCTGTGTGGATGACCGTTTCCTCCCCAAAATGTAATGCTTCCATTGTCAGTAGGCCTGCACAATGGAATGCATCTCTTTATCATAAGTGGAATACTTCCAGACCATGTTTGAAAGTGTCTCATTATGATATGCCATTGGATGCCCCTGTTGAGTAAGGACTTCCCTAATAGCATAGTCAAAGGCATCCATCTCAACCTCAAATGGTTGCTGCAAGTCTGGTAATGTGAGAACTGGTGCAAAGAAGAGGTGATGTTTCAACTCTGTGAATGCCTTGTGTTGAGATTCAGACCAAAATATTTTTTCTTTCACTCCTCTTTTGGTGACTTAATGACTCAAGGGCCTAAAATCCGTCCTCTTTCTGTAACTTCTTACGAAAATTCAATCTGATGCTCAGAGCGAAATTTATGACGATTTTCCAAAGGTGACCTTTTTGGAATGTAATTCGGGGGTCTGCAAAAACTCTAACTTCCTTAGATTATATCTCCAAGAATATAGTGATACAAGATCTGACATTCGGAGCCGAGGTTCAGACCAATTTCTTCTCAGATGGGTTTTTTTCATCTTCTGAAACTTTGTAGAAAAAGAGTTATAGTGAACATTCCATGATGACTTGTTTTCGATGAAATTCTGGAGCTTGCAAAAACCCTAACTTCCTCAGATCATATCTCTGAAAATATAGCGAGACAAAATCTGAAATTCGGACCCGAGGTGCAACGCAATTTAGTCTCCAATGGGTTTTTTTTGTCGCTTCTGAAATGTCGCAAAAAAAAGTTATAGCGAAAATTCCAAGATGACCTGTTTGGAGCAGCAAAACTCTAGAATCCAAAGCTCTGATACCAAATGTTATGAAATCAGCTCACAAAAAGATAGAAAAGATAGATCAACGCCTTAGAATTCAACCTCTTCGAGGGGGAAACCTCCTTTACATTACACAAATGAATGATTCTTGGATGATTCAAATGACAAAACCTCCTTTCTATATATAGGAGTCTAAGGGGTCACAATATAATCAAGCCGGCCTAACAATAATAATATACAGGCCCAAAAATAACAATAGAGGGATTTTATGGGGCCCAATAATAACAATATGGGGACAATAGGGCACAACAATAATAATAAGGGATACAACGATAATAGCAATGGGGGAATCACTAGTATTATAGGGACCTAACATATTTCTAATGAGGTATTGTACGCACAAAATGAAGATGATATGACCAAGTTACAACCTTGGGAGTTTCGCTACCCAACTAACCCAAATGGGGACCACAAACGCTTGATGTTTCATCTTCTGGGGTTAGGGTTTTGGTTGTTTAGAGTTTTCCCTTGTTGTTCAATAATATAAAAGGCCCTTGAGCCTCATTGTAACACAATTCAAAGTCATGTGGCCACCACATCTCTTCTCAAAGATAAGCTACCATCGTCCGAGCTATTTTATTTCCATTTTGTATGTAAGCATATTTCATTTCTTTGATATTAATGAAATGAAGTTTTATTTTTGTTGAGTCTCTATGCTTATGTTTAGATCTATATTTTGTTTTGTTCTTTCATAATTCAAGTGGTATTACAGCGGTCTACTCTTTCTCTATTTTTCTTTGCATGTCCCCAACGCGATCAGGGTATAAGGAGTTAGGGCTTCAACTGGTTTAACCTTTACATGACTAACCTCACAAAACCCAAAGGCCTCCCATGGTGGAAGAAAAGAAAGACGAGGAGGAAGTTTATCCTTTCTAAATATTGCTCAAGGAAGCCCTAAAGCAACAGAGGAATGTGTTGATGGATAAATTTTCATAGATCCTTCGGTGGCTATGCACAGGAGACACATCTTAATCTGGCAATCACTCTAGAGGAGCCACTCCTTTTAAGGTACAAGTTAAATATGACATTCTCGTATTTGAAGCTAGGCCATATAGATGCAACATTCATAGATAGATGGTTAAATTTGTTGGAAAGATATTTTTCGGTTCATGACTTTTCCAATCGGGAAAATATTACTTTTTCACTCCTCAAATCTGTCCCCCGTGTCAAGGACTAGTGGGAAACCTACTGTGAACAAAAGGACAAGAGGGAATCCTCACTATTTTCTGCCGCACCCACTCAGAATTTTTTTCAAGATGCCATCAAGTAACAATATTACCCTATCAGGAGCTATGAAGATAAATACATAAAGTGGACCATGCTACAGTAGGGAAGGGACAAGGATGTTCTAGAGTTCACAAATATTTTTCATACCCTTCGTACAAAGCTGGGTATCAAATATTCTAAGTGGAATTTGGTACTCAAGTACCGCGGTTTTCTATGTAAGTATATCTAGGACAAGATGGAGTTCCTGGACATCTCCTTGTCTGGCGCCACCTCTCGATACACTGTCAACGTCAAGAAGAAATTTAAACAAAATAAGCGAGACTTTGGATTTGTGAATCCAAAGAAAGGGAAAGGCGCCCCCAAACTGCAGAACAAAGGAAAAAGCCAAGGAGGGGTGACCCAGGACAACCCACTAAAGCACAAGAAAATAACAACACCACAAAGATAAAGAAGGATAGCAGGAAATGGTGTGAGTTCCATAAGAGCCCCACTCACAACACAAGTGAGTGTCGAGCCAAGCAGTCACTGGTGGCTGAGCTAAAGGCTTTCGAATCAAATGCATGTTATGACTCTAAGTCAGAAACCGACAAGGGGAATGATAAAGGGCAATGTATTATTAATATGGAGCCCAGTGCCATTGTTTCCACCACCAAGATCTAGAATATTGAGCCCGAAGATTCAGAGGAAGGGGGGCAGATCTTCCACTCACAAATGTGGGTGAAGGATTCTTTGTTGCAATTCATTGTCGACATCAGAAGCCAAAAGAACCTCATTTTAGCAAAGTTCATGAATAATTTGGGCCTACCAACCACATCACACCCATAGTGGTACACCATCGGGTGGCTTCACCAAGGGCGAGATCTCTACGTCATCCAATAGTGTCACCTTCCCTACAGAATCAAGCCCTTCATAGATGAGGTACTATGTGATGTTGCTCCTCTTAAAGTTTGTGATGTATTATTAGGCCAACCATATGTATGGAATCGTCATGTTGTGTATGAGTCTAGATGTTGCATTGTCATTATTTCTTTGGGAAATAAGTTATACAAGATACCAGAGGTATCACCGCCTACCGACTTTTCTTTCATCTCTACGAAGAAATGTAGTAAGATCATTTCCTAGACCGGGAAATTTGTATTTCTAATGATTCCCCCTCAAGGCAAGAAGAAGACTTTGGCCACATCCACATCCTCTAAACAAGGCTCCTCTACATGAAAGAAACAAATGTACAAGGTCATGGAAGAGTACAAGTGCATCTTCACCTCACCCACAATGGTACCCCTACACCGTCAAGTCAAGCACTCCATCGCTCTAACCCTGAGCGCGTCACTACCCAACGGACCGATATACCAACTCTCTGTTCTAGAGAATGATGAAATTAAGAATCAAACTCAAGAATTGTTGCAAAATGGCACATTAGGCCAACTTCATCATGCTGTGGGATCCTGATCATGTTGGTACAGAAGAAATATGGCACTTGGAGACTCTGTATTGACTATCGAGAACTGAATAAGATCATTGTTCGAAATAGGTATCCAATCACATGGATTGATGACCTTCTCGACAAACTCAAGGGGGGAAAATATTTTAGCAAGGTTGACTTGAATTATGGGTATCACCAGGTTCCAATTGAACCCTCTCATGCATGGAAGACTGCCTTGAAATCCAAGGAGGGAATTTTCGAATGGCTGGTCACGCCTTTCAGGTTGATGAATGTCCCCTAAACCTTCATATGCCTAATGGATGACAACTTGTGGCCCTTTACCAACTCATTCATGGTAGTTACCTAGATGACATCCTGATCTTCAGCTGGAGTTGGGAAGAGCACATACACCATATCTGACAAGTCCTTAAAACCACGCGACAACATAAATTGTGTGGAAATCTAGAGAAATGCATTTTTGGTATGTCCCAGGTTCAATATCTGGGGTACATAATTAATTGGCGGGGTGTGCATGTGGACCTATCCAAGATACAAGTTCTTCAATATTAGTCATCCCCAACCACTCTAAGAGAGCTTTGCATCTTTTTGGGTCTTGCTAATTTCTATCATAGGTTCGTGTTGGGATTCTCTCATATCACTTGGTCTTTGAGTCAAGTCACCAAAGGGTGGAGCGAAAGCAAAATTATTTTGGTATGAATCCCAATAGAAGGCATTTGTTGAGTTGAAGCATGGCCTCTGATTTGCACCAGTGCTCACATTACCAGGCCTACAACAACTTTGAATTGAGACATATGCCTCTGACTATGCTATGGGTGCAGTTCTTACCCAGCAAGGGCATCTGGTGGCATATCACAGTGAGACACTTTCAGACACTATCTAAGATTATCCCACTTATGAAAAATAGATGTATTTTATTATGCATTCATGCCAACAATGGAAACATTACACTATGGGGAAGGAAACTAGTCATCCACATAGACCATTGAACCTTGCAGTTCATATAAACACAAGGGAAGTTGAGAAATTATCGCCATCAAAAATGGTACACGTGTTTGCAACAGTCCCATTTGAACATCAAGTACAAGAGGAGAAGCACCAATAATGTTGCATACTATCTTAGCCAACCATCAGTCATAGCATTGACCATTATGCTCGATTGTTGTGGGCACGAGACTTCAGGGTGGCCGCATCTTTACAAGAGCAATCCAGAATTATCCAACATCTACCAGATGCTCCTGGAAGGCAAGAAAGTTCCATATTTTCATCTCCAGGGTGCACTATTATGCCACCTGGTACAACTATGTGTTCCTACAAGTGAGAATTCCAAGATGACTTGGGAGGCACACTACAGTTAGGTCACTGGACACTACGAAGTAGAGAAAAAAGTGGTAGCATTGGAGAAGTATTTTTATTGGCCTAACCTCTGACATGATGTTGGGAAGTACATCAAATCCTACATTGCCTGCATCATTGCCAAACCAAAAATCAAGAAGCAAGGCCTATGTACTCCTCCTCCTACTCCTAGTTGGCCTTGGGAATCCATATCCATGGATAACATGTCAATCCTTCCTTCTACTAAGCATGGAAATGGCTGGGTGTTCTTGGTCATCGACAGATTCTCGAAGATGTCCATTCTAGTGGTCTATAAGAAAAGTATCACAACAGAAGCCACTGTTAAGCTCTTCTTTGAATGAGTGTGGGTAGATTTTAGGATCCCACGGTCCATTATCTCAAATCAAGAAAATAGGTTCTTGAGTACATTTTTGTCAAGACTATGTTCGATGTTGGATACCAAGCTCACTATGTCCACGACCTTCCACCCCCAAACTGATGGCCAAACATAGGTCTACAACAGGATGTTCGCGCACATATTGCACTTGTAAAATTCAAAGCATCCACGCACATGGGATGAAAGCCACCCCTATGTGCAGAATAGTTACAAAAATGCTCTCCATAGCTCAACTAGCGACATCCCCTTTCAGGTGGGGTTGGGATTCTAGCCACTATGTCCCATTGATGTGGCCATACGATTTGTAGCTACTCAAGTAGATTTGTCTCATGTCCAATCCGAAATTGACCAAGCTAACAACTTATTTGAGCACACTTAGCACAGCCACCAGTAGGTCCATGACAAATTAGACAAAGTCAATGCTAAGTAAAAGTAGCGGCATGATCAACATCGAGTTCCACATCAATTCCAGGTGGGCAACCAAGTTTTGTTACATTTGGAGAAGGAGCGCCTTGCTTGGGCCCCTTGCAAGCTTTTCCCACTCTAATATGGGTCGTACACCATCACCAATGTTGTAAGGGATAATGCCTTCGATCTCATCATTCCACCATTCCTTGGTCCGCACCTAGTATTCAATGTTGACTGACTGCCACCATTCTTCCCTCTATTGTTGGACACATTCGATGTCGCGAAGCACCTGACACCAACAGAGCTCAATCCAAGCTGCATCAAGCAGGACGCAATTGACAATATCATGGAAACATACATAAAAAACACTCGCCAAAAAAGGATATAGCTTTATTGAGTTGTCAAAACAAGCCAACTCCTTCACGAGGCCAAGTGGTTCACTAGGGACCAAGTTCAACAGAAATTTCCTCACCTCATGGAGGCTCTACACATAATGGGGACCATTACTTCCTAAGGGGGGAGTATTGATCTAGGTTCATATTGTTTTCCACCTACCTATTCCACCTAGACCTCTAGTCAGTTTCGTCTGTTTCCTCGATTATAACAACATTTACTATTTTTAGCATGTTTTTTAAGTCTTGAACTTTTGAAGCTGTTTTGACCCCCTAAATGGTGTTTTTTTAAAATCTAAGTACACCCTTTGAGGAAAATCATGTATTAATTAGATAGATATTTCCAACAAGCTATCGTAAATCCCAGACAAAGATAATATGACCAACTTACGACCCCAAGAATTTGGCTGCCAAACTAACCCCAACGGGGTCCATAAACGCTTGGCATTCCATCTCCTGGAGTTAGGGTTTTGGTTGTTTAGGGTTTTCCCTTGTTGTTCAATAATAAGAAATGCCCTTCAACCTCATTGTAACACATTTTAGTGGCATGTAGCTGCCACATCTCTTCTGAGAGATAATCTACCATTGCCAGAGCTAATTTATGTCATTCTGTATGTAAACATATTTTAGTTCTTTGATATTAATGAAATGAAGTTTTATTTCTGTTGCATCTCTATGTTTATGTTTATATGTGTATTCTGTTGCATTCTTTCATGACTATGTATCAGTGGTATCGGATTTGTCTTGTCTTTCTCTATTTTTTTTCATGCCCCCAATGAGGTCAGGGTATAGGGAGTTAGGGCTCAAACTGGCTGAACCTTTGCAAGACCATATTCGCAAACCTTGACGGCCTCGCATGGCGGAAGAAAAGAAAGATGAGAGGGCAGGAGATCCTTTCAAACTATTGCTTGAGGAAGCCCTTGACTGATAAAGGAATGCAATGATGGATAAATTTTCCCAGATCCTTCGATGGCTACCCACATGCAACACATCTTCATCCAGTAGCCACTTTGGAGGCACCACTCCTTTTAAGGTACAAGTTAACTTTAACATTCACATATTTGAAGGCCAGATAGATGCAGATGCCATAGATAGATGTTTAAATCTATTGGAAGGATATTTTTCGGTTCACGACATTTCTAATCATGAAAATATTACTTTTTCACTCCTCAAATCCACCCCCCATGTCAAGGACTAGTGGGAAACCTATTATGAACAAAAGGAAGAGAGGTAATCCTCTTTTTTTTCAGCCACAACCACTTGGAATTATTTCTGAGATGCCATTAAGGAATGATATTACCCTGTCGGGAGCTATGAAGATAAATACATAAAGTGGACCATGCTACGACAGGGAAAGGACCAAGATTTGTCAAAGTTCACAAATATTTTTCATACCCTTTGCATGAAGCTAGGAATCAAATATTGAGCCAAATTTGGTATTCAAGTACCATGGTTGTCTACACAAGTACATCCAGGGTGAGATGGATTTCTTGGAAATCTCCTCGCTTGGCATTGACTATCGATATACTCTCAAGGCCGATCATAAATTTAAACAGATAGAGCTCCACAGCTTTCTTGGTCTCACAAATTTCTATGGCAGGTTAGTGTTGGGATTCTCTCCTATCACTTGGCCTTTGAGTCAAGTCACCATGGGTGGAACGAAAGCAAAGTTATTTTGGTCTGAATCCCAACAGAAGGCATTTTTTGAGTTGAAGAATTGATTATGCTCTGCACTAGTGCTCACATTACCAAACTTGCAACAAGCATTTAAAATTGAGACAGACACTGTCGGCTATGTTATTGGTGCAGTTCTTACCCAGTAGGGGCATCCAGTGGCATGTCACAGTGAGACACTTTCAAATAAAGTCTAAAATTTTCCCACTTATGACAAATATATGTCTTCTATTGTGTAGGCCTACTGATAATGGAAGCATTACATTATATGGAAGGAAATGGTCATCCACACAGATCATCAACCCATGTAGTTCATATAGACATAAGGGAAGTTGCAGAATGATCACCATCATAAATAGTCCACATATATGCAACAATTCCATTTGAAAATCAAGTACAAGAAGGGAAGCACCAAAAATGTTGCAGATTGTCTCAGCTGACCACCGGTCATGGCGCTAACCACAGTGCTCGACTCTTGTGGAGATGAGATTTTGGGGTGGCCGCATCTTTACAAGAGAAATCCAGAATTTGCCAAAACCTACCATATGCTTCTGGAAGGAAATAAAGTTCCAAATTTTCACCTCCAATGTGTATTGTTATGCCACCTAGGAGACCTTTGTGATCCTACAAGCGAGTGTGCCAAGATAATTTGGGATGCCAACTACAGTCGAGTCATTGGACAGTTCGAAGTAGAGAAAACAATGGCAGTGTTGCAAAAATATTTTTATTGATCAAACCTTCGATGGGATGTTGGGAAGTAGATCACATCTTGCACTACGTACACCATTTCCAAACTAACAATCAATAAGAAATGCTTATATAATCCTCTTCTTACTCCTAGTCAGCCTTGGGAATCCCTCTCCATGGATTACATGTCGGGCCTTCCTTCTACTAAGAATGGCAATGACTGCGTGTTCATGGTCATCGAAAAATTCTCTAAGATGGCCATTTTGGTGAATTGCAAGAAGAGTACCATAGAAGAAGCCACTGTTAAGCTCTTCTTTGAACGAGTGTGGATACATTTTGGGGTCCCATAGTCCATTATCTCATATCAGGACAACAGGTTCCTGAGTACATTTTGGTCAAGCCTGTGGTCGATGTTGGATACCAAGTTCACTAAGTCCATGACATTCTACCCCAAATTGATGGCCAAACAGAGGCAATCAACAAGATGATCATGCATATCTTACGCATGTACAAATTGAAGCATCCACGCACATGGGATGAAAGCATCCCCTATGTCCAACACAGCTACTATAGATCTCTGCATAGCTTAATCATCCACAACCCCTTTCAGGTGAGGTTGGGATTCTAGCCACTATGTCCCATTGATGTGGTCATACCATTTGAAACTAATTAAGAAAATTTGGCTCGTGTCCAGTCCGAAGCTAACCAGGCTAACAACTTCATTAAGCGCTTTCAACATATCCATTAGCAGGTCCATGACACATTAGACAGAACAACTACTTATGGAGCTTTATAAACCAGCTCGTTGAAGTATTTATATCATACTAATTGTTGAGAACATGAAAACATATCGTCTACTAGATCTTTATAACACGGGTCATTACGGTATTTACAATAACAACCACATATGCACTCATGCACATTTGCTTCAGCCAACAAAAAATCATACTGTCTATGGATCTTTATAATCACGTCTCGATACAATATTTACAATAATATACACATATACATATGCAAATTTCCCCAACCAGCAAATAAAAGGATATGATGCCTGCATGATTCAGCAAGGGATTCTAGAGGCTCAACCTCCACCCTTACAAGTAGTACTAGGATTCACCTCCTTCATAGGAATTCCAAAATCCACTACCAAATTGAAACCTATATCTAATGTCTATCACTACGATACTTTCGCTACTTGTTCTTTTAGTGAATAGCTACTGGCTCATTGTTCCGGGGCACACTCCCAATGTGCTTCTGATTCCATATGGCAATGCTAATGACCCAAAAAAAATCCATACCACAACCTTCCCATCTCTGCTACACAATCCCTCGAACAATCCGGTCACCCACTTCTGTGTATTCACTCACCTTCCAAGTTCCACTAGGCTACACAGTCCCTCAGGTGATCCATCCCTTGGAAATTTTTCCTCAAATCAGAACGTCGAAAAACCAAGGCATATCCCTACATCAAAACTATCATACCGATCATAACATTCTCGTGACAATTAATAAATACTATTGGGTACAAGTGTCCCACAATGATCGTGCTCCTGAATGATTGTTACCAACATACTATTGCCTATTCCAATTTCGTTTATTGTTGTTGCTAATTCTTGCAATGAGTTTCAACCACCCAAACTGGCCATTTCCCATGATTTCCTATACCAAACACATAATTTCCATTATAATAAAAAGGAATTGAAATAAATTCAAATCATACCTCATTGTTGGCCCATCAAAAAGGTACACTTGGAATTTTGTTACTTCATATCACTTGCAAATCAAATTAGCTCTTTGATCAAATCATCATGTATAAACATATCACATCTAGTTAGCTCAAAAATCAACCATCGTAAATCAAAATCATAGATCACATGTAACCATCATAAATAAAAACCATAGATGACATGCATAATTAAAATTGAAATAAAATATTGATACTTATCTTTCAATCAATTCTTTGCTTCTACCTTTATTCTTTGTCCTTTCCGTACACACACTGGATCCAATTCCACACTTGAAAAGCACCCAGTTCATTCTCTTCAACCACGTACACATATGCCCAGTGTACATCACGCCCACACACGATATGCCACACAACACATAAACCTACACCCAACATAGAACACAACACATACTCCTACACGTAATGTACAACACAACGCATACACATACACCTGGTGTACAACACAACACATACACCTACACCTACTGTAGAACACAACACATACACCCACACCCAGTGTACAACACAATACATATATGTACGCAGAGTACAACACAACGAATACACATCATGATACAATAACTACATAATACATGTAACGTAGTAGTACATATACACAACACAATATGTACACAATACCAAATATACAACAATACCACATGTACATCATGTACATAGTACCAATTGTACATAACACCACCTACACAACGTGTACACAACACCACATGTACATGGAACCAACTGCACAATGTGTACACAACGCCACATGTCCATATCACCACCTACACGACATGTACACAACACCACATGCACATGGCACCACCCAAACAACATGTACAGAGCACCACATGCACACAACACCGCATGTACCACATGTACATAGCACCACATGCACACAACACAGCATGTACCACATGTACATAGCACCACATGCACACAACACCACATGTACAACATGTACACCGCATCATATGTACACAAAACCACATACACAACATGCACATCACACCATATGTACACAACGCTGCACATACAACATGCACACAATACTATAGGTACACAATATCGCATATGCAACATGCAAAAAAAACCATATGTAAACAATACCACATATGTAACATTCACACAACACCATATGTACATAGTATCGCATATGAAAAAGGCACACAACACCATATGTACACAATACCACATATTCAACATTCACACAACACTATATATGCAACATGAACACAACACCATATGTACACAATACTGCATATGCAATAAACACACATCACTATATATGCAACATGGAGACAATCCCATATGTACACAATACTGCATATGAAGCATGTATACAACACCGCATGTAGAACATGCACACAGTACCACATGTACAACATGTACATAACACCACATGTACAGAACACCCCATGTACAACATGATATACACACAACACGGTATGTACAGCGTGTACACCACACCTCATGTACACAACCCTGCATATACAACATGTATGCAACACCATCTATACATAAAACCACACATAAACATACCGTCATTTGTAAATAGAACCTCCTATACGACATGTACACAACACCCTAGGTACAACATATACACAACAATAGTACTACACATCCCAAGACCACATAGTCTCTACTAAGAAACCTTGCTTCTATTATCTTTCCACTATCCATGCTTGTCTCAGCATGCCACAAATTTCGCTACTTTCATTTAGCCGGTGTATCCCTCAACATGACCTCCCATAGCATAAACATAGACATAATATAATCACATATTATCAATTCATATCCACATGATACTGACCTCATAGATCTGTCAGACTACTCTACCTACTTTATTCCTCATAAGAGCAGGAACCTCTTCAGGTCATTCACCTACATAAGAAATCATTCCTCCACAAGAATGATCCATAATGATCCTGTCAGATAATGACACACATACATACATATATACATATAAACATTAGCATAAGTCAATCATGATCCCTGACGACCCTATCAAACAATGACATTCATACATAAAGATATATACATATACAAACATCAACATAATCATGATCATAACATAATTACTAGATATCATAAGATCAAGGTTAAGAGAACTTCATTTATCCATGCACAACATTGAGAATAATAGTTCCCAGCTTATCCAAGGCATCTTATGCCTCACATCCATTCACTTTGCCTTTCTTGTTACCTTTCTCATGATTGTCCTTCCATTGTCCATTTATCCCAATGGACCCAAAAAATCAAATTGGTTGTCATATTCTTTCCTTAAGATTCCCTTTATACATGCGCGAGGATATATCCAGGTCTTTAGATTACCTGTTAGGTTTCATTCATCTCTTCCATAGCTCCATCAACTTTCATCTTTCCCAACCAATTCCCAAGACCCTCAAAACATAAAAGGCATGAACAAGAAACAAACAAGAGGAAAACCATGAAAACCATTAACAATACGACACCACAAACAAAGTGGCATGGCCATGCACTAAACACAAACATAACTACAAATTAAGCACAAACAAATCACAAGAGACCGAAAACACAAGACTATCTACAAACATCATGACTCAATCCCCATGGGTGCCAATGCCTACAAGGGAAGCCTCAACCTGAGCCTTCTTCAATATTTCATGATAGTTTCTTTTGTCATGCAATCCCTACATCATACTTTCATAAACAAATAACTGTTAGTGCATAGATAAAAATAACAACATACGAGTTACCTTACCTTGTTGTACCTAGCACATTGACTTGTAACTTAACACATACATATATAGTCTCTCAAGGGAATCCAATTCCTTGATGAATCCATCCATAATTGAAAACCAACTTTTATACCTGTCAAATAAATGTTCATGAATATAGCATATATCCACATAATGTCAAACAAAATCAAGGTTAAGAATACTTCATGTATTCATGTCAAGCACTCATTCGTTTGGAATTGTGGTTGCCAAAAATAGACAAAGGAATTATCACCCAATTCCTTTTTTTTACCTTTTCTCCTTACTGCAATTGATTTTTATTTTGTGTTATCACATCACCCAACTGTTAATTATATAAACAAATCAATTGTTAACTTGTCACGCTAATGCCAAGCATGTTTCCCTGCAACTGGTCACACATGCTAGTCACTTGTTCCAAATATCAATACATCATGTCTATTAATTTGAAATCAGCCTTTACCAATACTAAAAACCATGGCATAACCAACAATCAACACACAGTCATAGTCATAATACTACAACTAGCACCCTCTTTCACTCAAGTACATATCATTTTCCTCAACACATAATATGTTAATATAACAGTCTCAAAACAAGATCATTCCTTCATACAATCTTATAGACACATACTCATATCATTCAATTAATCAAACATTCAAATAACTTGTGAACATACCATTTTAGATAAATCAAATAGACAACATAATCAAACTCATACCTCACCGCATTCGTAGGAAAGGCTATCACATATGCACAAGCTAGTCCAGATTAGTATGACATAATACCACAAGTATATCAAATCATACCTGAATACCATAACCATGGCCATCTACAAAGGCCACTCCAGATTAGCATGATACATAATAACATCAATATCTTAAATGCAATTACCATAATTATCATGCATATGACCAAAATGCATATAATAATAAGTTTACCACGCGTGACTATCTAACACATATGCATATGACCACACTAATAAACTAGCATCTATCATGCATGTAACCAAAACAACAATAAAATAACAGGATTGTATATAACCATAATGCATATAAAAACCATTAACCAACATACTTTCATTCACAAACATAAAAACCTATATGGCAATTTTCTCTTACCTCAAGGTCCAGTACTATAACCTCACTCTAATAATCTGCATCTCTTCCTCTATCTTGGACAACATATTAGCATAATAACATACCGGCAACATCATGATGACATAAATTGCATACAATGATAATCACAATTCATGCATAACAATCACATACGAAACTAACATGCATGCATAATAAACACATTTCTCCCATCCAATCCAAGTGTTTGAACCATGCTTTGATACCAGCCTATAACAACACCCTCCCATATCTACCAAATTTCACTAGCCTTCAAAGGTAAACATGAGATGAAGATCTACTATAACATGACCCAACATCCTAGGTTCCATTGAGGAAGTGGTGTCAACTATAGAAGACACTGACATCTCATCACATCCTACAGGGGCTACTAGTCACTCAGTGGCTAATTAACCACCCCAAGTGGGCAAAAACTGAGTTGGACACCCTTTTTGTTGACCTAGACTCCTAGCCATAGGAATAACACTGCACGCATGTAATTGTAGGCCTCTAGTGACATGCATAATCCTACAAGGTAGCGAGTGCAGTCTCAATTTCTTAGTTTTGAACCTGCAACCCTGAAATATGAGCCACCTTTTCAGGGCTAGTCTCTAGACCACTACCCAAAACTTAATGAGACATTCCAGAACAATAAATAACATCAAGATGAAGCAATTCATACAAAACTTGATAAAAAACTTGGCCTAACCAAGCCTAACCATGACAATCATTTCATCAAACACGCGGCAAACATGTAATTTACAGGTCATGAATGCATATCTTAACATAGGGGTCTAAAACTTATATGAGATTAATCAATAAGGTCTAATTCCATCTCATAATAGTTGCAATAATATATTTTATCTCATGAATTCATTAACCATTCATCAACAAATCAAACATATAGAGAGCCATAGCTAGAACCTGTTATGAAACCATGCTTATAACTAGCATATAACTAGAATAATAACCATGATAGAATTACAACCATCAAGGCCACATAATAACAAATATAAATACTCATGAAATAAAAGAGGGAAATAACTCTTATTAGCATATGAAAAATCCAACCAAGTTAGGGACTTCCATGTACCACCCGACCGTAGATTGAGCTGAAGAAAATCGTTCTTTTAGCCAATCACCCTCGTGCCATATTCCAAGCATAAATGTGGGAATCAAGAGAAAATCTACTAGGGCTTCCCGGAGATCAAACCACCTCCACCCTTAGGATTTACTGCAATCCTGCCAAAACCGGTCGAGGGATTCCTAAGCCCAAACAAGGGTATAAACAGTAAGACTTTATCTCAATCCCACCATTACTAGTTAAGGGATTCCTAGGCCCAAAAAAAAGACATACACTACCAGGAAATCCCGCCAAAACCATTCAAGGGATCACTAGGCCCAAAACAAGCTTAGATGCCTCTGTATTTATTCACCAATGCCTTGAGGAATTTTCCCGTCTCCACCCTCAGGCTTTACCATAATGTGACCATTACTGGTAAAGGCATTCCTAGGTGTTTTGGAATTTTCCTGAGAGAACCTCACTTGGTTCCAAAACCATATGACAATCCAAATCTCAACCGAGTAAAGAACCCCATGACACCATAGCTACTGGGAAATGGCAAGTCAAGGCTGAAACCACTGTCACACCTAGAAAAACCCATGCCAATGACAACAAAAGAACCAAATACACACATGCATGTACCAACCAGCTGGGAAATCACACATGCAACTTATTACCTACAATTATTCTCATTGAAGCTTCATGACCCAACTTTTCCTTGATTATTCCTTTGCTTTCCTTGTTCTTCCTTTGCCTTCCTCTACTTTCTTTCCTAAATTCTAGAGTGCTCCAAGAATTCTCTAAGTGTGCAAGAGTATGAGAGAATAGAGAGAGCTCCAAAACTGAATTGACAAAAGTCTTAACCACTGACAAAAGTCATGAACTGATCCTCAGAGGCCTCTGTATCATTGAGGCCTTCATTTTCTTCACTTTCCTTCATTTTTCCTTTAGTTTCCCTCTCATGCAAATTTGTGACCCTTCACCTTCCTTTTCTCCTATTTTCCTTTATTTTCATAAATAAAATGCAAAATAATGTCTCTTTGCCTTTTCAAATCCTTTTCCAATGCATTTTCCAATTTCCTTAGCCATAATAAATCAAATGAACACCCACTAGGATGTTTTACCCAACATTCAACTTAGAATACGTGTTCTGTGACCTTGGTCTTATTTTTCCTTTATTAATTTTATTACATGAAATTTTAACCTTGGGTTGTTATAGACCCCTCCCCCTTAGGGGAACACCATCCTCGGTGCTCTATGATGCAAATGACCAACAAACAGCTGAAAAACAAAACATATTGCCCATGGAGCGTTATAACCTGACTCGTTGCAGAATTTACATCATACCAATTGTTGAAAACATGAAAACATATCACTTACTAGAGCTTTATAACACATAACAATTATAATATTTACAATAACAACCACATATACACTCATGCATATTTTCATCAACCAACAAATACTCATATATTCTATGGAGCTTTATAACTAACTTAATATAGTATTTACAATAATATACACATATACACGTGCACATTTGCTCAACCAACAAATAAAAGGATACGATGCCCACATTAGTTAGAAATGGAATCCATAGGCTCAACATCCAACCTCACAAGTAGTACCAGGATCTACCTCCTTCCCAATAATTACACAATCCACTTCCAAATTCAAACCTATATCCAATGTCCAGCACTACAATCCTTGTGTTGCTTGTTCTCTCAGGGAACAACTATTGGCTCATTGTTTGATCCGAATAGAAAATTGCATCAACCCATGGTATTCATCCACCCATGTTATTCATCCACCCATGGAATTTACCCATGGTATTGTAAGTGACATCCACCCATGGTATTCATTCACCCGTGGAATTGACCTATGGTTTGTGAAATCCACCCATGGTATTCATTCACCCATGGAATTGACCCGTGGTATTGTGACATCCACCCATGGTATTCATTCACCCATGGAATTGACCCAAGGTATTGTAACTAAAAAATTCTATAAGTAACAAGTCACATTTTGTAAAAAGACAAATTGTCCACCATAATATATCCTTTATAGTTATTATCGGTTTTAATAAAAAGTTTATTTGTGGTTTTATTTACTGTGTGTTCTGTCATTTTCTTTTTAGAATTGAAATTCTTCAGATATTGGGGGCCTCCCCCACAAGATCCATTTCAATCTTTTAGATCTTTAGGGCCTCGCATTGCAATTCTTCAGATATTGGGGGCCTCCCCTGTTGGGCCTTGAAAATGTCATTCATTTCCATTACACTTTCACTATTACATCCATTATATCACCTCCATTTCACTACTATGTCACTACATCTATCCCACTTTCATTATCATTGGGCCACATTTATGTTTTTCAAAACTTTATTAATTCTTAGCATTTTTAAGTGAATTTGTGGATAAATATTTGAAAATAATGTGCATATTCTTATACCTAACAAGTGGGTTGAGATTGTTGATATGTGTAGGTCAAAAGGAGGCTTCTAGAAGACCTTTATGTGGCACCCTAAGGCCAAATTCGAATTTGAGTGGAGAGAATCATGGGATCATGAGGATATGTGTCACATCTCCTAATTGTATTGAAACTCTAAGAAGACATGTGTCTTATCAGTTCCTATTTTGATTAGGACTCTAGAGGTAGAGGGAGAGATTCATGGACTCTCATTAATGAGATGGCTTCTCATCTTTTTGTATAAATAGGAGATCTCTCTCCTTCATTTGTTAGCTTAGCTTTTTAGTTCTTAAGCTTGTAGCTTTTTGGTAGCTCTTTAGCTTGGAGCTTGTAGTCCTTCTTCGATGGCTTTGGAAAGCTTTGTTGTACTTTGTAATTTTTAAGAATTTGAATAAAGCTTTGATGTTCTCAACATGGAAGGAGATGTGAAGTAGATGTCATGGAGCACATTAGAATGTAAGGTAGAGTAGATTTTGTTTTGTAGTTTTCTTTGATTTCATTCAAGTATGTCATTTCATTCAAGTAGTTGTATTTTCTTATTAGATTAGTCTCTCATGCTATATGATGATATTTCCAGAGCCTTTAGCTTAACACCATTTTAGAAGTTAATTGGTGAAATATTGTGATTATAGGTGAGATGATTGGCTTTGCTTTTCATTAGTGTGTAATTAGATAGTTTAGATGTCATTTCTTTCACGCTATATGATGATATTTCCAGAGCCTTTAGCTTAACACCGTTTTAGAAGTTAATTGGCGAAATATTGTGATTATAGGTGAGATGATTGGCTTTGTTTTTCGTTAGCGTGCAATTAGATAGTTTAAATGTCATTTCTTTCATGCTATATGATGATATTTCTGGAGCCTTTAGCTAACACCGTTTTAGAAGTTAATTGGCGAAATATTGTGATTATAGGTGAGATTATTAGCTTTTCTTTTCATTAGTGTGCAATTAGATAGTTTAGATGTCATTTCTTTCATGCTATATGATGATATTTCCGAAGCCTTTAGTTTAACACCATTTTATAAGTTAATTTGCGAAATATTGTGATTATAAGTGAGATAATTGGCTTTGCTTTTAATTTTATTGCTTTCAAGTTTGATAGTTTAGATTTTCCATTCATGCAAGTGTGTTGAACCGGTTGATTGTAGATTTATCTAACTGTGTAATTTATGCTTGACAAAATATTCCAAGAAAGTAGTCTTCCTATTTTCCGATTGATGAATTGGAGCATAGAGAAAACAGTAGATTAGTTTTTCTTTACATGTTCTTGCTTTTTGCTTAGTAGGATACTCATTACATAAGTTCATGTCACATTGATTCTTTTTAGTTCCTTAAGAACGAAATTGGCGATATGTGAAGTTATGAATGGGATTTTATTTGTTTTTCTTTCTTTTCTTAGATATTTTGTCGGCTTAGATTAATCTAATTGTTCAAAGTTTTGATTTGTTTCATTTTCTCTTTTCTTTAGAAACTAGATTTTAACATAAGAAACAAAACCCCCCAAAACAACATAAACTATAAAACAACGAAGTAAGAAAAAAGGTTAACTAAGCACATATGTTGCACCACACTTCATCAGTTTACGATACCCGGATTGATAATTTATGTAAAGCAATTTAGGACACTAAATTGACTAGACATTTTGGTGTCGTTGCCGAGGAAGTGTAATTAGGAGACCTTATTTCTTACATCTAAAAAAATTAATAATTTCTTGAGTATGCTCTCCTCCTGCACTTTGTGTGATCTGAAGGATCAGAAAAAGAATTGTTATGTTAAAAAAAGAGAGAGAGAGAGAGAAGGGGACAAAATAAACTTCATCATTTCATTTGATTCAAAAAAAAAAAATCAAAATATCAAAGAAATCCAACTGCTTTGATAGGTTCAGCTATCCAAGATTGACTGGTTATGGTTTGTAGTGACCCTCAAAACACTGTGTCCTGTTTTAATAAGATTTTGCAAATTAGTTGCGGAATGTAGCCTGATTCCGCAACTAACTGTGAATTCCGCAGCTAATTCCAAGGTTTAGCAGGTTACAGACATCCAATGAAGAAACCGACCACATGGGCATCTCCGGAATTGTCCCGACATGGATCCTATCCTAGTCACCTAGCCCAGATTGATAAAAAATCAGCTTAAGACCTCAGTCAAAGTCCTGTTTTTAGCATATTTACCTTGAAGTCTTTGCTGCCTGAAATTGAAAATTATTAATCATTCTTATAAAATTTCACAATTTCAAAATAAAATAAAATCAATGGCTATCCCCAATTCCAGTTTCCACTGTGGCCTCAATAGAAAATCTGCATTCATGTTTGAGCTTTGGCCTTAAAATAAACCTACAATCTAAACAATTCTCCCATCTTTTTGTAGCTTGAAATATCCTCTATTCTTTGGCCTCAACCTCAAATTTGACAGTTGTATTCTGAGTTGTGAAGAGCAAAAGCAATCAGATCATCACCTTCAAAGATTCTGTCAAACATGCACAAAAATCCGCCGCAAGATTTACTGCAAATAAGCCAATTCTAAGAAATAGCGGTTGAAGAAATAATTTTACTGCAAATAATGTGAAAGATCTATATCAAAGAGGAATTTTACAAACTGCATTTCCTGTTTAGACCGTACAAATGTTGCCCAATATGCATATGGATTAGTTGCAATAAGCTGACAGTTGAATGCTTTGGGCTTGATAGATGTGCCAGAAATTGATTTGGATAGTAGTTTAGCTGAAGCTCTAGACAATGGGTGATACGATTACTTTACAATATGTTGGTTCTGCTATTCATAATAACAACAAATGATTCAAACATATGCAACAGAAGAAATTCATTTCACAGCTGAATGCAACAATTTAGGAAAAACGCAAAACACTAAAAAACGTCAAACTTTAACTGCACGATCTGGCCAAACAGAGACAAATTTGGGAAAAATAAAACATGGGTTTTTTTGGAAATCGAGTCAACTAGATAACTTAGAAATCTTTTTAAGGAATTTGAAGCGGTTTGGGAGATTTTAGCAGTTCTTTGAAGCCCATCTTTGTAGGCCATGAGAGGAAAAAATGAAATTTGAACTAATTAACTGGCAGTTTGATTTAATTCGATTGCTTGGGGAGGGGAATTCCGATTTGGAATAAAAAATGTGCTGACAATAAATCATGATTACATGCCTCTTGTTTTTAATAACTCATCTCACACCTGTTTAGAGATGTAAGCTGATTGAATACGACTCTGTTTAAATGATTGACCCCATTACGTGAACCGGTTCGATACGGCTCTTCGCAGCCAACTGATAGACATGGCATGGAGCTTCTTGGCATTTGATGTAGAGGCCATTCAAAAACTCACTCATATTCTGTATCATGTATATTTCCCGTGAGTTAAACCCAAAACTGCCTCTAATTAAATTGGTCGCCTGGAACTGCCAGAGAGGAAGAAGAAGTATCAAAGTGGAATGAATCCCATGTAGGTAGTTGTGCTGTTTTTTTTTAGAATCATCGCCTTGATATTCCTGGGAGTTGTCTTAAACATGAGCTATGGCTCAGTATATGCATGCCTGAACCAAAAACAGCTAAACTCTATCAAAGGAAATGTAAAAGACCATGGCTATCCCATTCAGCAATTATGAAATTTTTTGAGAAATAGTTTCTTGAGAATTGTCAATTCCAAAACAAGTTCGAGTGTTGCACTAGTTGGTCTACAGAATAATCCTCTATACATACAAAAAATAATAATCAAAACTAATGGTTGGTTGTCTTTTAGCTACGGAATGCAACCTGATTCCGCAGCTAACTGGCAATTCCGCAACCATTTTCATACTTTTGTAGGTTACAGGTGTCAAGAGACAAAACAAGCCACATGGGTAGCTGGAAAAATGCCAGCACATGGATGGTGTCCTATCCATTTGATCCAAGTCGAAGAAAAACACCCCGGTCAAATGGAAGTCAAGGTGTGTGTTATCACTAAATCACCACACTAAGTCGCCGCATGTCAAGAAAAAAAACAATTTTGAATCAATGAAATGAATAAGTTATTTACTTACTTTTCTGAAGGTATTGATTAATTTTGGACTGATGATGAAAAATGAATGGTTAAATTTTTATTCAATATTTTTAGCTACAGATATTGTGCACATTCCGCAACTAAAGTCATTCCGCAGCTAAAACCATTCCGCAACTGAAAAATCTCATTGTTCAAATCAGCCTAACTTTCTCATATGAAATCGGATTTTGATGATTCAAGTGTCATTAGAAAGATCTCAACAAGATCTACACAATGAGAAATCCATCATTAGAGTTTGAAACTAAAAATAATGAAATAAATTGTTGAAAAAAAGCAACATTCAACTTGAAGCACTAATTCCAAAGCAGGTATAAATTATTTTGATTTTTCCTTTTGAGAACTTGTTTCATTAATACAAATTCTTAGTTTTGTGTGTAAATATCATAACTAGAGAGATTGATCACCTCTCTCCTTTGATAATCTTACATTCCATTGCAGAAGAAATATTAGTTTTTTTGCAGGTTCCAGGAGGAAGGACAAATGACTACAAGAGAATGGTGTCTCTCTAAGATAACAATTTGTTTCATAAGAGGATGATCAGCAACAAAGAGGAAATATGTTGATGCAAAATCAGATCCAAACACTTGAAAAAATTTCAGATATTATTGTCTCCATCACATCCATACCTCATAATAAACCATTCACTTCATTTCACTTCATATTTTCCATTTACATTCACATACACTTTCAATCTCTTTTTTTCCATTCATAACTCACAAATAAAAACAAGAGGCTCATTCACATGCTTATTTCCCATTGCCATTTCTGCTCTCCATTGCCATCTTCCATTTTCATCTTCCCTTTCCTATCATTTTCATTTCGCAAATAAGCCCTGCTTCAATGAAAATTATTGAGTTCATAGTCCTTTGAGTATAAGTTCTTTGTTGACACCTTGAGGCTTGCATGCCTTAATGGCAAGTCCTCATGCTGACAAACAATGGGAATACATTAATGTCCCTTGTTCATCAGATCTTCTAGGTGACTCGACATCAACAAAACTATTTGTACCTAGCAAGATGTGTTTGGGCATCTTGACTCTCATTGTCATCAATGGTGAGAGTTCTCGTGTTGACTAGTGGCATCCATTAATGGCCACTAAGTCAACAATTTCCTGCTATGTTCGACATCAGAACATCTTTTCACATAATATGAATTGTGCCAATGAGTTTTGAAGACATGAAGACTATTATTTTCAGCATTTTGGAGCAGATTCAACAAGTTTTAGTAGAAGAAATAAAAAGTCATCTTAACTCTTTATCCATGACTCTTCTTGTTCAGCCACTTGAAGAAAAATATGATCAGAATTTTGCAGCCACCACACATACAACTCATCCATTCGAAAGGGTAAGTTAAGGTCATTTTCTAACTTTTGACCATAGAATTCCATAAAAAGTTAGAACGATAATTGTTGGAAAAACATTTCTCTTCCTCATTTCATAAAATTTCCAATACCATTAGTTGTTGGGGGGGGGGGGGAATACATTCATATTCATATCTTGCCATGTCCATATCATATTCAGGAGCCCACATACTTCCAAAATATATTAACTATTACATTGTTATTATGAACACACAATGGCTTTTCAAAAGTGCTTAAAGAATAAATTGGATACAAACACAATCATGGTTGTCACACAAGAACTAACCATCATGCAATCCAATAAAGATATACTTTGCAACAATAATCAAAATATCATTATGCAAAGTCCAAAGATCAAAATAGAATGCAACAACAAAATATGGTTGTTACACAAAAACCAACCATGTTGCAATTCAAGAAAAACACTTTGCGGAAATATGAAGTTATCAAATGATATCATGCAAAGTTAAGCCAAAGCTCAAGGGTCAAAAGAATTAATGTAATATATATTGCATGAGGACATGCAATAGCTTCAGTTGGGGGGTATGTTGGGTCTTGAAAATGTCATTCATTTCCATTACACTTTCACTATTACGTCCATTATATCACCTCCATTTCACTACTATGTCACTACATTCATCCCACTTTCATTATCATTGGGCTACATTTATGTTTTTCCAAACTTTATTAATTCTTAGCATTTTTAAGTGAATTTGTGGTTAAATATTTGAAAATAATGTGCATATGCTTATACTTAACAAGTGGGTTGAGATTGTTGACATGTGTAGGTCAAACAGAGGCTTCTAGAAGACCTTTATGTGGCACTATAAGGCCAAATTCGAATTTGAGTGGAGATAATCATGGGATCATAAAGGTATGTGTCACATCTCCTGATTGTATTGAAACTCTAAGAAGACATGTGTCTTATCAGTTCCTATTTTTATTAGGACTCTAGAGGTAGAGGGAGAGATTCATGGACTCTCATTAATGAGATGGTTTCTCAGCTTTTTGTATAAATAGGAGATCTCTCTCCTTCATTTGTTAGCTTAGCTTTTTAGTTCTTAAGCTTGTAGTTTTTTGGTAGCTCTTTAGCTTAGAGCTTGTAGTCCTTCTTTGATAGCTTTGGAAAGCTTTAGAGAACTTTGTTGTACTTTGTAATTTTGAATAATTTGAATAAAGTTTTAATGTTCTCAACATGGAAGGAGATGTGAAGTAGATGTCATGGAGCACATTAGAATGTAAGGTAGAGTAGATTTTGTTTTGTAGTTTTGCTTTGATTTCATTCAAGTATGTCATTTGATTGCTTTCAAGTTTGATAGATTAGAGTTTCCATTCATGCAATTTTAATTCATGCAAGTGTGTTCAACTAGTTGTAGATTAGGTTTCTTTACATGTTTCTTGTATTTGCTTATTAGATTAGTCTCTCATGCTATATGATGATATTTCCGGAGCCTTTAGCTTAACACCATTTTAGAAGTTAATTGGCGAAATATTGTGATTATAGGTGAGATGATTGGCTTTTCTTTTCATTAGTGTGCAATTATATAATTTAGATGTCATTTATTTCATGCTATATGATGATATTTCCGAAGCCTTTAGCTTAACACCATTTTAGAAGTTAATTGGCGAAATATTGTGATTACAGGTGAGATGATTGGATTTGCTTTTCATTAGCGTGCAATTATATAGTTTAGATGTCATTTCTTTCATGCTATATGATGATATTTCTAGAGCCTTTAGCTTAACACTATTTTAGAAGTTA
This sequence comes from Pinus tabuliformis, assembly GCA_031772625.1. Lineage (NCBI taxonomy): Eukaryota > Viridiplantae > Streptophyta > Pinopsida > Pinales > Pinaceae > Pinus > Pinus tabuliformis. The sequence continues at coordinate 939,262,967 of CM062805.1, forward strand.
ATTGGCAAAATATTGTGATTATATGTGAGATGATTGGCTTTGCTTTTTATTAGTGTGCAATTAGATAGTTTAGTATGGTAGCTGAACCTAATAAGACAACAATTACAACCCAAGAAGTTATAAGTACCTGTCCATGAACTTGAAACCCCCCTATTTGCCAATAAAAATGTTGACTCGCCTCCACACTAGATATCTCATAGATATGATTCAGTGTGCTAATAGGAGATCGTACGATATGCATATCCATATTACCCCCTTGTAAAGATGAACTTAAAGAAGAAAATAAATTATTTTTGTCAAATGAGAGATTCCTCAGTTATTTCACTCTCATCATAATTTTTGATGTCACGAGATAATAAAAAGGGTATTCCATTAAGAATATTTTTCAATTTGGAGCAGCCGACCAAATCAATAAATGAAATTCCCTCTTACGAGATCTTGGATGGAATAGCAGCCAACTCAGTAAATCCTCAGGTCCTCCACCCCCGTCATTTCTTTCATGCTATATGATGATATTTCCGGAGCCTTTAGTTTAACATCGTTTTAGAAGTTAATTTGCGAAATATTGTGATTCTAGGTGAAATAATTGGCTTTAATTTTCATTTTATTACTTTCAAGTTTGATAGTTTAGATTTTCCATTCATGCAATTTTAATTCATGCAAGTGTGTTCAACCAGTTGATTGTAGATTTATCTAACTGTGTAATTTATGCATGACAAAATATTCCAAGAAAGTAGTCTTCCTATTTTCCGATTGGTGAATTGGAGCATAGAGAACATAGTAGATTAGTTTTTCTTTACATGTTCTTGCTTTTTGCTTAGTAAGATACTCATTACATAAGTTCATGTCTCATTAAGTCTTTTTAGTTCCTTAAGAACGAAATTGGCGATATGTGAAGTTATGAATGCGATTTGATTTGTTTTCTCTCTTTCTTTTCTTAGATATTTTGTTGGCTTAGATTAATCTAACTGTTCAATGTTTTGATTTGTTTCATTTTCTCTTTTCTTTAGAAACTAGATTCTAACATAAGAAACAAAACCCCCAAAAACAACATAAACTATAAAACAACGAAGTAAAAAAAAAGGTTAACTAGGCACATATGGTGCACCACACTTCATCAGTTTACAATACCCGGATTGATAATTTATGTAGAGAAATTTAGGACACTAAATTGACTAGACATCCCCCACAAGATCCATTTCAAACTTTTATATCTTGGGGGCCTCCCCCCAAAATCCGGATCATTGTTCCAAGGCACACTCCCAATGTGGTTCTTATTCCATCTATAAATAATAATGACAAAAAAATCCATACCCAAACCTTCCCTTATCTTCTACACAGTCCCTCGAGCAATCCCGTCAACCACTTCCTTGCATTCACTCACCTTCAAATTTCCACTAGCATCCCCTTCTCAGCTACACAATCTCTTGGGTGATCCATCCCTTGACAAGGTTTCCTTGAATTGGAAGGTCTAAAAACAAAAGCATATCCCTACCTCAAAACTATCATACTAGTCATATCATGTTCATGGAAATCAGTGGACACTATTGGGTACAAGTGTTCCACAATGGCCCTGCTTCAAGATGATTTTTACCAGCATATTGTTTCATGTTCCAATTCCTTTTGTTGTTGTTGTTAATTCTTGCAATCAGTTTCAACCACCCAAACCGAGCATTTCCCATGCTTTCCTGTACCAAGCAAACAATTTACATTAGACTAAAAAGGAATTCAAATAAATTAAATCACACCTCATTGGTGGCTCGTCAACAAGGCACACTTGGAATTATGTTTGCTTCCTGTCACTGGAAAATCAAATTAGACCTTTAATCAAATCATCATGTGCAAACATATCAGATCTCGTTAGCCAAAAAAGCAACCATCGTAAATCAAAATCATAGATCACATGTAACCATCATAAATTTGAACCATAGATCACATGCATAATTAAAACTCAAATAAAATATGATACTTATCTTTCAATAAGTTATTGTCTTCTACCTTTGTTCTTTTTCCTTTCTGTACACACACCGGATCCATTGCCACACCTCGCAAGCACCCAATGCCTTCTCTTCAACCGCATACGCATACAACTAGTGTACATCACACACATACACCCACACATGGTATGCCACACAACACATACACCTACACTTGACATACAACACAACACATACTCCTTCACCTGTTGTACAACACAACAAATAAACCTACATCCAGTGTAAAACACAACATGTACATCCACACCTAGTGTACAACACAATATATATACATACACAAAATACAACACAACGAATACACGTGATGATACAACAACTTCGCAATACCTGTAAAGCAGTAGTAGATATACACAACAGAGCATGTACACAATACCACATATACAACATGTACATAGTACCACCAATGCATAGTACCACATGCACAATGTGTACACAACACCACATTTACACGACATCACGTTCACAACGTGTACACAACACCACATATACACAACACCACTTGCATAATGTATACACAACACCACATGTACACAACACCACCTACGCAACATGTACACAACACCACCTACACAATGTGTACACAACACCAAATGCATGCAACACTGCATGTACCACATGTACATAGCACCACATGCACACATGTACAACATGTGCACCACACCATATGTACACAACACCGTATATACAACATGCAAACCGCACCATTTGTACACAACACTGCACATACAACATGCACACAACACTATATGTACATAGTATCACTTATGCAACATGCACACAACATGATATGTACATAGTACCGCATATGCAACATGCACACAACACCATATGTACACAGTACCACATATGGAACACATACACAACATCATATGTACACAATACCACATATGCAACATGCACAGAACACTATATATGCAACATGCCACAATATCATATGTACACAATACTGCATATGCAACATGCACACAACACTATATATCCAACATACACACAACCGCATATGTACACAATAATGCATGCAACATGTACACAACATCGCATGTAGAACATGCACACAGTACCACATGTACACAACAACGCATGTATAACATGTACACAATACCATATATACAAAACACCATATGTACAACATGTACTCTGCACCTCATGTATACAACATTGCATATACAACATGTACGTAACACCATTTATCCACAACACCACACATACGACACGTACACAATGCCATCTGTGCATAGCATCGCCTATATGACATGTACACAACACCCTAGGTACAACATATACACAACAATAGGATTGCACATACAGAGACCACATTGTCTCTACCAAGCAACCTTGCTTCTATTTTCATTCCACTATCCAATCTTGTCTCAACATGCCATAGATCGCATTGCTTTTATTCAGCTGATGTATCCCTTAGCATTACCTACCATAGCATAAACATAGACATAATATAATCACATATGTAAATTCATATCCACATGCTATTGACCTCATAGATCTATCACGCTACTCTACCCACTTGATTCCTCATAAGACCAGGAACCTCTTCACGCCAATCACCTGCATAAGTAATCATTCTTCCACAAGAATGATCCATGATGATCATGTCAGACAATGACATACACACACACATATATACATATGAAAATTAGCATAAGGAAATCATGATCCCTCATGACCCTGCCTGAAAATGACATTTATATATACATATATAAACACCAACATAATCATGATCATAACATAATTACTAGATATATTAAGATATAGGTTAATAGAACTTCATTTATCCATGCACAACATGCACAACATTAAAAACAATAGTTTCCAACTTCGCCAAGTCATCTGATGCCTCACATCCATCCACTTTATCTTTCGTGTTACCTTTCTCATGATTGTCCTGCCATTGTCCATTTATCCTGATGGATCCAACCAATCTAACTGGTTGTCATATTCTTCGTTTCAACTTCCCTTTATATATGCATCATGATTCATCTAGGTCTTTACATTACCTGCTAGGTTTCATTCAACTCTTCCAGAGCTCCATCAAATTTCCACTTCCCCAACCAATTCCCAAGACCCTTAAAACATAAAAGGAAAGAATAAGAAATAAACAAGAATAAAACCATGAAACCAATAACAATATGACACCACAAACAAAGTGGCATGGCCATGCACTAGACACAAACAAAATTGCAAAGTAAACACGAAGAAATAAAAAAAGACCAAAAGAAAAAAACTAGCAACAAACATCATGACTCAATCCCCATGGGTTCCTAATGCCTTTGAGGGAAAGCTCAACCTGAGCCTCCTTATAGATTTCATGGCAATCTTTTTTTTCCATGCAATGCCTACCTCATACTGCTATAAACACATAATTGTTAGTGCAGAAATAAACATAAAAACATACCGATTACCTTACCTTGTTGTAACTAGAATGTTGACCTGTAACTGAACATGTACATATATCATCTCTCAAGGGACTCCAATTCCTTGACGAATCCATCCATAACTGAAAACCAGATTTTATACCAATTAAATATATGTTCATGAATATAACATATATCCACATAATTTTAGCTAAAATCAAGGTTAAGAAGACTTCCTGTATTCATGCCAAGCACTCATTTGTTTGGCATTGTGGTTGCGAAACATAGCCTAAGGAATTCTCACCTAATTCCTTTCTTTTACCTTTTCTCCTTGCTGCAATTGAATCTTATTATGTGTTATCATATCACCCAACTGTTAATTATATAAACAAATCAGTTGTTACCTTGTCACGCTAATGCCAAGAATGTTTCCCTGCAACTGGTCACACATGTCAGTTTCTTGTTCCAAAGATCAAGACATCGGGTCTATTAATTTGAAATCAATGTTTACCAATGCTAACGACCATGTCATAACCAATAGTTAACTCACATTCATAGTCATAATACTACAACTAGCACTCTCTTACACTCAAGTACATATCAGTTGTCTCAACACATAATATGTTAGTACAACCGTCTTAAAACAAGATCATTCCTTCATGAAATATTATAGACACATACTCACATCATGCACTTAATCAAACATTCAGACAAATTGTAAACATACCATGTTAGATAAACAAAATAGGTGACATAATCAAACTCATACCTCAATGCATCTCAAGGGAGGCTATGACATCTGCACAAGTCAGTCCATATTAGTACGACAAAATATCAAAGGTATATCGAATCATACCTGAATACCATAACCATGACCATCTAGAAAGGCCAATCTAGATTAGCATGATACATAATAACATCAATATCTTTAATGCAATACCCATAATCATCATACATATGACCGCAAAGCATATAATGACAAGTTAACTACCATGCGTGACTATCCAACACATATGCATATGACTACATTGATAAACTAGCATCTATCATGCATGAACCCAGTACAACAATAAACTGATATGCATGATTATAGCCATAATTAATTTAAAAACCATTAACCAGCATACCTTCCTGCCCAAACATACAAACCTATAAGAAAATCTTCTCTTACCCCATGGTCCAATCTTGCAAGCTCAGTCTAATAATATGCATCTCCTACTCTATCTTGGATAACATATTAGCATCATAACATACCAACAACATCATGACGGCATAAAATTCATAAAATAACTATCAAAATGCATGCATAACAATCACATAGCAAACTAACATGCATGCATGACAAGCACATTTTTCCCATCTAGTCCAAGTGTTTGAAGGATGGTTTGATACCACCCTGTAACCACCCCCTCCCATATCTACCCAGTTTCACTGACCTGGTAGGTTGAACATGACTTGAAAATCTACTATGGCATGACCTGACCTCCTAGGTTCCTTTGATGAAGTGGGGTCAACTGTGGAAGACACACTAACATCTAATGACATCTTATAGGGGCTATCGGTTACTCAGAGTCTGAGTAAGCACCCGAGGTGGCCAAAACCTGAGCTCAACACCCTTTTTACTCACATGGACTCCTAGATGCAAGTATAACATTGCATCCATGCAACTGTAGGCCTCTAGTATCATTCATTAGCTTGCAAGGTAGTGACTGTAATCCCAAATTCTCGGTTATGATCCTGTGACCTTGGAATCTGAGCCACCTTTTCAAGGCTAGTCTCTAGACCACTACCAAAAACTTGATGATACTTTCTAGAAAAATAAATAACATCAAGACAAATATATTAATACAAAAATTGCTAAAAAACTTGACCTAACCAGGCCTAACCATGATAGTCATTTCGTCAAACACATGACGAACATGCAATCTACAATTCATGAATGCATATATGAACATAGGGGTCTAAAAATTATTTGATATTCATCAATAAGTTCTAGTGCCCTATCATAATAGTTGCAATAACATCTTTTATCTCATGCATTCATTAGCCATTCATCAACAAATCAAACATATAGAGAGCCCTAGCTAGAACCTGTTATGAAACCATGCTTATAACCAACATATAAGCATAATAATAACCATGATAGAACAAACATCAAATCCACATAATAACAAGTATAAATAGTCATTAAATACAAGAGGAAAAGAGTTTTTATTAACATATGCAAAATCCAACCAAGTCAAGGACTTCCACATACCACCCTACCATAGATTGAGGTTATGCAAATCATTCTTTCATCCAATCATCCTCGTGCCATATTGCAGGCATGAATGTAGGACTCAAGACCAGATCTACAAGGGATTCCCAAATATCAAACCACCTCCACCCTCATGCTTTACTGCAATCCTGCCAAAATCGGTCAAGGTATTCCTAGGCCCAAACAAGGGTATAAACAACCATGCTTTACAACAATCCCACCATTACCAGTCAAGGGATTCCTAGGCCCAAGCAAAAAACATACATTGCTAGGATTTACTACAATCCCACTTAAACCGGTGAATGGATCACTAGGCCCAAAACAAGCTTGGATGCCTCTGATTTCTACACTAATACATTGAGGAATTTTCCCATCTCTACCCACAAGATTTACTGAAATCCCTCCATTACTGGTCAAGGGATTCCTAGACCCCTGGGAATTTTCCTGAGACCACCTCACCTAGTTCCAAAACCATCCAACAATTCAAAGCTCAACCAAGTAAAGAACTCCATCACACCATGGCTATCTAGAAATGGAAATGCAAGCTTGAAACCATTTTCACACCTAACAAAAACCATGCCAATGACAATAAAAGAACCAAATACACATTCATGTACCATGCATGCATCAATTAGCTAGGAAATCACACATGCAACCTATTACCTGCAATTATTCCTGTTGAATTTGCTCGACCCAAAATTTCCTTTCTTGTTCCTTTGCTTTCATTTTCCTTCCTTTGCCTTCCTTTTCTTTCTTTCTCAAATGCTAGAGTGCTCCAAGAATGATCTAAGTGTGCAAGAGTATGAGAGAATAGATAGAGCTCCAAAAATGAACTGAAAAAAGTCTCAACCTTTGAAAAAAGCCATAAACTGATCCTCATAAGACTTTTTATTATTGAGTCCTCTATTTTCTTCTTTTTTCCTTAAATTTCCCTCTTAGGCAAATTTGTGACCCTTCACATTACTTTTCTCCTATTTTCCTTTATTTTCATAAATGAAATTCCAATTAATACATCTTTGCCTTTTCAAATCCTTTTCCAATTTCCTTTACCATAATAAACCAAATGAACACCCACTATGATGTTTTGTCCAACATTCATCTTGGAATATGTGTCCTGTGACCTTGGCCTTATTTTACCTTTATTAACTTTATTACATGAAATTTTAACTTGAGGTTGTTACAAACCCCTCCCCCTTAGGGGAACATCATCCTCGGTGTTCAATGACACCTATGACTAGAAAACCATTGAAAAAAAACATAATGCCTATGGAGTTTTATAACACAGCTCATTGTAGTATTTACATCATACCAACTGCTGAAAACATGACAACATACCGCTTAATGGATATTTATAATAAAACTCATTACAATATTTACAATAACAACCACATATACACTCATGCACATTCTCTTCAACCAAAAAATAATCATATTGTCTATAGAGCTTTATAACCATAGCTCGATAATGTATTTAATATAATATACACATATACATATGCGCATTTTCTCAGCCAACAAATAAAAGGATACAATGCTTGCATCATTCAGCAAGGGAATCCAGAGGCTCAACCTCTACCATCACAAGTAGTACCAAGATTCACCTCCTTCATAGGAAGTCCATAATCCACTACCAAAGTCGAACTTGTATCCAATGTCCAGCGCTATGATCCTTGCGCTACTTGTTCTCTCAGTGAACATCTACCTACTCATTATTCCAAGGCACAGTCCCAATGTGCTTCAGATTCCATTTGGTGATGCTAATGACCAAAAACAAATCCATACTCGTCCTTCCCTTCTCTACTACAGAGTCCCTTGGGCAATCCGGTCACCCCCTTCCATTCACTCAGTCACCTTCCAAGTTCTACTAGCATCCCCTTCTCTACTACATAGTCCCTCGAGCGATCCATTCCTTGGAAAGGTCTCCTCACATCAGAATGTCCAAAAAACAAGGCATATGCCTACGTCAAAACTATCAACTCGGTTATAGCATGCTCATGGAAATCAATGGACATTATTGGGTACCAATGTCCCACAATGGCCCTACTCTTGAATGCTTGTTACCAGTATATTGTTGCCCGTTCCAATTTATTTTATTGTTTTTGCTAATTCTTGCAATCAGTTTCAACCACCCAAACAAGGAATTTACCATGCTTTCTTGTACAAAGAACACAATTTCCATTAGACTAAAAAGGAATTGAAATAAATTGAAATCATACCTTATTGTTGGCCTGTCAACAAGGTACATTTGCAATTCTAGTTACTTCATGTCACTTACAATTCAAATTAGCTCTTTGATCAAATCATCATGTATAAACATATCACATTCGGTTAACTCAAAACTCAACCATCGTAAATCAAAATCATAGATAACATGTAACCATCATAAATCATAACCATAGATCACATGCATAATTAAAACTGAACTAAAATATTGATACTTATCTTTCAATCAATTATTTTCTTCTACCTTTGTTCTTTGTCCTTTCCGTACACACACTGGACCCATTGCCACACTCGACAAGCACCCAATGCCTTCTTTTCAACCGCATACACATAGACCTAGTGTACATCACACACATAAACCCACACATGGTATTACACACAACACATACACCTACACCCAACATACAGCACAACACATACTCCTACAGCCAGTGTACAACACAACACATACACCTACACCTGGTGTACAACACATCACACACACCTACACTTGGTGTACAACACAACAGATACACCCACACCCAGTGTATAACACAATACATATATATACATAGAGTACAACAAAATGAATACATGTCACGATATAACAACTACACAATACCCGCAAGGTAGTAGTACATATACACAACACAACATGTACAACATGTACACAATACGACATGTACAACAGTACCACATGTAAAACATGTACATAGTACCACTTGTACATAGCACTACCAACACAACTGTACATAACACATGTATGTGGCACCACCTACACAACGTGTACACAACACCACATGTACACAACACCACTTGCACGAGGTGTACACATCACCACATGTACACAACACCACCTGAACAACGTGTACATAACACCACCTGCACAACATGTACACAACACCACCTGCACAACGTGTACACAAAACCATATGTACGCAACACCACCTGCACAACATGTACACAACACCACCTGCACAATGTGTACACAAAACCATATTTACGTAGCACCACCTGTACAACATGTACACAACACCACATGCATGCAACACTGCATGTACCACATGTACATAGCACCACATGCACACATCATCACATGTACAACATGCACACCGCACCATATGTACACAACAACACATATACAACATGCACACTACACCATATGTACATAACTCTACGCATACAACATGTACACAACACCACATGTATGCAACACTGCATGTAACACATGTAGATAGCACCACATGCTCACATCATCACATGTACAACATGCACACCGCACCATATGTACACAACAACACATATACAACATGCACACCGCACCATATGTACATAAAACCGCACATACAACATACACAAAACACTATATTCACACAATACCGCATATGCAACATGCACACATCACCATATGTACACAATACAACATATGAAACATGCACATAATACCACATATGCAACAGGCATAAAACACCATATGTACACAATACCGCATATGCAACACGCACACAACACTATATATGCAACATGCACACAACACCATATGTACACAATACCGCATATGTAGCACACACACAACATTATGTGTGCAACATGCACACAACCCCATATGTACATAATATTGCATATGCAACATGTACACAAAACCGCATGTAGAACATCCACACAATACCACGTGTACAAGTTGTACATAAAACTACATGTACACAACACCGCATCTACAACATGTATACAACACCATATATACATAACATTGTATATACAATGTGTACACTACACCTCATGTAAAAAACACCGCATATACAAGATGTATGGAAACCCATCTATACATAACATCACACAATGACATGTACACAACGCCATTTGTACATAGCACCGCCTATAAGACATGTACACAACACCCTAGGTACAATATGAACAACATATACACAATAGTAGTACTACACATCCATATACCACACTATCTCTATCAAGCAACCTTTCTTCTAGTCTCTTTCCACTCTCCATGCTTGTCTTAGCATGCCACAAATCACATTGCTTTCATTCAGATGATGTATCTCTCAGCATTACCTTCCACAGCATAAACATAGACATAATATAATCACATAATATCAATTCATATCCACATTCTACTGACCTCATAGAACTTCCAGGCTACTCTTCCCACTTCATTCCTGATAACACTAGGAACCTCTTCAAACCATTCACCTTCATAAGCAATCATTCCTCCACAATAATGATCCATGACGATCCTATCAGACAATGAGATACATACATACATATATACATATAAACATTAGCATAAGGAAATCATGATCCCTGACGACCTTGTTAGGCAATGACATTCAGAGACACACACACACATATATACAAACACCAACATAATCATGATCACAAAATAATTACCAGATATCATAAGATTTAGGTTAAGAGAACTTCCTTTATCCATACACAACACGCACAATCTAACATACTCATCCCGTATCTACCCAAGTAACCGGCCAACCACGGTAAATATGTGATGAGAGGCCACTATAATGAGATTCAACCTCCTAGATGACCTTAAGGAAGTGGAATCGACGAAACATCCCACAAAGACCCTCCACATTAGGAACAGGACTCCCAGGAGCCAACCCAACCACTTAGGTACCCAGCTCTTAAGACCAAATGAGATTTTAGACCACTAAACCCTCAAACTCTCCCTTGATATAGGAAAACATGCATCAAGGAGGCTCCAGACACTCCCACAACAATGGTATGCATGTGTCCAGGGACTTTTCTGCCCAATTTTGTGCCTGCGTCTTTGGGATTTGAACCACTTTTTCAGGCCAAGAGCCCAATTCACTTCCTAGAACTCAATGACACTTTCATAAATTAATTTACACAACATAGCAACGATGAATTTGCAAAAAAAAGGACAAGGTCTAGACTGGACCCCCACTAGCCATGGCAGGCATTTCGTCAAAGATGTCACAAATATGTAACCTGCGGGTGTAAACAACATATCTAAGCATAGGGGTCTCATACTTATCTGATAATTGCTAAGAAGAATTTTTCCCTTATATCATTAGCTGCATTATCATCTATTAGCTCATAGATATAATATTCATTCATTTACACATCAAAACATGAGGAGAGACATAAATCACCACTGCCATAAAACATGCTTATAACCAGCATACTAACAACAAAAATATCAAGGATACATCAACCATAAAATCCACATATGCACCAGTACATTTACGCATAAGATGTCAAGGAAAGAACCTCTTATTAATGAATGAAAAGCCAACCCGGGATGGGATTACCACGTTGCACCCTACCATAGAATGGTTGAGCCAATTCTCTCTTCAACCATTCACCCTCATGCCATATTCCAAGCATGAATGTGGGACTCAAACAAAAATAACTAATCAGGGAATCTCGAGTCTAAACCACCTCAACCTCATCAATAGAAGCCAAGTTTTAACACAATCCACACCTAATCACTAGGCCAAAACAATAAACATGTAATAACAGGATTTACCATGATTTCCACCAGATCACTAGGCCAAAACAAGCATGGATGACACCATATTTCTCCACCTAAAACATGCGAATTTTCCTGTCTCCTAGTCTCTCAGGCTTTACCATAATCTGCAGTCTGATCGAGGGATCACTAGGACCTAAACCGAGACTCCACCCTCTAGAAACATGAGAACCCCATCACACCATGGTTATTCGAAAATGACAAGGCTAGGCTGAAAAACATTGTCACACCTAGAAAGACCCATGCCATAACAACACAGAACCACATGCAATACCATGCATTTTGAATCTAGCAAGGAAAAAACACATGCAAATCGATACTTGCAAAGAATCATGCTATAACTGCTTGATCTTGCTCTTCCTCGCTTGCTCCTTCTTTCCTCTTGCCTTCTTTTCCTTTCTTAATCCAATGCCAAAGTGCTCCAAGCAAACTCTGTTTCCAAGAGTGAGGAGAGAGAGAACAATGAGAGAGCTCCAAAAATGAATTGACAAAAGGTTACAAACTGGTCTTCAGAAGCCTTTTTATTAATGTGGCCTCTATTTTCTTCATTTTCCATTATTTTCCTCCTCACATGCAACCTATAACCTTTCACCTCCCTTTTGTCCTGATTTCCATTATTTTCATAAATAAATTTGCCAAAAATGCCATTTTTCCTTTTCAAAGCCTTAGCCATTTCCTTTGCCAAATTCCTTAGCCATAATAACCGAAATTAACACCAACTAGGATTTTTTTTCCCGACATTCAGATTGGAATAAGTGTCCCATCAACCGCAGTTATTATTTTTCCTTTATTAACATTTATTGCATGGAATTTTTCACTAGGGCTATTACAGAACCCTCCCCCTTGGGGGACACCATCCTTGGTGTTTAACCACACCTATACATAACAAAAACCACTGAAAAGAAAACATACTTCACATGGAGCTTTATAACATAGCTCGATGCAGTATTTACAATGATCACCCTTCTCAAAAAGTAAACCAACATGAAAACATAACAAAATAACAACTATAATGACATGACACCCATACCGTTTATTTGAGCTTTATAACATAGCTCATGGTGATATTTACATCCATATACATATGTACACTTATCAAAACATCACCAAAAAATGTACCCAAAACATATACCAAACATCATACCCAAAATTTATTTCCCGGAACAGGAAAATAATGAAGGATACATAGCTTGCATCTGATCCACCATCTCCCATGTAGCTTCATTAGGACCAAACTACTCCCATTGCACTTTAACTTGATTGATTGCTCGGTTCCAAAGCATGAGCACCTTTCTCTATAATATGCATTGAGGTTCTGGTTGGAATACTCCATTTGGCTCCATCTGCAATACAAACCAGTCAATCACATTATCAAAATCTTTAACATACTTCTTAAGAAATGACACATGGAAAACATCATGGACTTTCATTGTCAGAGGCAATGCAAGTTGACAGGCTATTGGCCCAATCCTCTCAATAATCCTAAAAGATCCACAAAATTGTGGTGCCAGCTTGGAACATGACCCAATACACAAAGAGCTTTTCTTCGGTCTGATTCACAAGTACACCTCTTCTGTAGCCTGAAACTCCTTGAACAGCCTACTCTAATATTCATAGATCTTCTTCCTATCCCGTGCTGCTTTCAAATTCCTCTTGATTACCTACATTTCTTATTCCATTTCCGTTAACATGTCTGGTCCAATCAACACCATATTAACCGGATCACTCTAACTGATGGAAGTATTGCAACTTTGCCCATACAATGCCTCAAATAGACTCATCTTCAAAGATTATTGATACCCATTATTGTAGGTGAAATATACCATTGGAAGATAATCTTTCCACTTTTGTTTTTGATGCATCACGTATATCCTCAACATTTCCTCCAATATCCCGTTGACCCTCTCAGTATTTCCATCTCTCTGCAGATGATAAGTTGTAGTAAAGGCCAACTCTTTTCCCAAACCTATAAACAACTCCTTCCAAAACTTGGAAGTGAACTTTGCATCCATGTCTGACACAATCTTCTTTGGAACACCATGCAATCTAACCACATCTCTAATGAATACATGTGCTACATATCTACCTGGGAATGTTGACTTCACTGGAATGAAGTGCACAACCTTCATCAACCTGTCCACCACTACCATGATGGAATCATGATGTCTCACTGTCCTCGGCAAACCTGTGATAAATTCCATGGAAATGACCTGCCACTTTCATTTTGGAATCACAATCGGTTGTAACAGTCCACTTGGGTGCTTACACTATACCTTCACCTACAGAGAATCCAAACACCTAGCCACAAACTCTGCTACATCCTTCTTCAAATTTGGAAAATAATAAAATGTGTTCACTACAGTCAATGTCTTCTGATAACTTGGATGACCTGAATATGGTTTTGCATGAAACACCCTCAAGATCACCTTCTGGAACTCAATGTATAAACATGACCAATCCATCTGATGTAAGACAATAGTCCACATCCTGTGCACCTGAACCTATACCTGTACCTGTGCCACTACTTATACATGTACCTGTACTACTACTTGTAACTATACATGTACCACTACATTTACCTATACATGTACTCTATTGAAATCTGTACACAATCTCCATATACCTGACATTCTACTGACCTACCTCCAAGATCTTCCCTATAGATCTTTCCCATAGGAACTCATAGCTGCTATATGATTTACTTGCATCCACCTACTAAGAGCATCTGCGACCCTGTTCTCCTTTTCTTTGATATATCCAATATCAAAATCAAACTCATTGATCATGGCCAACCATCTAGCTTTCCTCGTCAGATTCGACTGGTAAAACAAGTATCTCAACCCACTATGATCAATAATCAATACAAACTTATTTCAAAGAAAAAAGTGCCTCCACATCTTCAATGCATGTATGATCCTAGCTAGCTCAAGATCATGCATCAGATAGTTCTACTCATGCTCATTCAATTTTCGTGACTCATAGCACACTACCTATCATTCTTTCATAAGGACTCCACCAAGTCCTCTATTGCATGCATCTGTACATACTACAAATTATTTTTCCAGATCTATGAACTTTAACATTGGTGCATGTGTCAACAATTGCTTGAGCTGCTCAAAACTGACCTCACACTCCTCTGTCCATTCAAACTTCTTACCTTTCCTCTGCAACGATGTGATAGGATAAGAAATATGTGATAAGTTCCTGATGAACCTCCTGTAATAACCTACCAATCCCATGAAGGATCTCAACTCATATACATTTCTAGGAGTTTCCCACTCCATGGTAGCTCTTACCTTTTCTAGATCCACTGCTATTGCCTCCTTAGAAACAAGATGTCCCAAGTAATGCACCTTAGTCTGAAAGAAACTGCACTTTCTAAGATTATCATACAACTTATGCTCTCTCAACAACCTCAACACTACTACCAAATTCTCATCATGTTCTTCCTCATTTTTAGAATATACCAATATGTCATCAATGAACAAAATAACAAATTTGTCCAACACACTATTCATCAAACATATAAAGTTAGTTGGAGAATTAGTCAAACTGAATGGAACTACAACAAACTCATAATGCCCATACCTGGTTCAAAAAGTTGTCTTATACATGCCCTCCTCTTTAATGTGTACATGATGATATATGTATCTCATATCAATCTTTGAGAACATTGTTGCTCCCTTCAACTGATCAAACAAGTCGTCAATCCTCGACAACACATATTTTTTCTTGATGGTCACTTTGTTCAACTACCTATAGTCAATGCACAATCTAAAAGTACCATCCATCTTCTTCACAAACAATATCGGTGCACCCCAAGGTGATACACTTGGCCTAATGTATCCTTTCTCAAGCATCTCTTTCAACTGCAACTTTAACTCTACCAACTTAGTTGTGCTCATCATGTAAGGTTCTTTTGATGTTGGTGTTGCCCCTAGTACCAACTCATTAGAAAAGTCTACTTGAACTCTGAAATATCTGTAGGAAACACATCCTTAAATTGCTATAGAACTGGGTACTTGCTCAAAACATCTGCATCCTTAGTTTCCTTACCTTTTTCGCTAGAAATATGCATTGTAATATAACACACACCATTGTTTTCTATTGCACTTTTCCTACGTAGATGTCACCAACCTAACTGACTTGACTTTATTCTTCCCCTGTAAGATTCTTGGTTCCCCATTTTTATTCAAGCACTCAATGGCTTTGTCATAAAAATCCACCTTGGTCCTATGAAGGTACAACCAATCCATGCCCAACAACATATTGTATGATCCCAATGGTAATACATTCAAATGTGTTGCGGTAGGCATACCATTTAAATCAAATGCACAAGCTCTTACCCAATGATGAACTCGCTTCTTTGTACATGTAGCCAACTGCACTAACCAAGATTATGCATGCACTTCTTTACTCAAACCACACTTATCAACCAAGTCAGGACTAACATAATTATAATTAGATCCAGGGTCAATCAAAATAGAAACAACTTGATCACAAAGCTTATCGTCCATCTCAATGATAGATGCCTGATGGTATGCCTACCTATTATCCAGTGTTGCGTAGATACAAGGAACACTCTCACTAGCATCCTCAACAGTCTGTGCCTACTGTGAACTATATATCTGAGGCCTACCACCCTAATTTTGTGGACAGTCTCTCTTAAGATGTTCCTTACTGCATGTCCAACACTCCAACCGTCAAGCACCATCACCTTGATGTTGTTGTTGTGACCCATGTCCCTGTCTAGCTGCATTGAACTTATTTTTTGGTGCCACATTTTATTTCTCTTCTACATTTTGAGGCCTTGTTCTTTTTGGCTGCCATTTACCTTTACCTTTATCTTTCCGTTTCCATCCTTGCTGAGATTCACTCTTACACTTCGACTGCTCATATAAACGCTTCAGTTTCCCAATAAGTTCCTCAAGTGACTTAGGCTCATCATACTCAATTTGATATCTAAATGCTAATGGCAAACCACTGACAAATCACTGAACTTTAGCTTTTACATCTTTAAGATACAGTGCATACCTTAATGGCTCCAGGAACTTTGTCATGTACTCTTCGTCTTTCATTGATCTCATCTTTAGCTCACATAATTCTTTGACCTTACTATGATAGTACCTTTATTACAAGCACTTCTTCCTGAAAATCCTCTTGAACTCATGCCAACTCAAGTCCTCCATCTTGATGTCTCTGACCCGCTTCACATCTTGCCACTAGATATCTTCTTTACCTTTCAGGTTGAAGACAACAATTTTGGCCTTCATGTTTTCTGTGTACTCATGCAACTCAAATAAATTTTTCATCCCAAGTATCCAAGCCTCTGCATCTTTTGGCTTCTTCACATCTCCACCAAAAGTAGGTGGCTTTGCTTTATTAAATTCATCTGAAAATTATCCCCTATCACTCCTCCTATAAGGATGATAACGATGATGATCATGATGCCTCTCAGAACCAAAACTAGAATAATACATGTATCCATCACCTCTCTTATCTGGAGTATCCAACAATTTGTCATCTCTAACCGTGTCATCACTATCTGACCTTTGACCACCATGAGACCTATGACCATATGCCCCATTAGTTTTTTGCTATTGTCCATGGCTGATCTGAAGTGGCCCCTATCATTGTAATTCTGACAAACTCTAAAGGAGTATTACATTAACATCTACTTGTTTCCTTGTGACTGCATGATTTTGTCATTGTTCGCATTACAACTCCTTATTTATTCCTTCAAGCTTCTCAATGTGTCTGCTAAATCAAAAGAGTGCCCAACACCACACTGCTCATCTGATTCATAGGGAGAATCTTTGTAGTCTACCATCTTGCTAGTCATTTTTGATCTCTTTCCTGCAAGGCATATTATGCCAGCTAAACCAAATCACAATAAACTAATGTACCTTATTGAAATTCGGGGAGGATATCTCATCTTCAAGATCAATCAATCAACATAGTACATGTATAACATAATCATGACAACATATATACATTTAATACATAAGCATATAACCATTTAACCATCATTCTAGCTAGAGTCTAACCATCAATGCATGACCATATCAACTACACATTCCATGACCTCATGCATGACAACAACAACCATACCAATGTATACTGACAATACACAAGCGTAAATGACATTTAGCCATTCATACACTCATGACGACACACTTCACAAAAACAACATCCTCCTTCACATGGTGACACCACTACCACCATGACCGACACCATGCATATTCAACAAGTATATGGACCACAATGATGATTAATACACATGCAACCGACATCAATGCATGACCATCACACACCGCCCATCCAGTCCAAGGGGTGAACCATGCTCTGATACCACTTTGTAACACCCTCATCCGACATCTACCCAAGTAATTGACCAATCGGGGTAAATATGTGATGAGAGGCCACTATAATGAGATTAAACCTTCTAGGTGACCTTAAGGAAGTGGAATCGATGGAAACATATGACACAGACCCTCCACATTAACAACATGACTCCCAGGAGCCAACCCAACCACTCAGGTACCCAACCCCTGAGACCAACTGAAGTTCTAGACAACTAAACCCCCGGACGCTCCCTTGATATGGGAAAGCATGCATCCAAGAGGCTCGAGACGCTCCCACAACATGGGTATGCATGCATCTAGGGACTTTTCTACCCAGTGTTGTGCCCGTGTCTCTGGGATTTGAGCCAACTTTTTAGGCCGAGAGCCCAGGTCACTACCCAAAACTCAATGACACTTTTAGAAATGAATTTAAACAACATAACAACAATGTGTTTGAAAAAACAAGAACAAGGTCTAGCCTGGACCCCTACTTACCATCACAAACATTTCATCAAACATGTCACAAATATGTAACCTATAGGTGTAAACAACATATCTGAGCATAGGGATCTCATACTTATCTGAGAATCACTAAGAAGAATTGTTCCCTTATATCAATAGTTTCATTATCATCTATTAGGTCATAGATAAATTATTCATTTATTTAAAAATCAGAACATGAGGAGGGACATACATCACTACTGTCATAAAACATGATTATAACCAACATAATAACAATAGAAATATCAACGATACATCAGCCATACAATCCACATATACACCAATACATTTACACATAAGATGTCAAGTAAAGAACCTCTTATTAATGAATGCAAAATCTAACCTAGGATGGGACTACGACATTCCACCCGACCATAGAATGGTTGAGCCAATTCTCTCTTTAATCATTCACCCCCATGCCATATTCCAAGCATGAATGTCAGACTCAAACCAAAAGAACCAATCAGGGAATCCCGAGGCTAAACCACCTCACTCTCATCAATAAAATCCAAGCTTTACAACAATCCGCATTGGATCACTAGGCCAAAACAATAAACATGTAATGACAGGATTTACCATGATCTCCACCAGATCATTAGGCCAAAACAAGCATGGATGCCACCGGATTTCTCCACCTACACCGTGAGGAATTTTCTTGTCTCCTAGTCTCTCAGGTTTTACCGTAATCCACAGTCTGATCCACAGATCACTAGGCCCTAAACTAAGACTCCACTCTATAGGCTTTACCATATATCATTCCATTCACTAGCAAGGATTCCCAGGCCTAATCAAGGGAAACCACCTCTAGGCTTTACCGTATATCCCGCCATTCATCGGTCGAGGATTCCTAGGCCCATCGAGGTAATACAAAATCTGACTTTACCACAACCCACAGTCTGGTTCAGACGTTACTAGGCCATGCATTCTATTATTTAGAGATCCACCTCACTCATCTTCGAATCCATCTAGTAATCCATCTGAACCGAAACATGAGAACCCCATCATACCATGGATATCCAGAAATGGAAAGGCTAGGCTAAAGAACACTATCACACCTAGAAAAACTGATGCCATAACAATACAAAACCACATCCAATACGATGCATGCGAAATCTAGCAAAGAAAACACACATGTAAATCGATACCTGCAAAGAATTTTTTTATAGTTTCTTGATCCTGCTCTTCCTCGCTTGCTCCTTCCTTCCTCTTGTCTTCTTTTCCTTTCTTTATCCAATTCCAAAGTGCTCCAAGAAAATTCTAAGTGTCCAAGAGTGAGAGAGAGAGAGAATAATGAGAGAGCTCCAAAACTGAACTGGAAAAAGGTTACAAATTGATCCTCATAAGACTTTTTATTAGCGTGGCCTCTATTTTCATTATTTGCCATCATTTTCCTCCCCACATGCAACATGTGAGCTTTCACCTCCCATTTCTCCTAATTTCCATTATTTTCATAAATAAAAGTGCCTAAATGTCATTTTTCCTTTCCAAAGCCTTAGCCATTTCCTTAGCCATAATAACCAAAATGAACACCCACTAAGATGTTTTTCCCAACATTCAGCTTGGAATAAGAGTCCCATCAACCGTGGTTATTATTTTTCCTTTATTAACTTTTATTACATGGAATTTTTCACCAGTGTTGTTACACACAACGTTGAGAACAACAATTCCCAACTTAGCCAAGGCATTTGATTCCTCACACCCATTTACTTTACCTTTCCTGTTACCTTTTTCATGGATTTCCTTCCATCGTCCATTTATCCCAATGAACCAAACCAATCCAACTAGTTGTCATATTCTTACCTCTAGCTTCCCTTTATACTTGCACCAAGATTCATCCGGGACTTTACATTACCTACTAGGTTTCATTCAGCTCTTCTAGAGCTCCATCAAATTTCCACTTAACCATCCAATTCCCAAGACCCTCAAAACATAAATGGAAATAACAAGAAACAAACAAGAAGAAAATCATGAAAACCAATAACAATATGACACCACAAACAAAGTGGCATGGTCATCCACTAGACACAGACAAAACTGCAAATTAAGCACAAAAAAATCACAATCCCCATGGGTTCCCAATGCCTCCAAGGGAAAGCTCAACTTGAGCCTTCTTCAAGATTTCATGGTAGTCTCTTTTTTCATGAAATCCATACATCATATTGCCATAAACACATAACTATCAGTGCATAAATAAACATAACAACATGTCGATTATCTTACCTTGTTGTACCAAGCACTCTAACCTGTAACTGAACATGTGCATATATCATCTCTCAAGGGACTCCCATTCCTTGACGAATCCATCCATAACTAAAAAATAGTTGTTATACGTGTCAGATGGATGTTCATGAATATAGCATATATCCACATAATGTCAAACAAAATCAAGGTTAAGAAGACTTCTTGTATTCATGCCAATCACTCATTCGTTTGGAATTACGGTTGTAAAAAATAGCCAAAGAATTATCACCCAATTCCTTTCTTTCACCTTTTCTCCTTGCTACAGTTAAATCTTATTATGTGTTATCACATCACCCAATAGTTAATTATATCAACAAATCAATTGTTACCTTGTCACAGCAATGCCAAGGATGTTTCCCTGCAACTATTCACACATGTCAGTCACATGTTCCAAATATTAATACATCATGCCTATTAATTTGAAATCAACCTTTATCAGGACTAACAACCATGTCATAACCAGCATTCAACTCATAGTCATAGTCATAATACTACAACTAGCACCCTCTTGCACTCAAGTACATATCAGTTTTCGGAGCACATAATATGTTAGTACAATCATCTTAAAACAAGATAATTCCTTCATGCAATCTTATAGACGCATACTCATATCATGCAATTAATAAAGCATTCAAACAAATTGTAAGCATACCATGTTATATGAACCAAATAGATGACATACTCAAACTCATACCTCAATGCACCTCGAGGTTATTGTTGGTGTCCAAGTATGAACAAATTATTCAATCTCGTTTCCTACATTAATATGTCAATCTGGGTGCATACACTTTTCAAGGTAACACGCAAGGTATATGCAGGATCAAGGTTACAATATTACATTGACCAAGGGTTCGTGACTAAGAAATTAAAGCATCGTTGTAACAGTAATGGAAATTAAATTACAGAAAGAAAAGCATTCACAACAATCTATGGAAATCTGTAACAGCAATAAAGAAAATACAAGTAGTACAAAAATATACATAAAAACGACACACGCACAAAACTTAATTAGAAGAGTGGGTCCAACTCCCTGGTCAGGGCTGTGCTTAACTCACATATTGAGAAAAATATCAGAAGGTTGGAAATTTCATTAACAAGAGTTCCATTGTTACAAGGCTCAATTCTTACATCAGCTAGCCCCCCTCTCTCTGAATTGTGTCTTTTAAATATACAAGCATCCAAAGGAAACTTGCAACAAACTGATCTCAATATTCAAGATGAGATCTGAGAGATCTGTCCATCATCATTTAGCTAGAACAAGTTGAATTCGTTCATTACAATTGGGCAATTCTAGAAAATGGCGCAACAACAAATCTACAAATATGTCCTTCGTAGAACCTTTATTTTCTCTCAATACAAATTGAATTTCTGAAAACTACTCACCGAGAAACTGATTTGGTCCGTTCTGAACAAAACCCATGTATCAGATTTTCCATATTTGCTTTCATTTGCCCAAAACTTCCAACTCAAAACTATCGCTTCTTATGCTATCGAATTCATGAGTTGGAATATCTAATTATCTGTTGAAGACCAAATCTGCAATATGGAAGAGATCTTGGAGGATAAAATCATGAGTGAGGTTATAATGAATGAATAAACCAAAATCATGCATAATAATCATTAATTATTAAAAATAAATGAGATCAAATATTATTTATCCACAAGAGCATAAATGATTATGAAATGGAATTATATAATAAATTATGGTAAATAATGTGATAAAAGAATAGTGGAAATAGATGAAATGAATGTTAAGAAGTGGTAATAATAATGACAAATTAAGAGCCCAACATTCCCCCAAACTGAATATGTTGCATGCCCACATGCAACCCAATGTCTCTGTATAAAGTAGGGGAAATAATGGTTTGAAAAATATGAGTGGATAATGCTCAATGGTTTTTTTTTTTTTGACATTCTCCTAAACTTTTAATAAATCAAACACTCATGTTATTTCACCTCAATTGTTGTTTCAACAAAATAACGTGGAATTACATATATGGATTAACTTTTGTTGAAGCTAATGTAGGTTGAGCTTGTGTAAGTGATGCGAAAGGTGGAAGCCATGCAAGCTCAAAGAAAATAATCAAAAAGTGTAGCAGGATTTCCTTCCCCCAAACTGATTAGTTTCCCTATCATCAAGATTTCTATAGCACATCTCATGAGTATCCTCAATCAGTAATTCATTAGGATTCAAAATTTGAATTAGGCCTCTTCATCCTTCCCCAAAATAATAGTAGTGTTGTTAAGCTAGGATTAAATAGAGTTTGATTGGGTAAAGCAACTATCTTTGGTTAAAGGTATGAAACTTGTAGAATAAAAGAATGATATATTAGATGATACAAAATGTCAAATATCAAATATCCTAAAATTTTCATCCCTAACATGTAAAGTAAATATTTATAACTCAATAATAAATATAAACCATAACCACCATTATCTAAGAACTGATTAAATATTACCCCATGAACCATGAGTTCTAGCAAACCTTATATATGCAACAGTGGCTTTATCGGCAGTTAGTTTTGAGAAAACAACGTAACCAAGTAGATCAGAGTATTGAATTAACTTCTATACCATAGGCATGGCCATTGATACCAGTAGGTGTCCATAGTCTCAACAGGGATGCCTTTTTAACCCATTGAGATTCCAGTGTCCCATCTATTAGAAATAAGTACATAGTTACAAAAGCATTTCAATTTACTTAGATGTCTACTGAAGATCATTGTTCTGGCTTGGTAACTAGTTAATAACAATGCCATTCACGGGAACTAACAAAAGTGAACAAGTCAACTCGTGATGGGACTTCTTGTCCTTCAGTTTTATGACTGAAGGCCATTACCCCGGCTTGGTGACCAGTAGTGGTAATGTCACTCTATTAGGACCTATGATCATGGTAGGTCGGCTCGTGATGAGACTTCCTATCCTCCAGTTGACAAAAGATCACTTAATAGATGGGGTAGCAAGCCAGCTCCTTAAGAGCTAGGGACGGCGTAAAACGTTTTGTAGTAACTATTTTCAACTCGAATAATTTTGCTTCTCAAATACTAATAACCTTCAAATGATTATTGATAAATATATTTTGCTTTGTTAAGATTGGGGTTTGAGGAATAATTCATTAGATAGTGATGGAAATATTTAAGTACAATTTTGTGGTCATCATCATAAATTTTACAAGATCAGGGACTTGAAAAATTAGGAAAGTTGAAAGTTGCCATGATGAAATCATCTTTTCATAATTATTCCTTAAAAAATAAAATTATGTTTATAGATAAACAAAGATAAATTGACTACCCAATCATTATGTCAAAGAGGACCTAGACAATTAAATGTATTTCCCCATTCACCAAGTTAATGTCGTCGTGCATGATTCAAGTTCCAATGTGTGTGGATAAGTGGGGGTTACGGATTGTTATGGATTATGGTGGTAATAATTGTGAGATGTATGAGTTGACGTGAAATTTTAATAACAATGATGACATGACATCATTGATATTAAATATAATACATTTTCTATCAAATGCAACACCTCCCCCCAACTAAGATATGACCGTCCTCGGTCATAATTGAAACATCAATCAAATACACGGAGTTGATTAGGGATGTACCTGAAGACTTACCTTAGCGGAGTATCAACATGTGTAGAGTAACAGCACTGGGTATTTAGAAAAAATTTCACCACGGAGTAGCAACACCAAAGGAGTAACATCACTGAAAGAGTAACAACACCGAAGGAATAACAACACCAAGTACTCAATTTTTTTTTGGGAGTAATAGTATCAGCAGAGTAACAGTAGCGGCGGAGTAACAGCACTGGCTGAGTAATAGCACTGGCAGAGTAACAACACCGACGAAGTAACAGCAACAGCGGAGTAAAAACACTGGCTGAGTAACAACACCAGTGGAGTAACAACACTGGCTAAATAACAACACCGGCAGAGTAACAACACTGGCGAAGTAACAACAATGATGGAGTAACAACAACGACAGAGTAACAACAGTGACGGAGTAACAACATCGACGGAGTAACAGCACTAGCAGAGTCACAGCACCGGTGGAGTAACCGCACCAGCGGAGTAACAACACTGGTGGAGTAACAACATCGACGGAGTAACAACAGTGATGAAGTAACAACACCAACGGAGTAACAACACTAGTGGAGTAACAACAGTGACAGGGTAACAACACTGATGAAGTAACAACATTGGTGAAGTAACAACACTGACGGAGTAACAGCATCAGCGGAGTAACAGCACCGACGGAGTAACAACACCAATGAAGTAACAACACTAGCGGAGTAACAACACTAGCAGAGTAACAACACCGACGGAGTAACAACATTGGCAGAGTAACAACATCGGTGGAGTAACAAGATCCAAGGAGTAACAACATGTGACACTTAGAAAATTTTCGGGAGTAACAACAGCGGCAGAGTAACAGCACCCAAGGAGTAACAACATTCATGGAGTAACAACATCCAAGGAGTAACAACATCCGACACTTAGAAAATTTTCGGGAGTAACAGTAGTGGCAAAGTAACAACACCCAATGGATCTGAGGAAACCATATACTGATAAGACTGAGGAAAAAATGGATAAATATGGAGCAACATCATGAAACTTGAGAACTTCCTTTTATTTTGATGAAGGAACAAAATTTGTGACTTTGAACACATGAAAAAAAAACATAAGAGGAATTAGAAAAGAAACAACAATTTTATTGAAAAACAATAAATAAATAAATAACTTAAGTTGCAACGGCTATGATTTTGACTGCAGCAATGTTGTTTCCTAAGGGAATATCAATTTGTTTCAAAAAACAACAACCTATCAATGGTAAATGAATGGAAATTTTTTTTGGCGGAAATGACTTGGATCTTCAAATGGAAATCAATTCTCCATTTCTCATGTTATGAATCCATTAGGTAATGAAAAAGTCTTCATGTTGTTGGTGAGAAATAACAGGAATAATTTGTAACAAACTCATATTATCAATTTCCATGGCACCTCGAAAGAATCAAAATTATATGGTATTAGATTTCTTAATATATGTTGGGAT
The DNA here is from genome assembly GCA_031772625.1 of Pinus tabuliformis. Taxonomy (NCBI): domain Eukaryota; kingdom Viridiplantae; phylum Streptophyta; class Pinopsida; order Pinales; family Pinaceae; genus Pinus; species Pinus tabuliformis. The sequence continues at coordinate 939,289,459 of CM062805.1, forward strand.
GAAAATCTATTATTTCATTATCATTGCCTTCAATAATCACTCGTTCAAAAACAAATTGACCTCCTTTATTCTCTTGGGACTTGCAAAAAAATGAGCGTCTACCTGAAATAAAACATATAATCATGGAAGAAGAGAGGTGATCATGTTCTCTAAATCCAATAAATATGAAAAAAAACAACAAGTAGTTACTCTATAAAACAAATCCACAGAAGGATAAACAAAGAAATTTTTATTTGTCACTTGCGGGAGAGCAGTGGTCGACCATACTAACCAACAGTGTTTTAATCATAACTCTTTTGTTTTTCGTCCGATTTGAGTGATTCCAAATCCAACTGAGAGATACTTCAAATTTATATCACCAATAGAAATAGGTTTTGAAAATTCCATGGTATGATATGTAAAATTTACTTAGAACAATCTGCATAAAAGAGTCATTTTCGATTTCCCAACTTAGACCAACAGTTGATATTTTAAGCATAACTTTTTCGTTTGATGACGGATTGAACCGATTCAAATTGGATATTAAGTTAGATCATGTAAATATATCCAAAATAAATAGTTTTTAAAATCATGAAGAATTTATGGGTCAAATGTGCACAGGAACAGTCGAAAAAATATAGTTTTAAAGGTGTTGATTTACGATAGACAGTCAATATTTTGGTCATAAATTTCTCATACATCATCGAAATTGGGTGATTCAAATTGCATTCTAAACTAGATTAATATATGAATATACCATAGAAACAAGTTTCTAAAATCTAGTCATTTAGGCCTCCAAAAGCTGACTGCCCCAACTCTGTTCCTGAGCTGCCTATTAGACATATTGTCAATGTTTTAGTCATAACGTTTTCGTTTCAAATCCAAATTAAGTGATTCAAATTGTATTAAAAATTAGAAATAAAGGGAAACTTAGGATAGAAATAGGTTTTGAAAATATGCCCATTTTGTCCCTCAAAACATGACTGTACCGACTGTGATTTAAGTGGTTTTATCAAGCCCACATGCCCTAAGATATGATAATCAAGCAATTTTTTTTATTTTTATTTTCAAAATGATGATGAGTGTTTGTAGAAATCTATTTTTCAATATAATACATCTACATACATAATTAAATTCAAATATTTACCATTGATATTGATATACACAACAAGTTGCATCAAACACAACTCTTTCTACATATAAAAAGAATTTATTTATTTATTCTATTTTCTACACTAACCTATTCTACCTTGAAAAATAAAGTATACTTACGTATAAGAGTACTTCCAATGGATCCATTTTAGAAATAAGGCCTCAAGTGTATACACACCCGAATTTGAGAAATGTCTGTCGATAAATACTAGGGTATGAGAGACCAACTTCCCTTGAAAATATGGTGTCAAAAATTATTGAAGTATGGAGTGACGCTGCAAACAATTGATGGAGTGAAACCAATCTTCAATATATTCTTTACTTTCTTGATTTCCCATAGTTTTCATATCATGAAGCTCTTGAGTTTCTAAAGCAACTTGTTGACACAGACTAGAAGAAGCCTCCTTTTCTTCTACAATTTTTGGATTTGAAAAATTTCCAATCTTGATATGAGTTTTCTGCAATTATGTATGCGAGATAGATTGGATGGGAAGGGTAGGTAGATTTTCCAATTCAACACTGTAAGCATGTTGCACTGGTTTATTATGGTGAGGGTGTGGAATGAGTTGAGCAGGATATTGTGTAGGGAATGGAGGATTTTGATGATGTAGTGTATTGGGATGTGTGAATGATTTTGATACGCAGCCAAGGTGTTCTTGAAAATATGGAAAAGAATATGGATGATATTTTTGTGCTACAAGATGAGGGAGAGTAGTCATGTAATCATAGGATGAACCATGCCAAACTTGTGGACAAGATTGATGGGGGTTATATTGAGATTGGCATGGCTGCCCTAACACATGAGTATTCCATAATAGATTATGCAAGTAAGACAATGGAGAGGAAGTGTTTTGAAACATACATGTAGGCCAAGGTTTCCATGGTTGTGAAATTGCTGCAGCTTCTCCATCTCTTGGAAATGTTTTTTTCATCCCAAGTAAGAAAGAGAAACTATCCATGGGATGCTCCTTTTGGCATTGAGGAAAAATCACTTCTTCAAATTCTGCTTGACTTTTCTTAACCTACAAAACATGCAATTATGAATTTAGAGAGCTAATAAAATCAACTTTAAAATGTTCAAATAAATCACTGATTTCATCTCTTATATCTCCTGTTCTTGTAGCATATTTGGAAAGGAAAGAAGAAAATTCTCTAGAATTCTTACCAACCTTGGATATTCCTCTTGAATACCTTATGCATAAATCACAAACATCATCATATGATAGCTGAAAAACATCACATTTTCCTATCAGATTTAAGATTTCTAAAATTTCATCTTTGATCCCTTTAAGAATGAGTGTTTTTAAGATCTCTTTTTCCAAATGCTTATGCTTTGATTTTTGAAGGTTGTATTTAAATCGCTCCAAATAGTCCTCCAAGATTTCATCTTCCCCTTGTATCATATTGAAAATATCTTCATTGGCCTTGCAATAGTCTTGGTACTTCTCCAAGAATACATTCTTCATGTCCTCCCATGCTTTGATGCAGTTCCCACCAAGGCTCATGAACCATCAGAAAGCTGCTCCTTTTAAGGTAAGAGGAAACACTTTCAACCTTTGATCATTAGTACAATAATCATATCCTCTACAAAGTACTTCAAACTCAAATAAGAATGTATCTAGATCCTCATTATCCAAACCATGAAAATTTGGTAGAGAAGATGGAGGAATTATGTGCATTTGTGTCACTCCTCCTAGATCGCTGATAGGGAATTCAAAAGTAACAATGTGAGCCATTTCTTACCATAATAGAAGATGTTCTTCATGTGCTGCTTTGAGGTTCCTCCTTCAGATATTCCTATCAATTTTTCAGTGGAATGGGTGGTGCTTACATCACCACTTGAGTGAAATGATTAGATTTCTTCAAATTTACCTTTTTCTTCCTAGTTATTCAAAAAAACAATTTGAAAGGAAATCTAAAGCTCAATACCTGGAGCAGGGTGTCAAAAGACCCTTCCCTCCTGATCTGGAATTTATCCAGGATAAAGAATGAAAGGTATTATAGACTCATGTGCATGGATGTGTCTATGTTACTTATGCAACAGATCGATAAGATTACTAAAATACATAGACACTGAGGCAATCAGAGAAAACATAACAGTCAAACATGTAAACGAACAAGTTTAATAAGGATTTCACCCAATGCTCCTGGGCTACGTCTCCTCATCCAACCTTTCAGTGGTGGCCTCCCCTTCTGTTTCTGTCAATTCATGGCTTTAAAGCCAGTCTATTCTTTGACTGTTCATTTCCACTTCCCGGCCTTCTGGTTTCCTTTCCTCTGTCTGTTCAAATTCCTCTGCTCTGCATCATCATCACCAGGTAACACCTCGCAGGGAGGTGTCCACCTGTTTGCTAACGAACTAGGTGTCAGATTCCCTAAATCATGCTCGAATGGTCGTTAAATCCGTTTGCTTCAAGATCGCCCATGGACACGAATCGTTTGCCAACTCATCATCCACGTCGGATGTCAAATCCATGTCATCTTGCTTTTTGACCTGTCAAATTTGGTCAGTCATCGAGACGTATCTCCACAATCAATCTGGACCCCCAAGATCCTACGGTCGTCCTTCATACTGGGCGGATGCGTGTCTCTCTCTTCCGTCGGATGCGTGTCGCTCAATGTGTGGCATCGAGCAAGACTCAGTCAAAACTGCTTACCACCTTGAAGCCTTCTGATATCCTGCCGGTTTTGGGGAATCCGCGCTTCGGAACCGAAAAATTACTTTTCCAAGTTTTATAGCGTTTTCGGGTCCGAGGATTTTGGGGCTTTCCTTCACTGAGGGGGATGCGCTACAATATGCGATTAGTCCTTAGCACTAATCGCGTACCAAAATCCACCTCTGTTTCTTGATCTGGTCTCCGGTTTTGCCAGTTTTGTGCCATTGCGCTTTACCATGGGCCAATGGTCTACGCGCTCAACCGAGGGTCCTCGTTGCTCCACTCTGGCCACAACTGCAATTGTTATGAGGATTCCTTCTGATAGCTTTGATCTTTTCTAGGACTTGAATCTTTTAGCATAATTTGAAACAGTCATGAAGACCTAGAGAGTTTTAGGATCCAATTCGGATCACAACCTTCCCACTGAAAAATCTTTTGGACCACCAAAAGTTGGTTTTCTTCAAGCATCAATCAAGTGAGGGTATTGCTTCCTCGCTTGCTCAATTTCTATCCATTTCGCACTACTTGGCTTTGAACCTTTGAGTCCGATCCTGAGGTACTCAATGTAACCTCTATGTGTAGTTATTACCTTCCTGTCCCGAACTACATCTTCCTGCAACTCATTAAAATATTCAGGTAACAGATCATCAATAGAAGACAATTGAATTTTCTCTTTGGGATCTTCAATTAATTAAGGTTCAAATAGTCTCAAGCTGTTTGCATTAACAACTGAGTAGATGTGCATGTAAGCTGGTAGATCAAGGCGAAAATCATTCTCACCAATTTTCTCAAGTATCTTGAAAGGTCCATACCTTATTGGCTTCAGCTTCTTACCTTCACCTTGCATTCTGTCTTTGCTGATATATAGCCAGACTTGGTCACCAACTTGGAAACTATGCTCCATCCGATGCTTGTCATGCCTTGCCTTGTACTTGGCTTGGCTCTTTTCCATTTGTTCTTGTACTGCCTGGTGAATCTCTTGGATTTGTTCAATGAACTTGGTTGCCTTGTCCACATCATTGTGTCCATCAACTGTTATGTCTTTACCAAAGACAAAATCCAAGGGAGACCTTGGTGTGAAACCAAAACAGGTCTCAAAAGGAGATCTCTATGTAGAAGAATGTTTAGCTCGGTTGTAAGCATGCTACACATAACATAAATGTTCATCCCAAAGTTTGGGATGCTTGTTGCAATAACCTCTGAGCAATTGGATCACTGTCCTGTTGACCACTTCTGTTTGACCATCTATTTGCGGATGAAAAGTTGTGCTTTTCTTCAGCCTGGTGTCCATCAATTCCCACAAACTTGACCAAAATTTCCCAACAAATCGGGTATCTCGATCAGATATTATGGAAGTGGGTAATCCAAAATGAACCCATACATGCTGAAAGAACAACTTTGCAGTTTGTTCAGCTGTTATCTATTTGTTACAAGGTATTAAAATACACATTTTGTTTAACCTAACCACAACAACATATAAATAGTCATGACCTTTCCTAGATTTAGGCAATCCTCCAACAAAGTCCATGGAAACACTTTCCCAAGGATGAGAAGGAACTTGTAGCGGAGTGTAAAAGCCTAGTTTTCTATTGCTGGGCTTTCTTTTAGCACACATGGTACACCCTCTTACATATCTAGAAATTATCTCATTCATTTTCGGCCAATAACAAAATCTTTGCAGCTGTGCAACCGTTTTACTTACACCAAAGTGACTTGATATTAGAGAAGTGTGTGCTTCTCGAATTATCTTTACTCTTTCAGTTTGTGGAATGCATAGCTTCCGACAATGATACAAGAGTTGGTCCTTAATATGATAATCCAATTCTTCTACTCGTTTTCCTTGAATTAAAGTTGCATATACATCTTTAAAGTATATATCTTGAGCATATTGTTCAATGTAGCTCTCATACAATACTAAATTAAGCTTAAGTATAGTAGATGCATTTATAATTGGTCTAGAGAACATATCTGCAACTTTATTGTGTATGCCTTTTTTTATATCTGATGACTAAATAAAATTGTTGTAGAAAACCCATCCATCTATAGTGTCTTGATTGCTGCAACTTAGTTTGGGAGTGTAGATATTGAAGTGGTTGATGATCAGTATGTATAACTATCTCTTTGCCCATTAAGTAATGTTTGCACTTTTTCACACTCCGTACTAATGCATACAATTATTTATCAGATGTAGGATAGTTAACTACTGGAAAATTCAATGTCTCAGAATGATAACATATGGGTTTACCGTGCTGCATCAACACTACTCCCATGGCATAGTCACTGGCATCTGTTTCAATCTCAAATGGTCTTTGAAGATCGGGTAGTGCTAGTACTAGTGCTGTACTAATATTTTCTTTCAAGGTGTCAAAGGCTTTCTGTTGTTTGCCTCCCCACTGAAACACCTTATTCAATCTTGTTAAAGCATGTAAGGGAGCTGCAATTAAGGAAAAGTTAGAAATAAACTTTCTCCGATATTGTGCTGCTCCTAAGAAGCTTCTAACCTCTGTAGCAGATTTGGGTTTAGGCAAGTTTAAAATGACTACAACCTTAGAGGGATCTATCTTCAATTCACCACCCCCTACTATATGTCCCAAATAATTCAAAGATGTTTTTCCAAATTCACATTTTGAGAGTTTAACATAAAGTTTTTCTCTTTTCAAAACATCTAGTGTCTGCTTAACATGCTTTAAATGTTATTCCCAAGTTTTGCTAAATATAAGAATATCATCCAGATATACAATAACAAAATCATCAAGAAAAGGTCTGACTACATCATTCATTACTCTCATGAAAGTAGCAGGAGCATTAGTTAAGCCAAAAGGCATAACCAGCCACTCATACAATCCTTGCTTTGTTTTGAAAGCAGTCTTCCATGCATCTTGTTCTGCAACTCTGACCTGATGATAGCCACTATGCAAGTCTAACTTGGAAAAATAAATAGCTTCTTTTAACTGATCTAATAGATCATCTATGCGAGGAAGGGGATAACGATCTCTTATCGTTATCTTATTTAGTGCTCGGTAATCAATGCACATTCTCCACGAGCCATCTTTCTTTTCCACCAAAGCAATTGGAGACCCACATGGTGATGTGCTAGGTCTGATGAAACTCTTCTCGAGCAACTCCTATACCTGCTTCTTGATTTCTGCATTCTCTAAAGCGGACAACCTATACATTCCGATGTTAGGCAATGGAGCATCTTACTGCAAATTAATATCATGCACTATTTCCTTTTTGGGTGGCAGACCTTTAGGTTCTTAAAACAATACATAATATTCTGAAACAACTTTTTCTAAATCAGCTTGTTGTTTAGCATCACAACCCTCAAATACAATGGTTTTATCAAGTTTCTTTTCCTTTACAACCATCAGTTAAAATTGTTTGCATGAATTTACAATTCGTTTCATCTGCCCTGAGTTTATGAGAGTATAAATATTATTGAGCTTATGAGCTCTTACAATATATTCGATTCCATATTTAACAAGTAGATACTTGTTCTCATCTCTATAGAAAATAGTTTTTCTATCATACAAGTAAGGACTTTCTAAAACAATTCCACATATATCCAAAGGAACTATATCTAACTCAACCTCATCTACAAATGTTGACCCAAAAGAAAACTTAAGTTTACATTGTCTAGTCACTTGTAGCTTTGCTTTGTCACATAACCCACCTAATAGATATGGTTTCTTGTGAGGTGTGGTTAGTAATCCCAACTTCTTTACAATTGCTTCAGAAATTAAATTTACTTGTGAGCCACTATCAAACAAAGTATCAATCTTTTGATGATTGGAAATAACTCGAATATGAAAAAGCTCACGTCTTTTTCTCTCATTTTCTTCATTATCAGTAGATTGTGCAAAATTACTAGTAGATGCTTTAGAATTTTTACCTTTTATACCTGTGGTTGCGATTGTTGCTTCATCTCCCGAGTCTGACCCCAAATCCTTTTGAATAGTTGCAGCAGTCTTCTTCTTCTTGCCCTCGAACTTCTTAGGTTTCAACTCTGGATGCAGAATCCAACAGTGTTCATCATCATGCCCATCCTTCTTATAGTGAGTGCATGAGGACTTGCTCTTCTGTACAATGTTTTTCTTCCTCTCTTTCCATTTCTGTTTTCTTTTCTCCTTATTTTTGCTTGCAGTGGGTTGGGATGATCCCCCAACTTCTAGGTTCCCATTCTTACCTCTAGCTTCTAGATGTGTAGCCTGAACAGATACCTCATCTATGCTAGTGGGATTAAACATGAGGATAGTGTGCCTCATGTAGCTGTGTAGACCACCTATGTACTTCAACAGAGTCTCAAGTGAGTCTAAAGAAATTCCTAGAATCAAATCTCTTTTCCTAAATTCTTGGGTGTAACCTTGTACACTTTGCCCTTTTAGTTGTCGAAGAGTTTTCCAGCTCATCATGGCTTGCTGCATGTAGGCTAATGGATAGAATTGCTTTTTAATTGTAGAAAAAAATTCACTTCAGACAGAAATAATCTTACCATGTTTCTTCATGTCAGCTTGCGGCCTGCCTTCCCACCATACCAAGGCAGTGCCTCCGAGGCGTAGGTTGGCCAGCTGAATCTTACTCTTGTCTGAGTCAATGCTCTGCACTAAGCAATAAACATCAACCTGTCTTATCCAATTATCCAGCTTCTCTGCATTCAACTCTCCATCATATATTGGTATATCAAATTTAACATCTAATTTAATCAAAATGTCTTCTTTTTATGTTCAGGGCTATTAGGAGGCGTAAGAAATTTTTATTCTTTCCGTTTGCCTTTGGAGTGGTCATGGAGGAGAGATTCTTCTACTCCTAATTTAAGCTTTGATCTAGTTAGCATTCAATATCAAAATCCAACACAAGCTTGTCTAACCTTAATAAACTTGAGCTTTGATACCACTTGATCTAGAATTTATCCAGGATAAAGAATGAAAGGTATTACAGACTCATGTGCATGGATGTGTCAATGTTACTTATGCAAAGGATCAATAAGATTGCTAGAATACGTAGACACTTAGGCAATTAGAGAAAACATAATAGTCAAATATGTAAACAAACAAGTTTAATAAGGAGTTCACCCAATGCTCCTAGGCTACATCTCCTGGTCCAGCCTTTCAGTGGTGGCCTCCCCTTTTGCTTCTGTCAGTTCATGGCTTTAAATCCAGTCTGTTCTTTGACTGTTCATTTCCGCTTCCCGGCCTTCTAGTTTACTTTCCTCTGTCTGTTCGAATTCCTCTGCTCTGCGTCATCATCACTGGGTAACGCCTCGTAGGGAGGTGACCACCTGTTTTCTAACAAAATGGGTATCAGATTCCCTAAATCATGCTCGAATTGCCGTTAAATCTGTTTGCTTCAAGATTGCCTGCTGACACGAATCGTTTGCCAACTCATCATCCACGTCAGATGTCAAATCCCTGTCATCTTGTTTTTTGACTTGTCAAATCCAGTCAGTCATCGGGACGTATTTCCACCGTCGATCTGGACCCCCCAGGTCCTACGGTCGTCCTTCATATCGGGCGAACAAGTCGCACAACATTTACCCATCCGATGCGGGCGGTTTTCTCTCTCAATGTGTGGCATCGAGCGGGACTCAATCAAAACTGCTTACCACCTCGAAGCCTTCTGATATCCTACCAGTTTTGGGGAATCCGTGCTACGGAACCGAAACAATTACTTTTCCAAGTTTTATAGCATTTTCGGGTTCGAGCGTTTCGAGGCTTTCCTTCACTGAGGGGGATGCCCTGCGATATGCGATTAGCACTAATCACGTATCAAAATCCACCTCCGTTTCTTGATCTGGCCTCCAGTTTTGCCAGTTTTGTGCCATTGAGCTTTACCATGGGCCAACGGTCTACGCGCTCGACCGAGGGTCCTCGTTGCTCCGCTCTGGCCACAACTACAATTGTTATGAGGATTCCTTCTGATAGCTTCGATCTTTTCTAGGACTTGAATCTTTTAGCATAATTTGAAACAGTGATGAAGACCTAGAGAGTTTTAAGATCCAATTTTGATCACCTCCCCAAGACAAGAAACCAAACAAGAAAAGAATTCACACAAGGAAATCTAAAGCTCAGGACCTGAAGCAAGGTGTCAAGGACCATTCCCTCCCTAGGACGAGAGATTACTTTTTCCAAAATCAAAACAAAACAAAAAAATGCAAGAAAAATTTAAGCTCAAGACCTGGAGCAGGGCATCAAAAGACCATTCCCTCCCCAGGATGAGAGATTGGCCCTAAAAAAAAAAAAAAAAACACAAAAAAAAAAAAAAAAAAAAAAAAAACAAAAACAAAAACAAAAACAAAAACAAACAAAAAAACAAAAACAAAAACAAACAAAAACAAAAACAAAAAAACAAACAAAAACAAAAACAAAAACAAAAAAACAAAAAACAACAACAACAACAACAACAAAACAAAGAAATGACTATGCTCAAGACCTGGAGCAGAGTGAGAAAACTCCTTCTCTCCCCAGGACAAGAGATTTACGCTCTGGTCGATACAGTTCGTGTCTTGCACCTTGTTAGCCTTCCCCGACAATGGCACTAAAATGTTGGTGTCCGAGTATAAACAAATTATTCAATCTCGTTTCCTACATTAATATGTCAATCAAGGTGCGTACACTTTCCAAGGTAACACACAAGGTATATGCAGGAGCAAGGTTACAATCTTACATTGACCAAGGTTTCGTGACTAAGAAATTAAAGCATCGTTGTAACAGTAATGGAAATTAAGTTACATAAAGAAAAGCATTCACAACAATCTATGGAAATCTGTCACAGCAATAAAGAAAATACAAGAAGTAAAAAAATATACATAAAAAGGACACATGCATAGCACCTGATCAAAAGAGTGGGCCCAACTCCCTGGTCAGGGCTATGCTTAACTCACATATTGAGAAAAGTATCAGAAGGCTAGAAATTTCATTAACAAGAGTTCCACTGTTACAAGGCTCAATTCTTACAGCAGCTAGCCCCCCTCTCTCTCTGAATTGTGTCTTTTAAATATACAAACATCCAAAGGAAACTTGCAACAAACTGATCACAATATTTAAGATGAGATCTGAGAGATCTGTCCATCATGATTCAGCTGGAACAAGTCGAATTTGGTCGTTACAATTGGGCAATTCTGGAAAACGGTCGCAACAGCAAATCTGCAAATATGTCCTTCGAAGAACCTTGATTTTCTCCCAATACAAACCAAATTTCTGAAAACTGGGCACTAAGGCAATTAATTTGGTCTGTTCTTAACAAAACCCATGTCTCGGATTTTCCAGATTCGCTTTAATTTGTCCAAAACTTCCAACTCAAAATTGTCACTTCTTATGCCAGCGAATTCCTGAGTTGGAATATCTAGTTATCTGTTGAAGACCAAATCTGTAATCTAGAAGAGATCTTGGAGGCTAAAATCATGAGTGACGTTATAACGAATGAATAAACCAAAATCATGCATAATAATAATTAATTATTAAAAATAAATGAGATTGGATATTATTTATCCACAAGAGCATAAATGATTATGAAATGGAATTATATAATAAATTATGGTAAATAATGTGATAAAGGAATAGTGGAAACATATGAAATGAATGTTAAGGAGTGGTAATAATAATGACAAATTAAGGGCCCAACAACTATCAGATTTGCACAAGTTAGTCCAAATTAGTATGACACAATAACACATGTATATCGAATCATACCTAAATACCATATCCATGACCATTTGCAAAAGCTAATCCAGATTAGAAAAATACATAATAACATCAAAGATCTTAAATGAAATGATCATAATCATCATGCATATGACTACAATACATATGAAAACAAGTTAACTACCACACATGACTATCTGGCAGATATGCATATGACCACAATGATTAACTAACATCCATCATGCATGTAAACACAACAACAATAAAATGACAGGCATGTGCGTAACCAAAATGCATATAACAACCATTAACCAACATACTTGCATGCTCAAACATACAAACATATACAACGATCTACTATTACCACAAGGTCCAGTCCTATAACCTCACTCTAATAATCTACATCTCCTGCTCTATTTCGGCCAACATATTAACATCATAACATACCAACAACATCATGATGACATAAAATTCTTACAATGACTATCACAATGCATGCATAACAATCAAATAGGAAGCTAAATGCATGCATGAAAAACACATTTTTCCCATCCAGTCCAAGTGTTTGAACCATGCTCTGATACCACCCTATAACCACCCCCTCCCATATCTACCTAGTTTCACTGGCTTGCTTGCGTAAGCATGAGAGGAAGAGCTACTAGGAAATGACCTGACCTCCTAGGTTCCATTGAGGAAGTGGGGTCGATTGTGGAAGACACACTGACATCTCATCACATCCTACAGGGGCTACTGGTCACTCAGAGGCTGAGTAAACACCCTAGGTGGAAAACACCTGAGCTGCACACCCTTTTTGCTAACCTGGACTGCCAGCTGCGGGCATAACACTACATCCATGTAATTTTATACCTCCAGTCACATGCATAAGCTTGTGAGGTAGTGACTGCAATCCTAATTTCTCAGTTCTGAGCTTGCGACCCCAAAATCTAAGCCATATTTTCAAGGCTAGTCTCTAGATCACTACCCAAAACTTGATGAGACTTTCCAAAACAATAAATAATATCAAGACAAAGTTATTCATACAAAACCTTATCAAAAACTTGACCTAAATAGGCCTAACCATGAAAATCATCCAATCAAACACATGGCGAACATCTAATCTACAGGTCATGAATGCATATCTGATCATAGAGGTATGAAACTTATCTAAGATTCGTCAAGAAGGTCAAATGTCCTCTTATAATAGTCGCAATAACATATGTTAGCTCATGTATTCATTAACCATTCATCAACAAATCAAACATATAGATAGCCATAGTTATAACCTATTATGAAACCATGCTTATCACCAACATATAACTATAATAATAACAATGATAAAACAACCATAAAAGCCACATAATAACAAGTATAAATACTCATGAAATAGAAGAGGGAGATTTATCTTATTAACATATGCAAAAGCCAACCAATTCAACGACTTCCATGTATCATTCGACCATAGATTGAGCTGAATCAAATCTTTCTTTCAACTAATCATCCGCATGCCATATCCCAAGCATGAATGTGGGACTCAAGCCCAAATCTACCATGGATTCTCGAAGATCAAACCACCTCCACCCTCAAGCTTTACCACAATCCTGCCAAAATTGGTTAAAGGATTCCTAGGCCCAAACAAGGTTATAAACAACTAAGATTTACCGCAATCCCATCATTATCGATCAAGGGATTACTAGGCCCAAACAAAAAACATACACTACTAGGATTTACCGCAATCCCACCAAAACCAGTCAAGGGATCACTCGACCCAAAACAAGCTTAGATGCCTCAGGATTTCTTCACCAATACCTTAACGAATTTTCCTATCTCAACCCTCACGCTTTACCGCAATCCCACTATTACCGGACAAGGGATTCCTAGGCCCTTGGGAAATTTCCTAAGATCACCTCACCTAGTTCTAAAACCATCCGAAAATCCAAATCTCAACCAAGTAAAGAACCCCATCACACCATGGCTATCTGGAAATGGCAAGGCAAGGCTAAAACCTCTGTCACACCTATAAAAACCCATGCCAATGATAGAAAAAGAACCAAATACGCACATGCATGTACCATGCATGCACAAACCAACTAGTAAATCACACATGCAACCTGTTACCTACAAGTATTCCCGCTGAACCTACTTGAACCAACTTTTCATTGCTCGTTCATTTTCTTTCCTTGTCCTTCCTTTACCTTCCCTTGCTTTCTTTCCCAAATGCTAGAGTACTCCAAGAATTCTCTAAGTGTGCAAGAGTACGAGAGAATAGAGACAGCTCCAAAATTGAACTGACAAAAGTCTCAACAACTAACAAAATCCATTAAATGATCCTCAGGAACCTTTTTATCATTGAGGCCTATATTTTCTTCATTTTCCTTCATTTTTCCTTCAATTTCCCTCTCATGCAAATGTGTGACCCTTCACCTTCCATTTCTCCTATTTTCCTTTATTTTCATAAATAAAATGTCAATTATTGCCTCTTTTCCTTTTCAAAACCTTTTCCAATCCATTTTCCAACTTACTTAGCCATAATAAAACAAATGAACACCCACTACGCTGTTTTACCCATCATTCAACTTCGAATATGTGTCCCATGACCTTGGTATTATTTTTCCTTTATTAAATTTTTTACATGAAATTTTAACTCGAGGCTGTTACAGACCCCTCCCCCTTATGCGAACATTGTCCTTGGTGTTCTATGACACCTATGACCGAAAATCCATTGAAAAGCCATCCTTCATCACTAACAGAGGTGCACCCATTATCTTCTTTAGATGAATAACCAATGATCTTTTCTTATTTTCCTTATGGGGTGTTCTCTCAACTTCTAATTCTTCTTCATTTCTATTACATTCTAAACATGCATTTGAATAATTAAGACCACAATGACCTATTCTTTTACAATTACAACATAATAACAACTTAGCTGAAGATCACTCCTAATTAGTACTTTATTTACCTCTACCTTCATCCTTTAGATTATCAACAAGTTGAATAGTTATGAAAAATGGATCTTCTTAAAGGACTTATTCATTACTTGACAACCATGGTTTTCAATATTTATTAGTGCCATTTTATTTCTTTCCTTCATATACACATTACATCTTATCTAGCATTTCTTTTTGAATTCTCACAATGTCTCACTTTATCATATTTAGGATTTGATAGACCTTTCAAGATAACCTTGTTTGCTTATGTATTATGTCTGTTGTTCTCTCCATTCACTATGGAGAACCATACATGTAATTCAAGAGCCATTAAAAAATCTTCCATTCTTACCTTCCAAAGTACATAACCTAATCCATTCAAAAATGGTACTCCATCTCAGGGAAGCTAGTCCTAGTTAGCCTTGGTCCTTGAAATCTACCTTCCAACGAATAAATTGTTCCTAAAGGAACCTGCTATGATACCAATTGTTGGAAACTAGGATAATATTGAGAGGGTTTGGAAAATCAATATTATGACCAATTTCAACAATTATTACCAAAATACAACATTTCACTTCATTTATCAATCAAATATGTAAACAACTCATGAATCACACAAAAACATCATAAACAACATACGCATATCTAACACACAGAAACACAAGATGTATGTGGAAACATATAAATGGATAAATACAAGAAATCTTGTTTTGTTTCTTTATGCAAATGCAAGCTCTAACCTTCTATTACATTCTGTTTACTGGAACCAACTAGAAAGAAGCACCCACCCCCTGATTTGCAAGAACCCACTTGCAAGAGGCACCAACCCCCAATCGTTTTACAAGCACCAACATGAAGGAAGAACCAACTCCCTAATTCGTAAGAACCCACTTCTAGGAGGCATCCACTCCCATGTTGTTTTATAGGAACCTAAAATATCCCCTTTTCATAACATTTTCATACTCAAATCTACAGGTACATTGTCACTTTAAACACCAGATTTGTAGTTTTTGCTCTCACTACTTGAACCTTCAATCAACTAGATATTTCACTACACTACCAATATAATCAAGTTATTTATACTTCTAATATTAACTATTTCTATGATTTGTAACTCTCCCCTTAGGCCCAAATATGATAACAGCTTCTCAAATATGCTCAGAAAACACTTTATCTACAGTCCCGGGTCTGATAGCAGCACTCATATCTGCTTCTTTTACCAGTCAACAACATCTCAAATTCCATATCTACATACAAATCTGTTATGGGATCTTCTACCCAAATCATCTTCTTCAACACTCTTCAGACTCTCTCAAGCCTTTCAATTATTCATTGGGATAGCTAGCCTTCCTCTATTGATTTCATTTTCTTTTATAATTCTATCCATCATTTACCAAGGGTTTCAGTCCACGGTATTTTCCCATGGTAATTTTCTCTTTGACTCTATCAATAGCAATATCATTTGACTTAATGAAGACAATGGAATGGGTATATATTCCATAGCTCTAGCTCCCTTTAAACATCTCACGGGTTATTCTACTTAGCTATAATAACATTTTTTACACAGAGGTTCTCTTACACATATATTTTCTTTACATTGCCTTAACTCCCCTTATATATGCAATCATAAGTGTGCCTTCATCCAACAACCTTTATTTTCTTAACTGAATTTAGTGCTTAATCGCCAAATTTTCATTTTAGCTACTCCCATCGACTTCACCTCTCTGGTGCATGTAACCAAGGGTAAGGACAAACATATTTAGCGCAGAAGGCACTTAGTCTCTCAACTTCCACAATTAACATTAACCAACAGTTAAATCACCTACGACTTTCATTGCTGCTCGTTCAACCACCATTTCGATCAACAATTTTATTCATCCCAATGCCCCCACCCCCCTCTACATGGCTGATGGTTAATGGAGGTTGGGGGGAGGTTGTGATTTGTCATTTTGTGCATGAGCACAAAATCTTGTGATTCACACAGATTGCACAATAGATATCTATCTTAGGGTCCCCCTGACAGTGGAGGAAATATTGGCAGAAATTTTGGTAATAATCAAGGTCCCCCTCCTAGAGGTAATGTTAGAACCTCACAAGAAATGATTGTATGAGAAATAAACGTGATGTATTTCAATATTTTAAAGAGTTCAAAAATATAATTGAAAATCAAAAAAGAAAATACATCAAGATCCTCTTATCAGATCAAGTGGGAGAATATACTTCAAGTGAATTCGTCAAGTACTGAAAATCCCATAGAATTGTATGACAATACATAGTACCACATACACCACAACATAATGGAGTGGATGAAAGGAAGAACATAGCCCTAGTAGAATGTGCAGGGAGAATGTTAAAACGAAAAAATATTTCCAATGATTTTTGGGTTGAAGTTGTTAGCATTGTTGTTTATTTGAAAAATAGAAGTCCAACTAAAACTTTAGATCATAAGACTCCTTTTTGAAGTTGTTTATGGTTATAAAACATTAGTAAGTCATTTAAGAATATTTGGATGCAAGGCATTTTCTCATGTCCAAAAGAAGATAGGATAAAAATTGATGCAAAATCTATCAAGTGTATTGTCATTGGTTAATGTTATGATCATAAATAATATAAGATGCTTGATACCTACACACATAAAGTTTTTGCAAGCAAAGATGTGCGATTTCATGAGCATACATATGAAGGGCATAAGGAGGATATTTATGATGCATGGCACATTCCTTATGATTATGATGATGTCAAAGAGGAAATAGATGATAAGCAGGAACAAAAAGAGGAGGAAAAATCCATTAACATGGACACCTATAGTAGCAACAACACACAAAGAGGAAGAGATCACTCACCACACGGCACGAGATGAGATGAAAGAAGTGAAGCACCAAGAAGGTCATCATATCAAACTCAACCACCGGTAAGATTTAAAGATTATGCCTTAATGACTAAAGTAATGAATTTCATAGAACCTTTGAATTTCAAACAAGATAAGAAGCATAAAGAATGGAGGGATGCAATGAATAATATGATTCCATAATGAAAAGTCATACTTGGAAATTAAGAGAATTATCTTAAAATAAAGTACCCATAACATTCAAATGATTTTTCAAAACCAATTTAATGTTCATTGAAGTATAGATGAATATAAGGCTAGTTTGGCTGTAAAAGGTTATTAATAGAAAGAGGGAATTGATTATGAAGAAACTTTTGCACTAGTGGCTAGTTAAACACAATTAGATTCATGATTGCATCAGCTACAAGATATAAATGGAAACTACATTAGATATATGTTAAATGTTCTTTTTTGAAGTGAGAACTAAAGGAAGAAGTATATCTTGTTTGGCTAGAAGGGTTTGTTAAAAAGGGTCAAGAGCACCTTGTTTGTAATAAATAAAGTTTTATATGGATTAAAAGAGGCACCAAGATCTGAGTAATATCTGAGGAAGATTGAATATTTATTTCCTCACAAAGGTCTTAAGAAAAGCAAGAGTGACTGTAACTTGTATATCAAGTCAAGCTAAAAGGGGTGTGTTATTATGATTTCCTTGTACGTCGATGATTTTATTATAATAGTAAATGCTTCTAAGTTAATTAATTAAGTTAAAGGACAATATTCAATGGTATTTGAAATTAAAGACAATGGTGAATTGCATTATTTCTTAGGTCTTGAAATATGGAAAGAAGTTGGTTAGACATTGGTTACACAGAACAAATATACTAGAGAGCTACTCAAAATATTCAAAATGGGCCAATGTATGGTAGTATAAATACCTTTAAAACATAATGCGAAACTAGGATGATGGGACAAGAGAGGTGAATGGTACATTGTCTCATCAGCTAGTGGGAAGTCTAAGCTATCTCACTACAACTAGGCAAGATGTTGCATATTCAGTGAACATCTTGAGTCAGTTCATGGCCAAGCCTCTTGAAAGCCATTGGAAACCAATGAATAGAGTTCTTCAGTATCTGAAAGGGACTGTTAACTTTGGTATTAAATATACTGATGATTTTGATGTTGATCTGGCAGGCTATTTCAATTTGAATTGGGCTAGAAATCCTGACGACAGGGGATCAAGCTCAGGATATGCATTCATCCTTAGATCCAGGATTGGGGCATGGAGCAACAAAAAACAACCAACTCTATATTTATAATCAACTAAAGATAAGTACAAATATTTGTTCAGTGCCACTTGTGAAGCAATATGGTTGAGGCATGTTCTCGAATAAGTGGGAGAAACACAGAAAATGCCAAAATTTATCAAATGTAATAGTAAAAGCACCATTAAACTGGCCATCAATCATGTATACCATGAAATACCTAAACATATTGAGGCTTAACATCATTTTGTCGGGGAAAATATGTAGTCCAAGGAAATTGATTTAGTTTATTGTAATACCATTGAAAATGTGCCAAACATCTTTACAAATCCTCTTGGAAAGGCAAAATTTAAAGTATGTAGGAATTAATTGGGTGTGGTAGAAAAACAATTCTCCATTAAGGGGGGTGTGAGAATAATGAAGAAACCTAGAAGATTCCCCTATTTATAAAATTTGTTATGTTTTTGTTTGGATGGAATGCCTAATTAGTACTTTTTAGTTGTTGGATCTTATATTCTAGGAATTTATTCAACCAAATTATAATCCTATATATGCATGATATTTCAAGCCTGGTGAACACAAGTGTGATTGGTGCAATCTCTTGTGTGAGTGATTGTGTCACTAGTGAGATGCAACCCTTCATCCAATAATTTTTCTTCCATATTTTTTGATTATTTCTTGTTGTTTAAAATACATTTTTGAATGCATAAATAGATTTGTAGCCATGAAAAACCTTTAAGGAACTCAATCTTTGCAAATTAAATAACTTAAGCTTATGATTTTTAAAAATATGCATTGGATTTTGAACAAAATTGACCATAGAAAATGTAGAGAAGAGGGTCATTTTATCTATGGGTTAAACTACAAGTAATTTTTGAAATAGCAATTTTTAGTTGTTGGGTTCAATATCGCATGGTTCTAGTTAGTATTTGAGTTTCAGAATGATAAAATTTGATTGGAATTTAAAAATCTCCATAAACTTTGGATAAAATAAATTATTAAATTCAAATATATATAATTCAAGAGCGCTATATATATAAACTTACTCACAATACTTACACGTATTTTTAAGTATATAATTAATTATAATACCTACTTAATGATGAAAATTTTCACACACACACACACACACACACACACACACACACACACACACACAGATATATATATATATTACAATTTCGTTATAAAAGATTGTTTAGAAGTGCAACTTTTTATTATTCGTTTACATTTCGTTTACATTTTCTACTGCAAAAATGAAACTAGCTTCTATAACCCATTTTTTTATTTTTTTATTTTTTTTCATAAAGACTTTTTATGCAACATCAACAACATCAAGCAAAAAGAAATAAGTTTTCATTTATTTCATGATTCTATTAAGAGGATGCTAATGTTTAAAAAATATCTCTGATGTGATTAATCTTTAGGTTGAAGTAGTGAGACAATTACTTGTTCATTCAATTTATTTTTAGTGAGTTGCATAGTGAGACAATTAATTGTTAGTTTGAGTTATTTAAGTGAAGATATTTTTAGGAAATTTACAAAAAAAAATCACATGTTTAGGAAATTCTTTAAAATCTTATTTTTTTTTAGAAACACTTAATATTAAGAAAACTTAAATTATATCTAAAATTTATTTGATAATGAAAAACAAACAATTAATTATTAGTTTAAGTTATTGAAATAGCAATTTTTAGTTGTTGGATTCTATCACATGGTTCGAGTTAGTACTTGATTTTGACAACAATAAATTTGATTTGATTGGAATTCAAATATTTCTATAAAATTTGGATAAAATTAATTATATAATTCATATATATATCTCTTACCATACTTACACACACATATATTAACAATTAAAATAAGTTCATATTATAGGGTTTTTTATGAATGTAACTACTCTTATTATCCCTATAGCATATTACCCATTTAGTTTTGCTTTGATTGCATAATAGTTTGCCTTGGGCCAAACATTTATGCCCCATATCCACAGTTTAACATTGGGAATTCATTTTTTGTTAATTTTTATTTTATTTAAATTTATTTATTTGTAAGGTGATTGGCTAAGGTCTTATTATGGGTTGTTTGCTAACTTTTTGTTTTTTTTTTTTTTTTTGTTTTATTTCCTTGTTATTTAATTTTTTATTTTTATTTTTTCCTTCTTCTATTATTTACATTTTCATGAAGTATAGGTTTTTTTTCCATATATTTTCAATTTAAGATGACCTATTTTATGTTAAAAACACATTTTAATAAATTTAATTCTAAAAAATTATAAATATTAATAAAAAATAAAACACACACATATATAATAAACATATATATAATAAAGTGTATATATGTTATTACAAAAGATGTCACTTAATAATATTTCTTAATTTTTTGTGATGACATTCAACAATACAATATTTTATTAGTTGTTTTATTTTAATGATGAAATCTTTTTTTTTGTAAGCTTGGGAGGACCTTTTCATTCATTTTCTTCAAAAAAGATAGGTTACCTAAAAAAATCAAGTGCTTAGGTGGCCTCAACTTGCCCAAAGGAAATCCAAATTTGTTGGCCACCTAAATACATTATAGGCCATCCAAAAACAGAAAAGTTTAAGACTGTCAAGTAGTGCTATATATGTTTGAGTATCTTTAAACCTTCTACATTCTAAATAGCTAAAAACATAAAGCATAATGTACATATTCTTCATATGAAAAAATTAAAAACCAAAGCTAATCTGAACATGCTACTAGTCATCAGAAGAATCCACTGGAGTTGGATCCTTCGTGCTTGACCCATGAAGTTTTATCTATGGGAGACACGAAAAATGTCTCTCAATGTGATTGAGATGACCATTCTATCCCTGGAGCTAGAATTGAATCAGTTGGAATTCCTTATGGATTTAGTAAAGTCCATGATCAATCTTGGAAGAGTCAACATGAGGATTAGTGAAAGCGTTGGCTATTATATTCTTCATTAACCAATAAAGATATATTTTCTACTTATACTAAGAAGACCTGCTTCTGGAATGACCAGGGTCGGACAACAAATCCTGCCAATCACCCAAGTCAATGTCTATGTTTGTTGCTTGTTGGTTCAACTCAGATTCCCAATCCGAAATTAGTTGGTGGACTTATGGCGGAGTACCAATTTCAAATGCGTGAGTTGCATCTCAGATAAGTCGTGAGTTTGTTTTGCGACCTCTACTTCTCGTTGGGCGAGGTTGGGTTTTACTACCTTCGTGGCTCGATCCTGGCTTCCTACCGCGTCCATGGCTGCCACTAGCCTAAGAGCCTTTTACGAAAGCGGGGTGAGCCATATTATTGTTTAACATTGAACCCCTAGTATGACATACCTTGGGACAGGGCGTTAGAACCTCGGGCTTGCGACAAGAGACGAGCTTAAAGTCCTCAAACCATCTTAGAACAGAAGAACCTGTAAGTATATCATGGCATGAATGCATATAGAAGTGAGTATAAAGGGGGGCTACCCCACACTTGTCGTGGAAAATGCTTTGGACCTAGTTGCGGAGTCCAAAGATAATTAACCAGGGCTCCTCAAGTCGACATAGGCTAGTATAAAGAGACAAAATAATAGAAACTAGAAGCGGGAGAACCCAGTACTTATTGACCAAAAAAACCAACACGCAGTCAAGGTAATTACCACAAGCATCCATGCATGAGATAGAGATAAATTTCCAGATCTCAAAACCCCAATACATCCCCATACAAGATAGCAAGATTATGAAATATACAAAAACAATAGTGCAATATTCAAACATACCATCATAAAAACCCATTGTTTCCTTCCAACAACCACGGGTGAGCAAACAGGGGAGGTGGGGCAAGAGAAGCCTAAAAGAGAAACATACCCACTGAGAGAGATCGTTGAGGGAAGGAGGTCATCTACACCCAGATGGAGGACCACTTGAAGTTTCATCTCAATCCCACGTCGATCAGCCAACAAACCT
Organism: Pinus tabuliformis; assembly: GCA_031772625.1. Lineage (NCBI taxonomy): Eukaryota > Viridiplantae > Streptophyta > Pinopsida > Pinales > Pinaceae > Pinus > Pinus tabuliformis. Next base: position 939,311,862 of record CM062805.1, read on the forward strand.
GTAACCATATATTTTTTCAGAGCATGAAAATTGTGGATCACTGTTGAGGAATAGCCACATAAAACCTCGGCTCAGAGGCAGTCCTACCACCTTCCCATGTACCATAAATGTTATGCATGCGTAATTCCACCTCTCCATATAGATCAACTATGCGAGGGTTGGTGTAAATCTGTCGTCCTACATTACCCTCCATCACATTAAACATGTCAATGATCCCAATGCATCCAGCTTGCACCCGGTTGGGGCTTTACGAGGAAATCTTTAATCTTATTATTTTTTAGTTTAATTAAGCTATATTTAAGCTAAGTGACATGTACTAGCTACTATATCACCCTTTTTTTGAGTATTATACTTAACAAATAAAATTTAAGTTAAATTCACATTATAAGCTTCTTATAAATGTAACTATCCTTATTAATTATAATACCTACTCAAAAGTCCATCTCGGGTAGCTCAATTGGCGATGGTCATGAAATGAAGTCCCACCGAACCAGAGATCTTGGGTTTGAATCTTGTGCTACCCTCCTCCCATAGCGGGGTGAATAATGGACATGTAAACTCAAAAATTAGAGAGTCCTACCAAGCTTACAAAAAAAAATACCTACTCAAATGATCAAAATCTTATTTTATCAATATTTGCATTTGAATTAAATCTTAAATTGTATTTTATATATACATATATATATTACAATAGTGAAATATATAAATTGTAATTTTTCATGTTAATTGAAATAGTGAGAGAATTAATTGTTTATTCAAGTTATTATAAACAATTGAAGAAGTGGTGAGAGAGTTAATTGGTAGTTCAAATTATTTTAAGTTAAGATATTTTTAGGAAATTAATGCAACAGTTAATGGTTAGTTCAAATTATTTTAAATCAAAACATTTTTAAGAAATTCTTGAAAATCCTAAATATTTTTAGAAATTGTTAATATTAACCAAATTTAAATTATATTTAATAATGAATTAACAAACCATTCAGAGTTAGTTTAACTTAACCTTTATTTAATAATAATAAAAGAACAACAATTTGTTTAAATTATTCTAAATCAAAATAATTAAAAAAATCGAAAAAAACAAACTAATTGTTAATTTGAGTTATCGAAATTTATTTAATAATGAAAAAAACAAACTAATTGTTAGTTTGAGTTATTTCTAGTCAATATATTTTACGAAATTAAGAAGCCTGAATAAAAACTATTTAAATTAAGAAGCCTGAATAAAAACTATTTAATAACGAAAAAGGGTTGCCAGGATCAGTATAGTCCATAATTATGATGGAAAGGAAATAACCCTCATACTCTGACCATTCAATGGCGTCTCATTCTTTACGAGTTGGTGTTGACAACGTGGTATTTCATGGCGTCCGTGCATGCATGCATCTATTATTCTTGGCATCCAGGTGAAGGCATGGACGCCATCAAGTATCACATTGTGAGCACCAACCTGTGCTCACAATTCGACATTTTACAGTTGGAATACTTCTGCATTCAATCCGGCGGGGACATTCTAAAGTTTTTCAGGAAGAAAAAGCATGATATATTCATAAAAGAAGATTACATATTGCAAATGCAAGAAGCATATGCAGAAACGTGGACCGAGCCACTTACAAAAATACTCCAAAAGAAGTATCCAGAAATGCCCTCAGACAGGGCAGCAGATAAAGGAATAAACCCCAGAAAATCTGCTTAGGAGATCCCAAATAAAGCCCCAAAAGGCCAATAGCACCCCCAGAAAAAACAAGGCAACCCATCAATAAGGTGCAAAAGTGGCACCAATGCACCAAGCAGTCGAGCATATGTGGATAGAAAAAGAGAAAAACCAACGCAATACACATTGCGTCAGTTCAATATCTGAAATCTCCTTTCTAGTTTAATACTATCTGTCGGTGCAATACCTGAAACCTCCGTTACCAAATTCGGCCGAATCGACCTTAAGAATTCGGTAATTCGGTCCAATTCGGCCATTAATTCGCTAAAAATCGATTTTGTACACATCAGGGTCTCTCAAATTTAATTTTTAAATTTTCTTTAATCTCTACTTTTCAAGAAGTCATCCTCTATTTTATGTAGATGTTTAAGAATATTCAACGGTTGAAATATAATTTTCACTGGTGGCCGATGTGTCCAGTCAGTTCGAACCTGATACTCAGAAAACATGATACAAAATAGTTATGATTGAAATCATTTTAACAACAGGAGAAAATATGTCATCATAGTCTATACCCTTTTTCTGTGAAAACCCCTTCACCACAAGTCTAGCTTTATACATTTTTCTACCTCCATCTTCTTCCTTAAACCTATAAACCCATTTATTCTGCAATGTTGTTTTACCTGTAGGCAACCTGACTAAGTCCCAAGTCTGGTTATGTGCTAAGGAGTCCATCTCTTTTTTCATGGCTTGCTCCCACTTCTTCCTGGTTTCTACCTACACTGCTTCTTCATAACATTCTGGTTCACCAGAATCAATCAACAATACATAATATAATGAAGGAGAGTATCGTTCAGGGGTCTACTTATCCTATTAGATCTTCTAACACCACTTTCAGATGTTGAGGTGCTTGTTGTTGTTGTTCTGGTTGTTTATCATTATGATTTTCAGGCACCTTCACTTTTTCTATTATCTCATCAAGCACTGTGTATTCTCTGTTTTCTTTTCCCTATTTCTTTTCCTACAGCTGATCCTTATACAAAACCTTTTCATTGAATATGGCATCTCTGCTCCTAATGATTTTGTGTTTTTCATAATCATAAAATCAATAACCAAAATAATTAACACCATATCCAATAAAGGTACATTTCTTTGACTTTGCCTCAAGCTTTGTTCTATTTTCTTTATTAATGTGGACAAAGGCTTCACAACCAAAAGTATTTAAAAATGAGTAGTTTTTACCATGCCTCCTCCGGAATACCACCATCCTAGGAACTTGAAGGCCCTCTGTTTATTAGATAAACAGTAGTATCTAGAGCATCTACTCAAAATTGTAAAGGTAATCCTGCATGCAATCTCATGCACCTTGCACGCTCCATGATTGTCTTGTTCATCCTTTCTGACACACCATTTTCTTGTGGTGTTCCTGGAACTATCTTCTCTCTATGAATTCCATTCTCTAAACAATACCTATCAAACTCCTTGCTGCAATATTCACCTCCATTGTCTGATATGAGACACTTCAACCTTTTTCCTATCTCATTTTCAACAAAAGATTTCCATTTCTTGAAAGTATCAAATACATCAGATTTATTTTGAATACAATAAATCTAGGTTTTTCTGGTTGCATCATCAATAAAAGTAACATAATAACGAGAGCCGCCATGAGATGATACCCAAGTAGGTCTCCATACATCTGTATGCACAAGATCTAATTTTTCGCTCTTCTTTTCTTTCCCAACTCTGAGGAATCTGACTCTCTTCTGTTTTCCACAATTCTCACAGAATTTTAAATTAACATGCTTCAAACCTGGCAACAACTTTCTTGAGTGAAGAATTTGCATCCCCTTCTCACTCATGTTCCCAAGCCTATGATGCCACAATTCCATATCTTCTCCTATAAAGGTTAAAGCATTAACAGAATTAGAAATACCATTGCATAGATACAATGTACCAACATTTTCCCCTTTTGCTATTACCAGGGATCCTTTAGTGACCTTCCAGGCTTTATCTGTAAAAGTTGTCATACAGCCTTCACCTCCCAACTGCCCTATTGAAATCAGTTTTTTCTTCAGATCTAGAACTTGTCTGACATCCTTCAATAGCCATTGATTTCCATTTCGTTGTTTTATGAAAACTATACCCATTTCAATGATTTTACAGGGTTTATCATCATCCAATCGAACCTGTCCAAAATCTCCTTGAACATAATCATGAAAATGTTTCCTATCAGGCGTGGCATGGAATGAGGCCCTTGAATCTACTACCCAGGCATCAATAATATTTTCTAATGAAAGAATCAAAGCATCTTGCAACACATCACCTGTCACATTTGCTTCATGATTGTTTTCTTGTTGCACGTCTCCTTCTTTTCCCTTCTGGGAATTGCAGTCTTTCGTCAGGTGTCCTTTCTTCCCGCATTTCCAACACATTATCCTTGATCTGGACTTGGATATGCCTTTCCTTGACTTACTGCGATATCCTAGGCTCTTTCCTCTTTCCATTTTTCTTCCCCTAGTCTTTGTGGTCAAAGCATTACCTGATGTCTCACCAGAGTTTTTTCGTCGCATTTCCTTGCTAAGGATTGCACCGACAACATCATCAAACTTTAAAGTACTAGATCCAGAGACAAAGTTACTAATGGCCATAACTAAACCATTCCAACTTTCTAGTAATGAGCACAGAAATAACAGAGCCCTAACTTCATCATCAAAAGTTACCCCTACAAAACTTAACTAACTGGTAACTGTATTAAATTCATTTAAATAATCAGTGACAAATCCACATTCTGACATCTTCATATTAATAAATAAGCGCTTCATAAAAAATACCTTATTTGAGGTCGAGGGTTTTTCATATAGTTTTGCCAATGCCGACATTAAACCCCCTGTTGTCATTTCCTTTGAAATATTAAAGGCTACCGACACTGCTAGGCACAACCATATTGTTCCAAGTGCCTTTCTGTTGAGAATATCCCATTCTGTGTTTGTCATACTCGTTGGCTTCTTTTCCTTTCTGCTCAATGGTTGGTACAAATATTTTTGGTACAAATAATCTTCCATCTGCATCTTCCATAGCTAATAGTTTCGGGCGTTAAATTTTTTGACCCTAAACCTACCATCTTCCGCCATTGCTCCCACTCGAACCTGGAACCCTTCTCTCCTGCAATTTTATCAACCAAATAGACCTTCGGCTCTTATACTAGTTGTTAGAAAATGATATATTACAGAGCAATGGAACACAAAAAACATATTGTAGAAATATAAACACAGAAGACACATAAAACAAGAGAGACGCAGATATACATGGTTCACCCAATTTGGGCTACGTCCACGAAGAAATAGTCAGTCCTTCCTTTTATATTATCCAACACACTGAAAATATACAACCTACAGTAGATCTGCTGTAATTCCCTCTTCGCTCTCACACAATCTACTCTCTCTTTCTCGCTCAGAATACAGATCTACATAGACGAAATAAAATTCCCTCATATATAATGACGGGTTGCCTTCTAGGGCAAAAAACCCTAAATTAAACATAACTTCTACCGTCAGGTCTCCACCTAATGAACGACCCCGATTCACTACGAAATTACAACATTTTACAAGGCAATTTTACATCTATTTTTAGCTTCGGGGGCACTGCCCCCGATCCCCTGCTAGGGGGGGGGGCTCCTAAAGATTGTTTGCCCCCCTTGGACCCCCCATGCAGCGCAAATATTACGGGCGGTGTTGCCGCCACATTACGAACTAGTGTCCAATGCATTGATACCTCTGAATAAAGAAGATAATCAGGCTCCACACCCAACATTGACTACTATATTCTTCATTAACCAATAAAGATATATTGTTTTCTTATACTGAGAAGACCTGCCTCTGGAATGAACAGGTTCAAGCACCAAATCGTGCCAGTCACCCATGTCAATGTCTGTGTCTGTTGCTTGTTGGTTCAACTCATCTTCCCAATCCGAAATTAACTGGAAGACCTGTGGAGGAGTACCAATTTGAAATGCATGAGCTGCATCTTGGATAAGTCATGAGGTTGTCTTGCGGCCTCTACTTATCGTTGGGTGAGGTTGGGTTTTACTACCTTCACGCTTGGCCCTGGCTTCCTACTGCGTCCACAGCTGACACCAGCTTGAGAGCCTTTCACGGAGGTGGGGCGAGCCATATGATATTTTAACTTTGAACCCCTAGTATGACAGACCTTGGGACAATGCGTTAGAACCTTGGGCTCATGACAAGAGACAAGATTAAAGTGTTGGAAACTTTTTAGAACATAACAACCTGCAAGGTTATCATGGCATGAATGTAAATAATAGTGAGTATAAAGGTGAGCTACCCAATAATTTTCGTGGAAAATGCTTTGGACCTGGCCTAAGAGTTGAGAGACAATTAACCAAGGATCCTCAAGTCGAATTAGGATAAGATAAAAAGACAGGCTAAGATAAGCCAAATCCGGGAGAACCCAATACTTATTGACCAACAAAATGAACGAGTAGTCAAGGTAATTACCACAAGAAGCCATGCATGAGATATAGATAAATTGCCAAATCTAAAAACCCCAATACATCCCCATACGAGATAACAACATTCAGAAATATATAGAAACAATAATGAAATATTCAAACAGAACATCATAAAAACCCATTGTTTCCTTCCAACAACTGCGGGTGAGCTTTCAGCAGACGCCATACTTCGATATGTAAACACTTATCCAATGAAAAATAAGAGAAATTGAGTGAACATGGGAGGTGGGGCAAGAGAAACCTAAAAGAGAAACATGCATGCTGAGAGATATTGTTGAGGGAAGGAGGTCGTTTTCACCTGGGTGGTGGACCACTTGAAGCTTCATCGCAATCCCACGTTGATCAACGAACAAATATGTATCAATATACTTTATTAGAGCATGAAAATTGTGGAACACTATTGAGGAATTGCCATCATAAAATCCCGACTTAGAGGTGGTCCTTCCACCTTCCCTTGTAGCATAAATGTTATGCGCGCGCGATGCCACCTCTCCATACGGCTCAAGTTTGTGGGGTTGGTGTAAATATGCCCTCCTACCTTGCCCTCCATCACATTAAACATGTCAATGATGTTAGATTTTAGACTTCTGTGGGAGTTTTTTGATTCATGATCTGGATTAACCACAGTTCTCAGTTCATTCTGCATACGTTTCAAACCCCAAAAGGGGTCCATCATCAGGACAAATAAGAAAGAATAAGAATGAGAGATTATTGAGAGAGAAGAGAATTGCGACCTGGAAATAAATACAAGAACCCTAAATTCATAAATAACGGCCGACATATGATTTTAATTATTATTTTATTTATTATTTTCCTATTTATTAGAACAGGTTTTTATTATTTAAAATTATGGACACATATTAAAATTTTTACTATAATTTTTTTATTATAATTAAAATATATTAATTATTAAAATTATGAACAAATATTAAAACCTTTACTATAATTAAATTGCAATAATTAATATAACTAAATTATATTAATTATATTATATAATATTATAATTAATATATAAATAGTATATATAATATAATATAAATTGTAATTGATTTATATAATTAATTTAATTAATTTATATATTTAATAAATTTTTTTATTACTATGATTTAATATAAATTAATTAATATAATTTATAAGATTTTATGAGATTTTAAAAATAGTTAATATAATTAATATAAATTAATTAATATGATTTCTATAATTAATATAATTAAAATAATCAATATAAATTAATTTATATAATTAATATAATTATATAATAATATAAATTTGTTTTAATTGTTTTAATTTATTCTTTTCCTTTATCAGGATTTTATTATTTAAATTTTTATGAATAAAATTTTTATACCATAATTAAAATATATTAATTATTAAATTATAAATAAACATTAAAATCTATACTATAATTTATTTATATTAATTAATATAACTAAATTATATTATTATAATTAATATATATAAAAATAATATATCCAATATATATAAATTATATTTAATTTATATAATCCTTCTAATTTATATTAAAATCTATACTATAATTCATCTATATTAATTGATATAACTAAATTATATTAATTATATTATATTAATTAATATATATAACTAATATATCTAATATATTTAATATATAAATTATAATTAATTTATATAACCTTTCTAATTAATATAATTTACTATAAATTAATTAATATCATTAAAATAGTTTGATATAAATTAATTAATATAATTTATAAGATTTTATAAGATTTTAATAAATAATATAATTAATATAAATTAATTAATATGATTTATATAATTAATATAATTAATAAAATTAATATAAATTAATTTATATTAATTTATATTAATATAATTAATATAATTATATACTTATATAAATAATATAATTTAATATAAGTTAATTAATATAATTTAATAAAATTTTTATAAATTAATTAATATAATTTATAAGATTTAATAAGATTTTAATATAATAAATAATATAATTAATATAAATTAATTAGAATGATTAATAAAATTAATAAAATTAATATAAATTATTTTTTATTAATTTATATTAATATAATTAATATAATTATATATTTATATAAATTTGCTTTAATTGCTTTAAGAAAACTCCCGGAATGCAAGATCGTTTATTTCCGATCCTGAGCTTCCAGGGGTCCGTGGGGTTTATTTGCTTTATTAGAGGAAGCCAATTTCCACTGATTTCACTCCCATTGTCCTTGTTGAGGTTCTGAGGGTATTTCATAATTTCAATGGCCTCCCTGATTTTTCTTTTATGATAGTTGTCTTCTCTTGCAATTACCCTGGCGCTTTCCAAACACACATGATGTTTGGTTTTGGATGAGTGCTCAGCAAGGGCTGATGTGCGGGATCTTTCATTCTTTATGTCAGCGGCATGTTCTTTAAGCCTTATTTTCAGAGATCGACCTGTTTCCCCGATATAACTCTTGCCACAAGAGCAATCGATCTTGTACACCCCCTTGAGCTGCTGACGATCAATGTTGTCCTTAACCGACCTCATTATTTGCCTTATTGTTCCACAAGTTGTAAATTGAGTGTGAATGTTCTTCCTCCTTAAAATTTTTGCAATCTTATCTGTAATCCCTTGGATGTATGGAATGTAAACCTTCCCTTGATTTTCTTTCTTGTCTCCAGGGGGATGCTTAGAGAGGGCCCTATCCCAAGCCCTTCTTATAGCTTTCAAGATACTCCACTCCTTGTATCCAATGTTTTTGAAGACAGAGGTCAAGTGATCTATCTCATCCTTTATGTGATCAGGGTCAGAGATCCTAAAAGCCCTCACAGCTAGGGTGTTTAAGACGTCGGATTTTTGGGAGGGATGATGATAAGAGTCAGCGTGAAGATAGCTATCAGTATGAGTTTTCTTCCTGTAGACCTGGTGTCCCAAAGTACCATCCTCATTTCTACTGATCAGAATGTCCAGAAAGGGGATCTTACCATTCTCCTCAAGCTCCATCGTAAATTTGATTTCGGAAGATATAGAGTTAAGATGATTGAAGAACCTCTCAAGCTCTGCCCTGCCATGAGTCCAATTCAGGTTGGTGTCATCTACGAATCTTTTCCACCATGCTGGCTTCAAGTGGAAGGAGTCAAGGGCTTTTCTTTCAAAGCACTCCATGTATAGGTTGGAGACAATAGGTGAGAGCGGGGAACCCATGGCAACTCCAGAAATTTGCTCATAATAGTGATCTTGAAAACTGAAAAATGTGGACCGTAAACAGATTTCTGCAAGCTTTGCTGTTTCAGGATCGGTGGCCATCTTTATGACATGAACAGCTTCATCAAGAGGAATCTTTGTAAACAATGATATGACATCGAAGCTTACAAGAATATCATCCTTATGCACCTGACTTGCATCCCGAATGGGGCTTTATGATGAAATCTTTATTTTTATTATTTTTTTTGTTTAATTAAGCCATATTTAAGCTAAGCGACAAGTACTAACTACTTATAGCCCTTGTTTTTAGTATATATATGTAACAACTAAAATCTAAGTTAAGTTCATAATATAGGCTTCTTATAAATGTAACTATTCCTAAATTATAATACCTACTCAAACGATCAAAATCTTCTTTTATCAATATTTGCATTTGAATTAAATCTTAAATTGTAATATATATATATATATATATATATATATATATATATATATATATATATATATATATATATATATATATATAGATATATATATATATATACATATATATACACACACACACACACACACACACTTTTTACAATTTCACTATCATTAGATTACAAAAGATTGGTTGGAAGTGCAACTTTTTATTATTTATTTACATTTTTTATGGCAAAAGTGAATTTAATATTTTAATGATTTATTTCATGACAATATGAATGGAGACACATGAGAGCTAGCTTCTATGACCCAATTTTTGTTTTTGGAGTTCATAGTGATTTTTTGTGTAATATCAACAACATCAAGCAAAAAGAAATGACTTTTCCTTTACTTCACAAATCAATTAAGAGGATGTTAATGTCTAAAGAATATTTCTGTTGTGACTAAATCTCTTAGTTAAAGAATAATTTCCTTGTTAGTTGAAATAGTGAGGGAGTTAATTGTTTATTCAAGTTATTATAGTCACTTGAAGAAGTGGTGAGAGTGTTAATTGTTAGTTCAAATTATTTCAAGTGAAGATATTTCTAGGAAATTGGTGAGATAGTTAATTGTTAGTTAAAATTATTTTAAATCAAGATATTTTTAGGAAATTCTTGAAAACCCTAAATAATTTTATAAAATATTAATATTAAACAAATCTAAATTATGTGTAAAATTTATTTAATAATGAAAGAACAAACAATTGACCTTTATTTTAAGTTATTTCTAGTCATATCAAATATTTATTTAATAAAATAACAACAATTAATTGTTAGTTTAAATTGTTCTTAACCAAAATGTTTAAAAAAAATCTAAATAATTTAGGAAATTTATTTAATAATTATTGTAAAAAACAATAATTAACTCTTAGTTTTAATTATTCCTAATCAAGATGTTTTAATTTTTTTTAATATTTTAAGAAAATTATTTAATAATGAACAAAACAAACAATTAACTAATTGTTAATTAAATTTTAAATATTTTAGGAAATTTAATTAATAATGAAAAAAACAAACAATTAACAAAATGTTAGTTTGAGTTATTTCTAGTAAAGATATTTTAGGAAATTCAGAAACCGATTTGGAAAAAAAAAATATTTAATAACCAAAAAGGGTTGGAGTGTTGTGCAACGTTCAAAATTGAACCCTTCCTAGCCCTTCCTTGGGCTCCCGGCCCTTCTTAGTAGGGCTAAAAAAAATTACACTTCGAAAAAAAGTTAAAATATCAAGACCACTCATAAATTACCAAGGTTAGATTAAATTTCTATATTTCAAAAGAAGGGAAATATTTTTAATAACTTGTCAATAGTTTTTTAAGTTTACGAGAAATTTGAGTATGGACCAGCGCATAAATCACTCTGACTAGTGATAGTTTCGTAGAAGAGACCAATAAAAGTCCAGATGACCTCATACAATTTAATAATTATGTCATGATTTAGGGACATTTCCTTAAGGCCCCCAACTTACGCCAGCATATTGTAACCTGCAACATGATGATGGTACTATTACACCTAGCACATGGTAGTAGATCACATTGAATACCCATTCAACAATTATGTGCATGCTCTCGCTCCTCCTCGATTATCCTTGAGGGATCTTTCCCTACATCCATTTTTTCCATTTTCATTTGAATTGCAACCCATCATACATAGAAGGAAAGTTGTCATTCAATGCTAGACTATAAGGTATTCTTCATTATCCTCCTCATATCTTCATTAGCATTTGGTTTTTCATTCTATGGATTCTTTAATGCAACACTCCTTAAATTAATGGCAACCTTCATGGTCACACAATGTATCCTAGACACCATATAATACACACCCCAGGAAATCAACATTGTGGCTAGATACCCTTAATGCAATTGCTTGCCATCATTCCATCACAAGCATGGGTGTTGGATTTGTTTTCTACATTGTTAATGGTGGGAATTTTTATTATCATAATTATGTGAATTATCAACTATGAAAATAATATGTATCTTATACCGAGGGTATTGGACTCCACAACTATACTACTCTTATTCAAACTCTTTCATGTTTTGCTTCGTTGCTTAAATCCATACGTATTTCTTGTCCAAGTACCATTTTTCATGAAGTGTTTGTTCTCTGTCATAAGGCTACATGTTTCGCTGAATGTTACAAAACATAATTCAACAAAGCAATGAATAACCTATCAAGAAATCTATAGTCAAATCCTATGGCATCTTGCTAAGGTTGAATTTTGTCTATCTCAATCTTGCTAAGGGATTTTTAATTTATGTATTTACTTATTCTATTTTTTTTATTTATTTAATAGGTGTAAATCTTGAAAAATATCTCCTATTGGTCATCCTAAGAAGGATTAAAGACAATTTTCAATTGTTTAATCATTTAGCCTTGCACAACATTTGAATCAACCATGTAATATTCAAAATGAATTTGATGCTCATCTACATGAATAAGATGGATCAAATAGTGTAGAGCTTGTTGAAAGAGAAATCCCATCAAAGAAACACAAAATAATATTCAAATCTAGATGAAATACAAGATTTCCATGGGCTTATGTTGTAAAATATTGTAATGGTAATGAAAGGATAAAATGTTCTTGATGTGTTAAATTTAAAAGTGAGACTCCATTTGCAAAAGAGGGAACTACCACTCTTCAAGTTAGTGTTCTAAGTGGCCATGGAAAATCAGAAGCTCATAATTGTTTTTTTACAATTTTTGGAGGGAAAAAATAAATGAATCAATATTCCAATCACTAAACATGTAGAACTAATAGTAGGTGTTGAGAATGAGAGAATTATATCAGTGATTGAAAACATGTATTTTGTTGTTATACATGATTTATATTTAGAACTTTATAAGCCAATATGTGACTTGAATAGTTATAAATGCACTCCACACATGCTTCTAACAGATGAATATTCTACATACACAAATATGACACTAAGAAAAGAGTTTCTTCAAGTTGCTAGAGAGGTGTATTGGAACAAACTAAAAGAGGAGATTTTACATAGCTGATTTTACTCAATTTTAGTTGATGAGAGCATTGATCAAATTATGGAACACCAATTGATTGTTTATATTACATATTTGATGAATGGAGAAAGAGTTCAATATTTAACAAAGTTTGTATGTTTGCTTCAAATAAAGGATGGAATAGCTCAATGTATGTATGATTTAGTGAGAACACTTTTAGCATAAATGGATTTATATTTGATGAAGTTTGTTGATTTTGGTTCAGATGGTGCATATTCCATGAGGGGTATTCATGAAGGTTTATATTCTAAGCTTCATATGCTCCTCATTTATTAGTTATCCATTGCATAGCTCATAGGGAAGTGCTAACAACCAATGAGGCTTCGTCTCATTTTTTAGAGTTGCAATATATTAACAAATTTGGAAACAAAGTGTATTCATGGCTTGGGAAATCAACTAAAATACATGGAAAATTGAGAGAGCTAATGTATACATTTCAAATCACTAAGTTAGTGGTCTTGCAAATTCATCAAATTAGGAAGCTCTCTAGAGGAAAGGTCATGGAAAAACTTGTTAAACTCATGCATTCGAGTTAGGGGAGAAAAAAATGTATGAGTTGGCAACAATATTTCAAGCGCAATTTTGCATCCATCTACTTGCAGACATCCTCGTTGAATTAAATAAGTTGAATCAAAAGTTTGAATAGGAACATGTTGATATTACATCTATTGGCACTATTTTAGATGTTTCTATTAGCATGCTTCGTAAATGATTTTTGGGAAGAACTTTTAGTGTATAAGTGGTGCACATGTCTTCTTTTTTAGTTAAAGAATAAACAAGAACCCTTAATTTCTAGATAGCATAGTTAAGGTACATTTACATCCATTAAGGTTCGAAATTTTTCCAAAGATGAAAAGATCGAGGCTACTAAATGATTGTATTCTTTTGGGAAAATGTTTTGTTGTAAATGTGATTAAATATTTAGATAGGATATTCATAGATTTACATGTATTTAATGTGGCTAGGTTTTTCACTTCTCAATGATGGGACCAGCCCTTTGAAACTTCGCAATTTTATTAAATGATTAACATAATGATTAATGTGGTGATTATGTAGATAAGACTCCCGACGGTTTAGTGTTAGATATTTTGATTATCATATTGATTACTCGGTACTTGGCGTTTACTATGAGGGAACACCTATCCCATTCTCAAGATGCGCATTCCTGCCTTTGGTTTACTCTCCCACTCTCCATTCATTTGGCATTTTGGTCACTCTCTGTTGCTCGAGAGGGTTTTTGGACTATTCCTTTGTTAGTGTGGTTGGCTTGGTTCAATGGCACTCTGGTTTTGGCCTTTGCTCCAGTCACTGGTTTTGTTGGTGGTCTGCTACTGGTTTGCTCTGCTTTCTGGTTCTCGTGGATGCTTTTCATGGTCACTATTTCATAGATGCTCTTGTTATTACGTTGTTGTCTTTCTTCACCAAATTTCTTTGTTGTTTAACTGTTATTTACTTGCAATGCTCTAGGTTGCCACCGTCAAGGGTCTCAGCGTTCAGTCTCAGCTCCTCTGCAAACAATGGTAAGTCCTCCCTCCATGATTTACTTACTCTGTCGTCTTTTCTGTGGTACTAAGGGACTCGCTCATGTGTGAGCAGGGTTCCCTTGGTGGTTGGCGATCGGTCGAGACTCTTTTCCAATCCAACACTTCCTTCCTTGTAGGTTTTTGTGTTTGCAAACCCTTGCTCTGCTTAATCTTTTTTTTTTTAAGCTTCTACACCCTCAGGTATGTAATGCATTTGATGGTTGCTCTTGTAGGTGGCTTGTCGGCACCTCAGGTGTGGTCTCTGGCTCTGTTCCACGATTTGGTTGTTGCTGGCCTAAACGGGTAGGGTCTTGTCCTGCATTTACTTATTAGTGCCTAGGGTTTTGAACTGAGCTTTGGCTCTCCTCTCTGTTGTCTTGATAGGTCGACACTATTGATAGGTTTTGGGCATGAAAGCCCTCTATCTGTAATGGTCTTGGCACTTATAGTTTGGCTTATCTTGTCAACGCTGTTGTGGTTTTGAGTCCAGTGTATTTATCAAAATGAGCAATGTAATTATCTACTTCTGGAATTGTTTGACTATTACAAATATTTGTATAACTGCTACTTAATGATGTTCTATAGAAAACAAACTCAGTGTTTCAATGGATATGTTACCTGGTAGTTATTGTATTAGTTGTACGCTTTCATGGACTCTTCTGGTTGTTCCGGTGACTGTCTTTATTTAAACGCACAGTATAATCCGGTAGTTGTAGGCAAACTTTTGTTCTTCTTTGTGACTTCGTTCGTGGGTTCACTAAGTTTAAACCCACTTGTTCTCGATCCCGTCGACCCTGTCACTCTTCTAATGCCTGTAACAAAACACTGTTTCACCAGTCCCTAACACTATATTTCTTTAATGCATCCAATACTGTTATGTAACGAGAAAATAAGAATAAAAACAAACAAACAAAGTAGATTCAGTTGCAAATGGAAACGGATGATCTTGAAAAATTCTTGTATGATTTGTATTTTTTTAGTTTTCTGCTCTGATCGAATCAATCTTTTCAATGTCTCATTTTTCTTCTTTTGTATGAGTTATTGAGCAGTTTTAGAAACTGCCAACAGTTACAAGAAGTTACATTGGATAACTACCTAATTTTCTGTTCACCTAAATTCTTTGATTAATTCAGAACAACAGCTAAAAGAAATTAAATGAAATTAAGAAAATATAACGTGTTGTCAACTCCTAAATGCTAGAACTTAAAGGAATTAAAAGATTCAGGTACAATGACCTATCAACCTGTCTACATGTAACCTGTGAAACAAACACATTTGTTTTTGTTCACCCTGAGCTGGATGCTCCTGCATCAGGCTCCCGGGGTAACAAAAATTCATGGCTCTGCTCCATGAGCTCCTCGATAGAATATCCTGCATGCTGTATCTGTGCCGCATCAAGCCACGAACTGTCCTCAATGGGATGGTTCTTCCACTTGACAAGGTACTGAAGATACTCTTTCCTATGAGTTTGCTTGGCCACCTGTGTGTCGAGAATTCTCTCGATCTCAAGGGGTTGAGCCGAAGGCATTTGCTTCATCCAAGAACCGCTTTCCACTTGGGTATCCCGTTCTGGCCGTGCCGTACTGTCGTCTTCAGGACTGGCAGTGTATGGAAACAGATCTGCCACATTGAAGATAGGTGATATACCTATTCCTAGTGGCAGTTGTAATTCATAAGCATTGGCTGAAAATTTACGCAGAATTTTGCAAGGGCCAATCTTTTTGTATTTCAGTTTGTTGTATTCACCCCTAGGAAACTGTTCTCTGCGTAAATGTGCAAGGACTTCATCCCCCACATTAAACTGTACCTCTCGCCATTTCAGATCTGCCCGCTGCTTATACTTTTGACTGTTGTCCTGCAACTTCGTCTTTACCTACTCGTGTAGGTCATTCATTGCTTTGGAGAAATATTCCCCATCATCATTCTGTCTTTCCTGTTGTCCTAGATCTCGTAACTCATGCACTCCGCAAGGATGCATGCCATATAAGATCTGAAAAGGACTGTATCCCATGTTGCGATTCGGTGAGTCGTTGTAAGCGAACTCCGCCTGGGCAAGTACACGATCCCACATCCGTGAATTTTCTTCGATCAAGCTTTGTAGTAGGTTTCCCAAGCTCTTGTTTACCACCTCTGTTTGCCCGTCAGTTTGTGGGTGATAAGCAAAGCTGAAACTTAACTGTGTGTCCATATTTTTCCACAAGGTGTGCCAAAAGTGTCCTGTAAATTTCACGTCCCTATCGAAAACAATGGACTTAGGCAGGTTGTGTAGCCTGACTATCTCTGTGAAAAAAAAATGTGCTACGTGAGTGGCATCACTGGTTTTCCTACAAGGGATGAAATGTGCCATCTTTGAGAATCGGTCCACTACCACCATCACAAAGTCGTAACCTCGTTGCGTTCTTGGTAGACCCAAGACAAAATCCAAGCTGACTGAGTCCCACAGTGTACTTGGAATAGGCAGTGGTGTATAGAGTCTTGCATTTTGACCATGTCCTTTTGCCAACTGACACACTTTATGATTCTCTTTGATTTTCATATGTTTACATGCAACTAAGCTTCAACTAAAGCAAAAAATGAATATTTTGATTCAAAATACTCCTAATGAAAACAAGGCATCAATCAAAGTAACACCAAATCTAAAATCACTCAATGAAAATGTATTTCACTTTCTATTTCAAATAAATAAAGAAAATATGCTCATTTCAGTTTGCAAACTAAACAATGTAATCTATGTTTGATAAATGACAAATATGGATTTCAAATGCAAGATGACCTAATACACATGAAAAAAAACTTTGCACGAGACAAACAGAAACCAATGTAAGTCAGTTTTCAAGTGATTTCACCAAATGAACAAACCTAATAATTCAGCAAACCAGAGACCCAAAGACACTCACAAGTGGCAAGTGACAACCAATCGACCTATAAACCCTAAAATCAATCCAATTGCACTCAAACACTTGAAAGTTCAAATGAGTAAAAATTTTCTAATATAATGAGGTAATCAATCAAAACACCAACAAAATCCATTCATGTAGGACAAAACAGGATCTCAGGGGCTCAGACACTGTGGGGTTTGATAGAGAAACCATAAAATTTTTCCAATCTCAAGGATCAACGCGATTGTTAAGGCCAAACTGGCATTGAATAGGAAATAAACGCGAATATTTTAATAAAACATGCACTAGGAGTGCGACTAGAAGATCAAAAAGCGCATTGGGCGAGGAGTGAGGCAAAAAAAAAATCACAAACACTTCCATATTGAGCACTCTAATATAGAAACCAATGATTGTGCAGACCTATATCAACCCAAACTAACCGGGACCACGATGGTCGATCAAACTGATCAAGAGATCAGTTAAGAAAGGAGGGTGAACAGGCTATAACTTCCCCAGCGGAGTTCCCATTTTGTTGTGAAGGCAAATCCTCTCTGTGGACAGAGGCGAGATCTCTAGCCCAATGAGTGGGTCTAGCAACAAACGAAACAATCTAACACACACTTTCCTAGCTTATGTTTAAAAAATGCAGGAAGAAGGAGAAACCTACCTTGTTCTGATGCTAACCACTTGATCCTTAGATATGGCTTTGAGTATTTCGTTCCAGGCCTCACTCCTTAGTTTTTCTTCATGTCCAAATACCTACAAGGAAGATCAAAGTACTATGCAAGATACAAAAGCATATATAACATACATCAAACATAAACTACTTAAAAGATCAAGGAGCATTAAGCTAATAACATAAACATTTACACAATTACGGAAAGTGAACATCAGATGTATATATTAAGAAACTAAACCATATACGCAGGCGGTTTTCTCTCTCTTCCACCAGACGCGTGTCGCTCGATGTGTGACATCGAGCGGGACTCAGTCAAAACTGCTTAAGACCTCGAAGCCTTCTGATATCCTGCCAGTTTTGGGGAATCCGTGCTACGGAACCGAAACAGTTACTTTTCCGAGTTTTATAGCATTTTCAGGTTCGAGCGTTTTGAGGCTTTCCTTCACTGAGGGGGATGCCCTGTGTTTCGCGATTAGCGCTAATCGCGTATCAAAATCCACCTCCGTTTCTTGATTTGGCCTTCGGTTTTTCCCAGTTTTGTGCCATTGAGCTTTACCGGGGGCCAACGGTCTGTGCGGTCGACCGAGGGTCCTCATTCCTCCGCTCTGGCCACAACTGCAATTGTTATGAGGATTCCTTCTGATAGCTTTGATCTTTTCTAGGACTTGAATCTTTTAGCATAATTTGAAACAGTCATGAAGACCTAGAGAGTTTTAGGATCCAATTCCGATCACCTCCCCAAGACAAGAAACCAAACAAGAAAAGAATTCACACTAGGAAATCTAAAGCTCAAGACCTAAAGTAGGGTGTCAAAGGACCATTCCCTCCCCAGGACAAGAGATTACTTTTTCCAAAATCAAAACAAAACGGAAAAATGCAAGAAAAAATTAAGCTCAAGACCTGGAGTAGGCCGTCAAAAGACCATTCCCTCCCCAGGATGAGAGATTGGGCCTAAAAAAAAAAAACAAACAAACAAAAACAAAAAAACAAGAACAAAAAAAACAAAAAACCAAAAAAACAAAAACAAAAACAAAAAAAAACAAAAACAAACAAAAACAAAAACAAACAAACAAACAAAAACAAAAACAAAACAAAACAAAGAAATGACTATGCTCAAGACCTGGAGCAGAGTTAGAAAACTCCTTCTCTCCTAGGACAAGAGATTGACGCTCTGGTCGATACAGTTCGTGTCTTGCACCTTGTTAGCCTTCCCCAGCAATGGCACCAAAATGTTGGTGTCCGAGTATAAATAAATTATTCAATCTCGTTTCCTACATTAATATGTCAATCAAGGTGCGTACACTTTCCAAGGTAACACACAAGGTATATGTAGGAGCAAGGCTACAATCTTAGATTGACCAAGGTTTCGTGACTAAGAAATTAAAGCATCGTTGTAACAGTAATGGAAATTAAGTTACATAAAGAAAAGCATTCACAACAATCTATGGAAATCTGTAACAACAATAAAGAAAATACAAGAAGTAAAAAAATATACATAAAAAGGACACACACACAACACCTGATCAGAAGAGTGGGCCCAACTCCCTGGTCTGGGCTATGATTAACTCACATATTGAGAAAAGTATCAGAAGGCTAGAAATTTCATTAACAAGAGTTCCACTGTTACAAGGCTCAATTCTTAAAGTAGCTAGCCCCCCTCTCTCTATGAATTGTGTCTTTTAAATATACCAACATCCAAAGGAAACTTGCAACAAACTGATCACAATATTCAAGATGAGATCTGAGAGATATTTCCATCATGATTCAGCTGGAACAAGTCGAATTTGGTCATTACAATTGGGCAATTCTGGAAAACGGTTGCAACAACAAATCTGCAAATATGTCCTTCAAAGAACCTTGATTTTCTCCCAATAAAAACTGAATTTCTGAAAACTGGGCATTGAGGAAACTGATTTGGTCCGTTCTTAACAAAACCCATTTCTCGGATTTTCCAGATTTGCTTTCATTTGTCCAAAACTTCTAACTCAAAATTGTCACTTCTTATGCCAGCGAATTCCTGAGTTGGAATATCTAGTTATCTGTTGAAGACCAAATCTGCAATCTAGAAGAGATCTTGGAGGCTAAAATCATGAGTGAGGTTATAACGAATGAATAAACCAAAATCATGCATAATAATCATTTATTATTAAAAATAAATGAGATCAAATATTATTTATCCACAAGAGCATAAATGATTATGAAATGGAATTATATAATAAATTATGGTAAATAATGTGATAAAGGAATAGTGGAAATAGATGAAATGAATGTTAAGAAGTGGTAATAATAATGACAAATTAAGGGCCCAACAGCTATCAGATTTTCACAAGTTAGTCCAAATTAGTATGACACAATAACACATGTATATCGAATCATACCTAAATACCATATCCACGACCATCTGCAAAAGCTAATCCAGATTAGAAAAATACATAATAACATCAAAGATCTTAAATGAAATGATCATAATCATCATGCATATGACTACAATGCATATGAAAACAAGTTAACTACCACGCATGACTATCTGGCAGATATGCATATGACCAAAATGATTAAATAACATCCATCATGCATGTAAACGCAACAACAATAAAATGACAGGCATGTGCGTAACCAAAATGCATATAACAACCATTAACCAACATACTTGCATGCTCAAACATACAAACATATACAACGATCTACTATTACCACAAGGTCCGGTCCTATAACCTCACTCTAATAATCTACATCTCCTGCTCTATTTCGGCCAACATATTAACATCATAACATACCAACAACATCATGATGACATAAAATTCTTACAATGACTATCACAATGCATGCATAACAATCAAATATGAAGCTAACATGCATGCATGACAAACACATTTTTCCCATCCAGTCCAAGTGTTTGAACTATGCTCTGATACCACCCTATAACAACCCCCTCCCATATCTACCTAGTTTCACTGGCTTGCCTGGGTAAGCATGAGAGGAAGAGCTACTAGGAAATGACCTGACCTCCTAGGTTCCATTGAGGAAGTGGGGTCGATTGTGGAAGACACACTGACATCTCATCACATCCTACAGGGGCTACTGGTCACTCAGAGGCTGAGTAAACACCCTAGGTGAAAAACACCTGAGCTGCACAACCTTTTTGCTGACCTGGACTGCCAACTGTGGGCATAACACTACATCCATGTAATTTTATACCTCCAGTCACATGCATAAGCTTGTGAGGTAGTGACTGCAATCCTAATTTCCCAGTTCTGAGCTTGTGACCCCAAAATCTGAGCCATATTTTCAAGGCTAGTCTCTAGATCACTACCCAAAAGTTGATGAGACTTTCCAAAACAATAAATAATATCAAGACAAAGTTATTCATACAAAACCTTATCAAAAACTTGACCTAAATAGGCCTAACCATGAAAATCATCCAATCAAACACATGGTGAACATCTAATCTACAGGTCATGAATGCATATCTGATCATAGAGGTATGAAACTTATCTAAGATTCGTCAAGAAGGTCAAATGTCCTCTTATAATAGTCGCAATAACATATGTTAGCTCATGTATTCATTAACCATTCATCAACAAATCAAACATATAGATAGCCATAATTATAACCTATTATGAAACCATGCTTATCACCAACATATAACTATAATAATAACAATGATAAAACAACCATAAAAGCCACATAATAACAAGTATAAATACTCATGAAATAGAAGAGAGAAATTTATCTTATTAACATATGAAAAACCCAACCAATTCAGCGACTTCCATGTATCATCCGACCATAGATTGAGCTTAACCAAATCTTTCTTTCAACTAATCATCCGCATGCCATATCCCAAACATGAATATGGGACTCAAGCCCAAATCTACCATGGATTCTCGAAGATCAAACCACCTCCACCCTCAAGCTTTACCATAATCCTGCCAAAATTGGTCAAAGGATTCCTAGGCCCAAACAAGGTTATAAACAACCAAGGTTTACTGCAATACCATCATTATCGGTCAAGGGATTACTAGGCCCAAACAAAAAACATACACTACTAGGATTTACTGCAATCCCACCAAAACCAGTCAAGGGATCACTCGACCCAAAACAAGCTTAGATGCCTCAGGATTTCTTCACCAATACCTTAAGGAATTTTCCTATCTCAACCCTCAGGCTTTACTGCAATCCCACTATTACCAGACAAGGGATTCCTAGGCCCTTGGGAAATTTCCTAAGATCACTTCACCTAGTTCTAAAACCATCTGAAAATGCAATTCTCAACAAAGAAAAGAACCCCATAACACCATGGCTATCTGGAAATGGCAAGGCAAGGCTAAAACCTCTGTCGCACCTATAAAAACCCATGCCAATGACAGAAAAAGAACCAAATACACACATGCATGTACCATGCATGCACAAACCAACTAGTAAATCACACATGCAACCTGTTACCTGCAAGTATTCCCGCTGAACCTACTTGAACCAACTTTTCATTGCTCGTTCATTTTCTTTCCTTGTCCTTCCTTTACCTTGCCTTGCTTTCTTTCCCAAATGCTAGAGTACTGCAAGAATTCTCTAAGTGTGCAAGAGTATGAGAGAATAAAGAGAGCTCCAAAATTGAACTGACAAAAGTTTCAACAACTAACAAAATCCATGAAATGATCCTCAGGAACCTTTTTATCATTGAGGCCTATATTTTCTTCATTTTCCTTCATTTTTCCTTCAATTTCCCTCTCATGCAAATGTGTGACCCTTCACCTTCCTTTTCTCCTATTTTCCTTTATTTTCATAAATAAAATGTCAATTATTGCCTCTTTGCCTTTTCAAAACCTTTTCCAATCCATTTTCCAACTTACTTAGCCATAATAAACCAAATGAACACCCACTATGATGTTTTACCCAACATTCAACTTCGAATATGTGTCCCATGACCTTGGTATTATTTTTCCTTTATTAAATTTTTTACATGAAATTTTAACTCGAGGCTGTTACAGACCCCTCCCCCTTATGCGAACATTGTCCTCGGTGTTCTATGACACCTATGACCAACAAACCATTGAAAAGCCATCCTTCATCACTAACAAAGGTGCACCCATTATCTTCTTTAGATGAATAACCAATGATCTTTTCTTATTTTCCTTATGGGGTGTTCTCTCAACTTCTAATTATTCTTCATTTCTATTACATTCTAAACATGCATTTGAATAATTAAGACCACAATGACCTATTCTTTTACAATTATAATAGAATAACAACTTAGCTGAAGATCACTCCTAATTAGTACTTTATTTACCTCTACCTTCATCCTTTAGATTATCAACAAGTTGAGTAGTTATGAAAAATGGATCTTATTAAAGGTCTTATTCATTACTTGATAGCCATGGTCTTCAATATTTATTAGTGCCATTTTATTTCTTTCCTTCATATACAAATTACATCTTATCTAGCATTTCTTTTTGAATTCTCACAATGTCTCACTTTATCAGATTTAGGATTTGATAGACCTTTCAAGATAACCTTGTTTGCTTATGTATTATGTCCGTTGTTCTCTCCATTCACTGAACCATACATGTAAGTCAAGAGCCATTAAAAAATCTTCCATTCTTACCTTCCAAAGTACATAACCTAATCCATTCAAAAATGGTACTCCATCTCAGGGAAGCTAGTCCTAGTTAGCCTTGGTCCTTGAAATCTACCTTCCAGCAAATAAATTGTTCCTAAAGGAACCTGCTATGATACCAATTATTGAAAACTAGGATAATATTGAGAGGGTTTTGCGAATCAATATTATGACCAATTTCAAAAATTATTACCAAAATACAACATTTCACTTCATTTATCAGTCAAATATGTAAACATCTCATGAATCACACAAAAACATCATAAACAACATACACATATCTAACACACAGAAACACAAGATGTATGTGGAAACATATAAATGGATAAATCCAAGAAATATTGTTTTGTTTCTTTATGCAAATGCAAGCTCTAACCTTCTATTACATTATGTTTACTGGAACCAACTAGAAGGAAGCACCCACCCCCTTATTTGCAAGAACCCACTTGCAAGAGGCACCAACCCCCAATCGTTTTACAAGCACCAACATGAAGGAAGCACGAACTCCCTAATTTGTAAGAACCCACTTCTAGGAGGCATCCACTCCCATGTTGTTTTATAGGAACCTAAAATATCCCCTTTTCATAACATTTTCATACTCAAATATACAGGTACTTTGTCACTTTAAACGCCAGATTTGTAGTTTTTGCTCTCACTACTTGAACCTTCAATCAACTAGATATTTCACTACACTACCAATATACTCAAGTTATTTATACTTCTAATATTAACTATTTCTATTATTTGGAACTCTCCCCTTAGGCCCAAATATGATAACAGCTTCTCAAATATGCTCAGAAAAACTTTATCTACAGTCCCAGGTCTGATATCAGCACTCATATATACTTCTTTTACCAGTCAACAACATCTCAAATTCCATATCTACATACAAATCTGTTATGGGATATTCTACCCAACTCATCCTTCTTCAACACTCTTCAGACTCTCTCAAGCCTTTCAATTATTCATTGGGATAGCTAGCCTTCCTCTATTGATTTCATTTTCTTTTATAATTCTATCCATCATTTACCAAGGGTTTCAGTCCATGGTATTTTCCCATGGTAATTTTCTCTTTGACTATATCAATAGCAATATCA
Organism: Pinus tabuliformis; assembly: GCA_031772625.1. Taxonomy (NCBI): domain Eukaryota; kingdom Viridiplantae; phylum Streptophyta; class Pinopsida; order Pinales; family Pinaceae; genus Pinus; species Pinus tabuliformis. Next base: position 939,336,501 of record CM062805.1, read on the forward strand.
TTTGACTTAATGAAGACAATGGAATGGGTATATATTCCATAGCTCTAGCTCCCTTTAAACATCTCACGGGTTATTCTACTTAGCTATAATAACATTTTTTACACAGAGGTTCTCTTACACATATATTTTCTTTACATTGCCTTAACTCCCCTTATATATGCAATCATAAGTGTGCCTTCATCCAACAACCTTTAGTTTCTTAACTGAATTTAGTGCTTAATCGCCAAATTTTCATTTTAGCTACTCCCATCGACTTCACCTCTCTGGTGCATGTAACCAAGGGTAAGGAAAAACATATTTAGCGCAGAAGGCACTTAGTCTCTCAACTTCCACAATTAACATTAACCAACAGTTAAATCACCTACAACTTTCATTGCTGCTCGTTCAACCACCATTTCGATCAACAATTTTATTCATCCCAACGCCCCCACCCCCCTCTACATGGCCGATGGTTAATGGAGGTTGGGGGGAGGTTGTGATTTTTCATTTTGTGCATGAGCACAAAATCTTGCGATTCACACAGATTGCACATTAGATATCTATCTTAGGGTCCCCCTGATAGTGGAGGAAATATTGGCAGAAATGTTGGTAATACTCAAGGTCCCCCTCCTAGAGGTAATGTTAGCACCTCACAAGAAATGATTGTATGAGAAAGAAAAGTGATGCATTTCAATATTTTAAAGAGTTCAAAAATATAATTGAAAATCAAAAAAGAAAATACATCAAGATCCTCTTATCAGATCAAGTGGGAGAATATACTTCAAGTGAATTCATCAAGTACTGAAAATCCCATAGAATTGTACAACAATACATAGTACCACATATACCACAACATAATGGAGTGGATGAAAGGAAGAACATAGCCCTAGTAGAATGTGCAGGGAGAATGTTAAAACGTAAAAATATTTCCATTGATTTTTGGGTTGAAGTTGTTAGCATTGTTGTTTATTTGAAAAATAGAAGTCCAACTAAAACTTTAGATCATAAGACTCCTTTTTGAAGTTGTTTATGGTTATAAAACAATAGTAAGTCATTTAAGAATATTTGGATGCAAGGCATTTTCTCATGTCCAAAAGAAGATAGGATAAAACTTGATGCAAATGCTATCAAGTGTATTGTCATTGGTTAATGTTATGATCATAAATAATATAAGATGCTTGATACCTACACACATAAAGTTTTTGCAAGCAAAGATGTGCAATTTCATGAGCATACATATAAAGGGCATAAGGAGGATATTTATGATGCATGGCACATTCCTTATGATTATGATGATGTCAAAGAGGAAATAGATGATAAGCAGGAACAAAAAGAGGAGGAAGAATCCATTAACATGGACACCTATAGTAGCAACAACACACAAAGAGGAAGAGATCACTCACCACAAGGCAGGAGATGAGATGAAAGAAGTGAAGCACCAAGAAGGTCATCATATCAAACTCAACCACTGGTAAGATTTAAAGATTATGCCTTAATGACTAAAGTAATGAATTTCATAGAACCTTTGAATTTCAAACAAGATAATAAGCATAAAGAATGGAGGGATGCAATGAATAATATGATTCCATAATGAAAAATCATACTTGGAAATTACGAGAATTATCTTAAAATAAAGTACCCATAACATTCAAATGATTTTTCAAAACCAAATTTAATGTTCATTGAAGTATAGATGAATATAAGGCTAGTTTGGTTGTAAAAGGTTATTCATAGAAAGAGGGAATTGATTATGAAGAAACTTTTGCACTAGTGGCTAGTTAAACACAATTAGATTCATGATTGCATCAGCTACAAAATATAAATGGAAACTACATTAGATATATGTTAAATGTTCTTTTTTGAAGTGAGAACTAAAGGAAGAAGTATATCTTGTTTGGCTAGAAGGGTTTGTTAAAAAGGGTCAAGAGCACCTTGTTTGTAATAAATAAAGTTTTATATGGATTAAAAGAGGCACCAAGATCTGAGTAATATTTGAGGAAGATTGAATATTTATTTCCTCACTAAGGTCTTAAGAAAAGCAAGAGTGACTGTAACTTGTATATCAAGTCAAGTTAAAAGGGGCGTGTTATTATGATTTCCTTGTATGTCGATGATTTTATTATAGTAGTAAATGCTTCTAAGTTAATTAATTAAGTTAAAGGACGATTTTCACTGGTATTTGAAATTAAAGACAATGGTGAATTGCATTATTTCTTAGGTCTTGAAATATGGAAAGAAGTTGGTTAGACATTGGTTACACAGAACAAATATACTAGAGAGCTACTCAAAATATTCAAAATGGACCAATGTATGGTAGTATAAATACCTTTAAAACATAATGCCAAACTAGGATGATGGGGCAAGAGAGGTGAATGGTACATTGTCTCATCAACTAGTGGGAAGTCTAAGCTATCTCACTACAACTAGGCGAGATGTTGCATATTCAGTGAACATCTTGAGTCAGTTCACGGCCAAGCCTCTTGAAAGCCATTGGAAACCAATGAACAGAGTTCTTCAGTATCTGAAAGGGACTGTTAACTTTGGTATTAAATATACTGATGATTTTGATGTTGATCTGGCCGGCTATTTCAATTTGAATTGGGCTAGAAATCCCGACGATAGGGGATCAAGATCAGGATATGCATTCATCCTTAGATCCAGGATTGGGGCATGGAGCAACAAAATACAACCAACTCTTTATTTATAATCAACTAAAGATAAGTACAAATATTTGTTTAGTGCCACTTGTGAAGCAATATGGTTGAGGGATGTTCTCGAAGAAGTGGGAGAAACACAGAAAATGCCAAAAATTATCAAATGTAATAGTAAAAGCACCATTAAACTGGCCATCAATCATGTATACCATGCAATACCTAAACATATTGAGGCTTAACATCATTTTGTCGAGGAAAATATGTAGTCCAAGGAAATTGATTTAATTTATTGTAATACCATTGAAAATGTACCAAACATCTTTACAAATCCTCTTGGAAAGGCAAAATTTAAAGTATGTAGGAATTAATTGGGTGTGGTAGAAAAACAATTCTCCATTAAGGGGGGTGTCAGAATAATGAAGAAACCTAGAAGATTCCCCTATTAGAAAATTTGTTATGTTTTTGTTTGGATGGAATTCCTAATTAGTACTTGTTAGTTGTTGGATCTTATATTCTAGGAATTTATTCAACCAAATCATAATCCTATATATGCATGATATTTCAAGCCTGGTGAACACAAGTGTGATTGGTGCAATCTCTTGTGTGAGTGATTGTGTCACTAGTGAGATGCAACCCTTCATCCAATAATTTTTCTTCCATATTTTTTTGATTATTTCTTGTTGTTTAAAATACTTTTTTGAATGTATAAATAGATTTGTAGCCATGAAAAACCTTTAAGGAACTCAATCTTCGCAAATTAAATAACTTAAGCTTATGATTTTTTAAAATATGCACTGGATTTTGAACAAAATTGAGCATAAAAAATGTGGAGAAGAGGGTTATTTTATCTATGGGTTAAACTACAAGTAATTTTTGAAATAGCAATTTTTAGTTGTTGGGTTCAATATCGCATGGTTCTAGTTAGTATTTGAGTTTCAGAATGATAAAATTTGATTGGAATTCAAAAATCTCCATAAACTTTGAATAAAATAAATTATTAAATTCAAATATATATAAAGTCGGAGCGAGGGGGAGTATGCGTCATGGAGAGGTCTAGCTGCCATTATTCAGGCTCATACAGGATTCAGCCACTCGTCAACCTTTGAGCCAGGAAGCGTTTCGGGAGATTCTAAACTTCTTGCAGTTGATTGGTTTCTCAAGTTTAAGCGGGTGTTATCATAATGTGTGCCTCCCTAAGACATCTATAGACCCCTATCTAGATTGCTGATTGGTTTATGGGTCGGTAGGATTTATGGGCCTCCTACTCGCAGCGCCACCCTGCATTCAACAGTAGATTTCTGCATGCACCCCCAGCCTATCCTTTGGACACGTAGAGCTGGTATCGTTCTCAAGCCCATGCAAGAAGACGCCTGGAGGGGGAATCGTATTGGTGCTTCGTCTCTGCATCTAAGTTATATATACCTCCCCAGAAGCTATCTTGTAGTTTCCTTTTCCAATCCTGGGCCTTTCGGCCTCGGGTTTCTCTGTATGTATCGTCAGGAGGGTGGTCTGAAAATTTCCTTCACCATAGACTTTCTCCCAGCAGTAAATATCAGTTTCTTTCCGGGCCTTCGTTCCTGAAGGCTTTCTGCTATTTTGCTGGTTTCGGTTTTCTCAGTAAGTATCGCCAGGAGGGTGGTCTGTATCGCTATAGACTTTCTCCTAGTAGCAAATATCAGTTATGGAATGGTATTGGACGCTCTCTCTCCCGTTGCTCCGGCGAAGCTCACAAGGTTAGTTTCGATTCTCTTCTTATGTCATTTGATCTTTGGTGTTGAGATATAGGGTGTTCTTTAGTAGTGTCTGAAGTAATCTGTTATCCATTATAGGAATTGATATAGGCGATTTTTCTGGGTTTGTTTAAAAAATGCTGAAATCGATTTTTGTTAAGATAATGAACTCTATAGTCTTTTACAGACCCTATACTGATTTCTGCATTAGAATTGGTAAATGGTGGTGTGTTTTCCAGCCATTCTGTTGTTGTATTGATTGTCAAGACCATTCTCCTGCATAGTGTAACAATTCTAACCTAGTTTCTGACACTCAAAGTTGTATTAAAATGGCTTCCGGAAAACCAGTGTTGGAAATAATACTGAGAGGGGGGGGCGTGAATCAGTATTATTAGATCAGATAAAAATTTTCAATTTCATACTCAGATTCATACACGCAGCTTCAGTTAAGGATATCAGCGTATATACGCGACTTCGTTAAGGGAAACTAGCCTACATGCAGTAATCTTATGATTCAGTTAGCTTATCTTCAGTAAATGTATCGGAACATTATTAACCATTATTAACAGTAAACAGGTGCAGTATAACAGAACAGATCATCACACATAAAGCACACACATGAACACCATGATATAAGGTGGAAACCCAATGTGGGTGAAAACCACCTGCTGCAATTTGTTTCTATCTTCCTTTAATAAGAAACTTCTTTTACAATGTACTGGTGCAGTCCTTTACCAGCACGCAGGCTACAACCTGCAGAGGGTTACAACCCTCTTAGCTCTTGTACTAGCCGATCCATTTACTAGTACGTAGGTGCCTGCCTACAGAATGCTCCAACCTTTACTCGTTCTCCAGCTGCTCCTGGAAGGGAGCTACAACCCCCTGGCTCTTGTACTGGCTGATATGTTTACCAGTACGTAGGCTCCAGCCTACTGAACTCTACGATCTTCCCGGGACCACGTTTCATACATTTTCATACTGGATCCATAAAAAAACTTGCATCATCAATCTCTGAATCACCCAATACTGAATCACTGAAACCCTGTCAACAACATAGACATCATAACAGTAACCAGATCCAAATTCATCTTCAAATATCATACATCACATTGTATACGCTACTTGGACAAACCCAACCTTCGTGTATACGCTCTTTTGCCAAAGACAACCTGCGTACAGATATGCAAATCCTAACTTATAATTCTGCAGCTATACCAGACATCAAAACATACCCAGATCATAACAATAAACATGCGTCAATAGATCTAGTCTATCCACAGTCAAACCATATGAAGATATTCATTCCAAGCCTTGAGATCCTGTTCCATAGTTCATCATCCTCCACATGAGTGAAACCATGGTTCAGATCACCAACCCATAACCAGCATTTGGATCTCACACTTCATAAGATATTCATTACTCACACATGCACTTTGGCCTAATGATCTTTTCCTTATATAGGTTTAGGCCTTTAATAATACCACGGTCCAAAACCATAGTAAAACAATACCATCAACTCAATACTAGGGATCAACACGTTTGTCGAGATACTTTGGTCCAAAAACATAGGCTCAAGTACCGAGGACTAACTACCACAGACCAAAAGTAAACTTTCCGACACGTACGCTCTTTTCCATTCATGAACCTGCGTGTATACCCTACTTGGTATATAGCGAACCTGCGTATACGCGACTTGGTATATAGCGAACCTGCTTGTATACGCGACTTGGGCTTAATGAACCTGCGTATATGAATTTTCTCTTCTTCTTATAGTCTGATCATCAACTCCTTGCTGCTATCCTTCTGCACTATGATTTGTCATCAGTGTGATTTGCCATCAAGGACAACACTTGTCTCATAATGCCAACAATCTCCCCCTTTGGACTTGATGGCAAAGCTAACTTGTCACACTTAGAACTTGATCTTCTTGTTCCTTTGAACTGTCCTGCATCCCATGCATTTAGTCACATCTATAGATTGATCTAGTTATATGTAAGTGAGATGTTCTTCTATGAGAGGGTTGCCATCAAGTACAACACTTGTCTCATAATGCCAACAATCTCCCCCTTTGGACTTGATGGCAACAACACCAAATCACTCTCCCCCTTTGACATCAAGGGCAAAGGGTGGACCAAGATATTCTCTTTCCTTGATAAACATTCTGCTGTCCATACTCCCCCTGAGTACCTGCTGAAATCTCCAAATGTGCTCCCCCTTTGTATATGCCAAAGTGTGCCAATCTGTCCATGCCAAGTCTCTGTACTGCTGAAGTGTGTTGTTCATGCTCTTCCTGACTGAAGGCAAGATCTGCAAAAAGATGTTCTACAAGAAATAACACAACTCTATACATCATAAGTGACCTTCCTAACACCAAAGACTCATACATACATCCTTCACCCAACCAAGTGGGGATCAACCTCCCAACTAAGTGGGGATACATCAGAAGTTTACATATGACAACCAATTACATTACATCTTCATCCCAGGCATAGTGGGGAAACCAATATAGGTCGTTACATGACCTTGACACCATGAAAGAGATACCACATAAAAGAGATATATGACATAGAGATGAAATATCAAGACTATGCAAATCATCAATAACTACTATCAGCAGCATCTGTCAATCACTGTAGCAATCATGTTCTCCTTCTGTTCTCCATCTACCTCTGTTCCACCTGAAACCAGCAACAGCTGTGAACTAGAACCAAAAGCCAACAATGCATTATTAGATGTTAATCTGCTCCCCCTGAACTTGTGCCAGATGGTCTCTGTTAGACCCATATCAGAATCTTCTCATTCTGAGTTTCCCCCACTGATTTCCTTCAAATTATCATATACGCGACTGTATCTACATAAACTAGCGTATATACGCGGATAGTCCTTATCCAACTCGCGTACACAAATTTCCATATCAGCAACCTGTAAATGTCCAGTAGAGAATAAGTCATCAACCTATAACAAGGTATGTCTGCATTAATTCATCCCTTTGACCAGAATTCAGACTCATTCACATTATATCATGTGTGAAACAACCATAGCCATTTCATCAAGCTCTACATGGTCCAAGTATCATTACTTGGGAACATCTGCATCAACCAACATATGTAAGTATCAACCTATCATCATATAGATATGAACTCATCATCATGTCTCCAACAAAGTGACTTTGAGGAGTCATCCATGTATCAGCACTATGTATCTTGAGCTCAAACTCTTTTGACAAAACTTCTTGATATCATCAACAACAACAATCCTTATCCCCATGAGTGCCTGCATCATAACTGTATGATCTTTATGCATATGATGACAGCAGCATATGAGTGACTCATCATCAAGTGAGGAAGATGTGTATTCAAGCTTTGTACTTCTCCTTATCCTTATGAAGATCACCATGTAAGCACCATATATGCATCATCAATGAGTCAACCATAAATCTGATCTGAACATCAATTATGAAACCCCAAGAATCATATGAGATTTTATCATGGACTACTCACAACCACATCATAGCAAGATATATCATTTAGCCATATAAGTAACATCACCAAGGACTATTAATCCATAATGCCAACAATGCAATATTAAAGGCATATTCTCCCCCTCAACCTGTGCCATCTGTTTGCTGTTAGATCTGAACATGCATACATCAGTAGTAAGCATCAAGACATCATCATCATCATCAAGTTAGGATTAAAACACTTCTAGCATCTTACAAGTATCAAGTCATTTCTAGACATTCTCAGCAGACTGTAACTGTTAACAAAATAGAGCAGATACTGGATTGAATCATATCAGACCCCTTTTCTGAGCCTGTCCCCACTGCTTTTCCACAGCCTGACATATACGCGACTTTGCAGTGTATAACTCGCGTATATACGCGACTTCAATTTATGAAACTTGCGTATGAGTTTCAGGACACTGAAGTTTTACACCTTCAGCTCCCTCTGAGTTTATTATGTCTGTGTTGTGCTGAGCCTGAGTATTTTGTGCTGTGCCACATCTTTCTAGCTGAACTTCCTTCTTCTTCCATATCTTCAAGTGTGATGATGTTTTCTTCTTTTGGTGTGATGTCCGTCCTTTGTTCCTGCATTCCTTTGCTATATGTCCAAGTTTGTTACATGCATAACATCTTACATGTTTCATATTCCTCCTGTAGCAATCAGCAGCTTTGTGACCAAACTTATTGCAAGAAAAGCAATATCCATTAAAGTACCTTGAATGTGATGATATTTCTGCATGATGGTCTTGAACTCTTCTTCTTCCACATCTGGCTGCAACATGTCCAAGATTATGACATACATAACATTCAACATTATTCATAGGAGAAGTAAAAGATTTTCTTTGAAGAATCTCTTTCCTTGGTTGATGATGAGATGGATCTTTCATTTCTTCATTGATCACTTTAGATTTCTCTTTAGAGTTCCCTGCCTCACCTTGTGAACTAGATTCACCTTCAATAGATTCATGGAAACCAAGACCAGTCTTTATAGCAGGAGACCTTTGACTACTAAGAATATCATCCAAGACTTTAGAACTATCTTGAAATCGTAAAAGCTTATCCTTTTCTTCTAGTTTACCTTTCAAGATATTTACCTCAACCTGAAGCTGTTCTTCTTTTTCAAGAGATTGCTTTTTCAAATCTTCTTCAACTTTCCTTCCTTCTTCCATTTGTTCCCTTAGTTTGAGAATCTCCTTTTCTTGTTCTTCATTCAGATCCTGCTGCATTTGACGAACTCGAAAGGCACATTCTAGTTGAGATTTTAAGCTGGTGACTTCGTTTTCTTGTTTTGCAATAGCTTGGAGTAGATCTGTATTCTACTTCTTTGATTCTTCAAGATCTCCTTTTAGTGAGAGGATTGTAGCTTCAAGATTTTCATAGTAGCTGGATCTATCTTTGAGTTTCTTGATGGTTGTGCTTCTTTTGTTGACTTCTTTTCTTAATGATGTCACTTCATGCTGCAATTTTTGACATTGGGCTTCCTTGTCCTTGAGTAGTTTTCTTACCTTGTTTCCTTCCTCTGATTGGGCTTTTAGTTTGGTAACTTCTTCTTTGAAAGCACATTCCCTTTTGTTCAATAGATCTTGTTGATCTTTAATTTTGTCTGTAAGCCTTCTAAATACTGCCTCTATCTGATATCTTTCTTGTTCACCCATAAGAGCAAGTTCAGTAGTTTCACTATCACTTCCATCTCTTTCACAAGGAAATATAGCTGGAACATCAGAGGATAACACATTCATACCTGATAATGATTCTGAATCTGATTCTGAATCTGAAGAGCTTCTTATACCTAATCCCCAATCGATTCTCCCACTGTCATAGTCCTTCTGAGATGTTCTCTTCTTCTTATGAGCTTTCTTCTTAAGCTTCTTTCCCATTGATCCACGGATCTCCTTCAAGCGATCAAGCTTCTATCAAAGGACCTGCTCTGATACCAATTGTTGGAAATAATACTGAGAGGGGGGGGGTGAATCAGTATTATTAGATCAGATAAAACTTTTCAATTTCATACTCAGATTCATACACGCAGCTTCAGTTAAGGATATCAGCGTATATACGCGACTTCGTTAAGGGCAACTAGCGTACATGCAGTAATCTTATGATTCAGTTAGCTTATCTTCAGTAAATGCATCAGAACATTATTAACCATTATTAACAGTAAACAGGTGCAGTATAACAGAACAGATCATCACACATAAAGCACACACATGAACACCATGATATAAGGTGGAAACCCAATGTGGGTGAAAACCACCTGCTGCAATTTGTTTCTATCTTCCTTTAATAAGAAACTTCTTTTACAATGTACTGGTGCAGTCCTTTACCAGCACGCAGGCTACAACCTGCAGAGGGTTACAACCCTCTTAGCTCTTGTACTAGCCGATCCATTTACTAGTACGTAGGTGCCTGCCTACAAAATGCTCCAACCTTTACTCGTTCTCCAGCTGCTCCTGGAAGGGAGCTACAACCCCCTGGCTCTTGTACTGGCTGATATGTTTATCAGTACGTAGGCTCCAACCTACTGAACTCTACGATCTTCCCGGGACCACGTTTCATACATTTTCATACTGGATCCATAAAATAACCTGCATCATCAATCTCTGAATCACCCAATACTGAATCACTGAAACCCTGTCAACAACATAGACATCATAACAGTAACCAGATCCAAATTCATCTTCAAATATCATACATCACATTGTATACGCTACTTGGACAAACCCAACCTTCGTGTATACGCTCTTTTGCCAAAGACAACCTGCGTACAGATTTGCAAATCCTAACTTATAATTCTGCAGCTATACCAGACATCAAAACATACCCAGATCATAACAATAAACATGCATCAATAGATCTAGTCTATCCACAGTCAAACCATATGAAGATATTCATTCCAAGCCTTGAGATCCCGTTCCATAGTTCATCATCCTCCACATGAGTGAAACCATGGTTCAGATCACCAACCCATAACCAGCATTTGGATCTCACACTTCATCAGATATTCATTACTCACACATGCACTTTGGCCTAATGATCTTTTCCTTATATAGGTTTAGGCCTTTCATAATACCACGGTCCAAAACCATAGTAAAACAATACCATCAACTCAATACTAGGGATCAACACGTTTGTCGAGATACTTTAGTCCAAAAACATAGGCTCAAGTACCGAGGACTAACTACCACGGACCAAAAGTAAACTTTCCGACACGTATGCTCTTTTCCATTCATGAACCTGCGTGTATACCCTACTTGGTATATAGCGAACTTGCATATACGCGACTTGGTATATAGCGAACCTGCTTGTATACGCGACTTGGGCTTAATGAACCTGCGTATATGAATTTTCTCTTCTTCTTATAGTCTGATCATCAATTCCTTGCTGCTATCCTTCTGCACTATGATTTGTCATCAGTGTGATTTGCCATCAAGGACAACACTTGTCTCATAATGCCAACAACCAGTTGAGTCTCTGGCTATTCCTGTCTCCCCGGTGATCTGAGAAATTCAAATTTTCTCGGATAGTCATCAGCATCCTACATCTATTGTGTATTTTGCACTTGTTAATACTCCCTTATCTGGCACAGTACAAAAAATCTATCCCATTCAATTTAGTCTTTCACTGAGGAATGGAATTGTCCTTTCATGTCTTATCATTAGAAGCATTTTCTAGAGTGTCAACCTTATCGCCTCTAATTTCCCTTTCTGGAGCCTTCTATCTTTCGGATCCCGAGTCCTCATCTTGCTGGTACTCTTAATTATCCCTGTCTAGCTGCGTCCTTTTGTCAGGATCGGATCTACGGTTTCGATCTTGCCTGTTTTGTCCTATTAATTTCCTCACCCTCTAGGAGTTACTCCATCTGGGGATTTTATTCAGAAAGGAATCTGCGGGTTGGATATCTTCTGTACTGTTGCTGTGGTTGAAGGTCTCAAAGTACCTGCCGGTCTTAATTGCATTCCTACCCCCATCAATATGGCGGATGGGTCTGACTCATCAGCCACGAGGGCATTTGTACAGGCCACCATACAAGCTGAGGAGGCGCGGAAAATCATACTAACCTTACAGGCTGGAAAGCTATGGTGGAAGACATGATAATTAATCCAGCTTGTAAAGTGTTTCATAGGTCTAAAAAGGATTTTTCCAGGAAAGCCGGGTCTCCATCTCTCTTTTTCAACAAAGCCAAGAACCCTGTCAAGATAGTTCCTCCCCCGAATGCCATTTCTTTGGATGGTGCCACCCTTTCAGATCGAATTGACAGTCTGAAGAATTTAGCTCTAGTTGGGAAATGGAAATTCCCTGAAATGGGTGATACAGACATGAGGAAGTGGCTGTCGGACAAATGGGCTCCTTTGATTGGGTATACTCCTATCATCTCCCGCCTTATGAAGGAATGGTACTCTTTCCATTTCTTAAAAGTATCTGATTTAGAGATCATTCTAAATAATCCCTGGGTTTTTGGAAGGAGCTTCTTGGCCCTATCTCGATGGTATATAGGTTTTGATCCATTAAAGAATACCCCATCAAACAGTCTGATCTGGGTGAAACTTCCGAACTTGCCTTTGGAACTATGGTCGGAGGGAACTCTCTCAAAAATTTGGAATTCGATAGGCAAGTTTGTTTATGTAGACCCTTGGTGTACAGGAGAGAAAGATAAGAGAATTGCTTGGATCCTTATAGATAAGCCGTACAAAGGAGGATATCCCGATCATATGGAGATTGCATGGGGCAGCTCCAAAATCCATCAAAGATTAGACTTTTGGGGTATACCCTTCAGGTGTTCCTTATGCCATAAGACTGGACACTTGATAAAAAACTGCAGTCATCGTTTCTCTCGAAGAATCAAGAATCTAATGTCAAACAAGTCAGGAAGTCTGAGTCAGAGTATTCTCCGGACTCCCTGGACATTCGAGAGATTTCTCAACAGGATAATCTAAATCCCTCGGCCCTCGGTCAAAAAATGTCTCATAAGCTCCCTACTCATGATCCTCCATCTCAGTCGGACCTAGGCTGCTCTCTTCAAGACTCTCTTGGCCATTTTGATACAATTACCTTGCCCCATTTATGATCTCCTATTCCAGAACCCAGAGAGGACATCCTGGTTCCCTGCCCCCCTGATATGAATCAAAGGGATTTTGTCGTTGGCTCTCTCCCTATTCAGATATCCTCCTCTTCTCCGACACTTGTCAAATATCGTCCTGCTGACCTGAAAGGGAAGGATCCTATCCAGATACAAGAAAAAGATCTTTGTCATATGCCCTCCCCAGATAATTTGCTCTCAGAATCTCCGGCAAACAATTTTGATAGCGATATTGACTGCCTTCTCAATAGGACATCGCTGGAACTTGAACCACTGACCATTCATAAACCTTCCAGCCCGTCCCATCTCTTCATAAGTCCAAAATATGCAAAAAATATCACAGTCAGGAAGAAATCTAAGGGTGGTAGTCTTCATTTTAGAGGGAGATATGTAGTTACTGAGCATGGTGTGAGAAACTTATATCTAATGGAAGTTCTTGTCCTGGATTCACCGGAGTTTCAGCCTCTTAGAGCATGTGTGGCTAGCGAGTCATCTAAATGACATTTCTCGTTTCTATGAATATCAGGGGCTTGGGCGCAACCCCGAAGTATAATGTGCTAAAAGATTTTTGCTACACGGCTCATCCAAACATCATTTTTATACAAGAGACCATGCATCCCAGCTATGTGTCCATAGCCTTCTTTAGGAGAATGTTTCCTACGTGGTATATGGTTGCCACCGAGGCAAATGGTCAGTCCGGTGGTCTTGTGGTTTTGTGGGATCCAGCTTGGATTATGGCAAAAGCCTACAAGTGCTGTGCAGGAATTTTAATATCAGCGTCTATCAGGGGTCAAGCTCTTGCACTCAACTTGCTAAATGTCTATGCTCCATATAAAAATAGACTTTCCTTTTGGGAAAGGATTTTTGAATCCCGAATTCTTGAGATTGAATTGCTGTTGATAGCCGGTGACTTAAATTTGACCCTCAGCTCTGATGAATGTTGGGGTAATTGCAGGAAAATTGACCCTCTGGCTGACAGAATAAGGAAGGAATTACTAAACAGGGATCTGGTGGACATTGCTCCTGATAAAATGAAGCCCACATGGGACAATAGCAGGACTGGGCAGGCCTACATAGCAAAGAGAATTGATAGAATTATCATACATGCTAGCATTGTTGGGAAAATGGGAATGCCAGTATTATCTATCGGGAATGATCACTCTTCTGACCATAGACCCATTCTCCTAAAATGGTGTGAAAATGTAATCAGACTTGGTTACCCTTTTAAATTCAATAGGATTCATTTAGAAGACCCATCCTTCAATGAATTTATCTCTGAAAAATGGAAGAGCCTCGAATCTGAAATGGCACCTTTTATGCCATTCCGTGTAAAGATGGAAAGATTGAGGTCAGTGACGAAGGAATGGAAAAATCAAAAGAGGAGGATGGATAAAAAGGAGTTAAATAATATACGTAAGGATCTGGACTCCCTTTACAGTCAGCTGATCCCAACAGTCTATCTCTAGAACAGAAAAGCATGATAAGAAAATTGGAGAAAAGGAAACATTTGATCTTACTAAAGGAGGAGGGTACATGGCGTCTCAAGAGCAGAGCCATCTGGCTCAAAGAGGGGGACAGAAATACAAGATTCTTCCACAATTATGCTAGTGAAAGAAGAGAAAAAAACTTTATTTGGAGCATTAAAGATGAAAAGGGTAATGTTTTCTTATCACAACATGAGATTTCGATGGAGGCTGTGAGATTTTTCCAAAATCAATATAGTAGAAGGGAGGTCCTCATTCAAGATGCCCTATGGGGCATTGAGCCGGTGCCGGAATTGTTTGATGACGCTGCAAATGAAGATTTCATAAAGCCAATCTCTGAAGAAGAACTTTTAAAGGCTATCAAATCTTTTAAAAAGGATAAAAGTCCGGGGCCGGACGGATGGCCAATCAAATTTTTCTCTCACTTCTTTGACCTATTCAAAGCAGACCTGTTGCGGATGGTTGAAGCCTCCCGAATGTCCGGAAGCATTCATTCGGCTACTTCCTCAACTTTCATAGCACTAATTCCAAAAAAGAACAAGTCTGAATCCTTTCACGACTTTAGGCCTATCTCGCTCTGCAACATTATGTTCAAATTAATCTCAAAAATCATTGCGGAGAGAATGAAGCCTATTCTAAATTCCTTCATTACTAGGGACCAACATGCATTCTTAAAGGGCCGTATCATCTTGGATGCGGTTGCCATGACACAGGAAAGCTTGTTTACAATGCTGTCAAAGAATATGGATGCGGCTATCCTCAAGATTGACTTGCAAAAAGCTTATGATTGTGTAGATTGGGGCTTTTTAAGAATTCTGTTGGCTAAGATAGGACTAAAGTCACAAAGCGTCAATTAGGTCATGTCCTGTGTTGAGAACGTGAGATATTCAGTGATTGTAAATGGAATCCCCTCGTCTTTCTTCCAAGCGGAGAGAGGACTCCGACAGGGATGTCCCCTCTCCCCACTGCTCTTCATTCTGGTAATGAACTCTCTCAGTCTGCAGATAAATAAAGCAGTTGAGGACAAGAGATGTCACCTGGTAAAAATTTGTAAGGATATTTCCATTTCTCACAATCTCTTTGTTGATGATGTCCTCATTTTTGCTATGCTCTGTAGGGTATCCTGGGCATGCATAAATGACATTCTTTCAAAATTTCAGAAAGCTACAGGTTTGTTTATCAATAAGGAAAAATCCTCTTTGTTTCACAATGATGCAAACATGGATATCGTTCACTGGATATCTGATCTGATGGGCATTGCTCCTTTTTCAATTAAGCAAGGGTTTAAATACTTGGGCTTTGCTTTAAAGGCAAAAGGATACTCAAAAGGGGACTGGCAATGGTTACTGGACCGGTTTTATAAAAAGATTTCAGGATGGGAGTTTAAATTTCTCTCTCTAGCTGGCAGATTCATCTTAGTACAGGCTGTCCTTTGCCAACTTTCAGTCTATTGGGCTCATATCTTCTTTCTCCCTGCCAGTATTATAAAACGGATGAACAGATTGGCTGCTAATTTCCTCTGGGGAGGACATACATATCAGAACAAAATTCATCTTGTCAAGATGGTTTCTATATCAAAATCAAAAAGGGCTGGTGGATGGGGCATTTTAGACATGCGCACATTTGGGAAAGCCCTCCTCTGTAAGTCTCTCTATAGAGGTATTTTTGGCAATGGGCCATGGAGTAAGATTATAAAGGTGAAATATTTAAAAGGCAAGAGCATAGAATTCTGGTACAGGAGGCGGTCCATTGGCATCAGGAGTGGATCGATGATATGGCAAAGTCTCAGGAAGGTCCATCTTTTTTTCATGAAAAATCTTCGATGGAAACTCTGTTCCAGAACTAGCATATTTATTGGTTATGATTCTATTTCATCTGCCCGGGAGTTCTCGCTCCCCTCTCCGTTGATCCACAATCTTCATAGGCTGGGATGCTTCACATGGGACAAGCTGATAAAAGACTGGTCTGGTTCTTCCCCGGTTTGGAAGGATGGGGAGGATCTGCATCTGCCCCATTCGATGCTCCCTCTTTGGCATTCGGAAAAAGCGAGACTTGATAGTATGGGGATCACACGATATGGATCAAAGGACTTCCTGGTATGGTCTCTCCAAAAACCAAATCTGCCTATGAGCGTAAAGCATATTTATGCAGAAATGATCTCTGTTATCGCTAGGAGTCCTCATTCGCATTTCCCTCACTGTCTTTGGAAGGCTGCATGTCCACTTAAAATGATTATATTCTCTTGGTTGTTATTTGGGAACAAAAATCTCACATGGGAGGTTCTTCAAGGGAAAAGCTAGCAGGGTTCGAGCAGATGTTCCATGTGCCAAAATGATGCGGAAACAAATCTGCATATGTTTTTTCAGTGTGCCTCGTCCCTTTATATCTGGTATGATCTGTCTTTATATTTTGGTTTTCCTTACATCATCTTTTCTTCTGTTCAGGAAGGTTTTATGTGGTGGAGTAGACAATCCTCATCTTGGAGATCGTTGTTCATCATTACATGTTGGTTCTTGTGGAACTGGAGAAACGCACAAATTTTCCAAGGTTCTAAGGAACCCCTCCATGCAATTCTTCAGCGTATTCTGGCATGCCATGATTCCTTTCATCAGAATGACTCTTTGCCAAATATGCCTGCTATATGATGCTGTGGGACTCTTTGCCATATATGCCTGCTATATGATGCTATGGGTCTTTGCTCCTGCAAGATGGTTTCTCCTTTCAGATCTCCAGTATCAAGTCTTTTGGGTTCTCTTTTCCAAGGCTGGGCCGTCTGCCCCAATTTCTTTATGTGATATCGCGTAATCTTCTCATGGGGCTGTTTCTTCAAGTGATCGTATGTTCTGTTGCAATTTTGGACAAGCAGGTTTTGTACAAGTGAAGTATATGCTTTTCTTATTTCAGATTTGATAAGATTCGGACTATCTGTATCTATTTTGTGCAAAGGTTGATGGACTTTTTTATGCCTCAATGGACTATCTGTATCTATTTTTTGCAAAGGTTGTTGGGCATTTTTATGCCTCAATCCAAACATGATATGTATTGAAGATCTTTATATTTTCTTAATATAAATCTATGATGGTTTTTTTCTCTGAAAAATATATATAAACTTACTCACAATACTTACACATATTTTTAAGTATATAATTAATTATAATACCTACTTAATGATGAAAATTTTCATATATATATATATATATATATATATATATATATTACAATTTCATTATAAAAGATTGTTTAGAAGTGCAACTTTTTATTATTCGTTTACATTTTCTACTGCAAAAATGAAACTAGCTTCTATAACCCATTTTTTTATTTTTTATTTTTTTTCATAAAGACTTTTTATGCAACATCAAGCAAAAAGAAATAAGTTTTCATTTATTTCATGATTCTATTAAGAGGATGTTAATGTTTAAAAAATATCTCTGATGTGATTAATCTTTAGGTTGAAGTAGTGAGACAATTACTTGTTCATTCAATTTATTTTTAGTGAGTTGCATAGAGAGACAGTTAATTGTTAGTTCGAGTTATTTAAATGAAGATCTTTTTAGGAAATTTACAAAAAAAAATCATATGTTTAAGAAATTCTTTAAAATCTTTTTTTTTTTAAAGAAATGCTTAATATTAAGAAAACATAAATTATATCTAAAATTTATTTGATAATGAAAAACAAACAATTAATTATTAGTTTAAGTTATTGAAATAGCAATTTTTAGTTGTTGGATTCTATCACATGGTTCGAGTTAGTACTTGAGTTTGACAACAATAAATTTGATTTGATTGGAATTCAAATATTTCTATAAAATTTGGATAAAATTAATTATATAATTCATATATATATTTCTTGCTATACTTACACACACACATATATTAACAATTAAAATAAGTTCATATTATAGGGTTTTTTTTTATGAATGTAACTACTCTTATTATCCCTATATCATATTACCCATTTAGTTTTCTTTGATTGCATATTAGTTTGCATTGGGCCAAACATTTATGCCCCATATCCACAGTTTAGCATTGAGAAATAATTTTTTGTTAATTTTTATTTTATTTAAATTTATTTATTTGTAAGGTGATTGGCTAAGGTCTTATTATGGGTTTTTTGCTAACTTTTTGTTTTTTTTTTTTGTTTTATTTCCTTGTTATTTAATTTGTATTTTTATTTTTTCCTTCTTCTATTATTTACATTTTCATGAAGTATAGGTTTTTTTTCCCTATATTTTCAATTTAAGATGACCTATTTTACGTTAAAAACACATTTTAATAAATTTAATCACCCCCTTTTTTCCCACCCTCGGTCTATCTATCGGTTGGTAGTAGTCGTCCTCCGGACCATCCCTCTCACAGAAGACTGGCCATAAAAAGATTTCCAGGCAAGCATATGTATCTACTGGGGTCACTCACTCATTCCTATGGGTGAGGGATTGAAATGGACGGATTCAGTCTTCGGGGGATGCCAAGTGACTGGAAGTCTTCGGGAGATGCCAAGCCCACCACCTAACCTACCCAACCATATTGGGGGTCATTTCACCTAACCATATTTTGGGGCCAGCCAACCGACTACCCTAACCATTTAGGAACCGCCTTCCCACTTTTCACTTGAATGCTTCACGCACCCTAAAGGTTCAATTTACTTATTGGGTGGGGGGGCGTTGGTCGAGCCTGCTTACACATCCTTAACAGTCGAGTACCTAAAGCTCTCGACTATAAAGAGAGGGTCTTTGAGGCGTTTTCTACTATGGTATGGCGGGTTCAAATTAGAAGGGGCCTTAGCCTGACTAGGGTAGGCATCATAAGTAATATACTAAGGTAGGCGTGGTATGTGTAATATGCTGGGTAGGTGGTATGCCTAAGCAATGGCCAGGTGGTATGCCTAGCCTGTAGCATGGGTGGTAGGTGGGGGTCTAAAAAATTATAAATATTAATAAAAAATAAAACACACACATATATAATAAACATATATATAATAAACATATATATAATAAAGTGTATATATATTATTACAAAAGATGTCACTTAATAATATTTCTTAATTTTTTGTGATGACATTCAACAATACAATATTTTATTAGTTGTTTTATTTTTATGATGAAATATTTTTTTTTTGTAAGCTTGGGAGGACCTTTTAATTCATTTTCTAAAAAAGGATAGGTTACCTAAAAAAATCAAGTGGTTAGGTGGCCTCAACCCGCCCAAAGGGAATCTAAATTTGTTGGCCACCTAACTACATTATAGGCCATCCAAAAACAGAAAAGTTTAAGGCTGTCAAGCAGTGCTATATATGTTTGAGTATCTTTAAACCTTCTATATTCTAAATATCTAAAAACATAAAGCATAGTCTACATATTCTTCATATGAAAAAATTAAAAACCAAAACTAATCTGAACATGCTACTAGTCATCAGAAGAATCCACTGGAGTTGGATCCTTCGCGCTTGACCCATGAAGTTTTATCTATGGGAGACACGAAATATGTCTCTCAATGTGACTGAGATGACCATTCTATTGCTGGAGCTAGAATTGAATCAGTTGGAATTCCTTATGGATTTAGTAAAGTCCATGATCAATCTTGGAAGAATTAACAGGATGATTAGTGAAAGCGTTGGCTATTATATTCTTCATTAACCAATAAAGATATATTTTCTACTTATACTAAGAAGACCTACTTCTAGAATGACCAGGGTCAGACACCAAATCATGCCAGTCACCCAAGTCAATGTCTATGTTTGCTGCTTGTTGGTTCAACTCAGCTTCCCAATCCGAAATTAGTTGGTGGACTTGTGGCGGAGTACCAATTTCAAATGCGTGAGCTGCATCTCGGATAAGTCGTGAGTTTGTTTTGCGACCTCTACTTCTCGTTGGGCGAGGTTGGGTTTTACTACCTTCGTGGCTCAATCCTGGCTTCCTACCGCGTCCATGGTTGCCACTAGCATGAGAGCCTTTGACGGAAGCGAGGTGAGCCATATTATTGTTTAACATTGAACCCCTAGTATGACATACCTTGGGACGGGGCGTTAGTTGTTGGGTTCAATATCGCATGGTTCTAGTTAGTATTTGAGTATCAGAATGATAAAATTTGATTGGAATTCAAAAATCTCCATAAACTTTGAATAAAATAAATTATTAAATTCAAATATATATAATTCAAGAGCGCTATATATATATATATAAACTTACTCACAATACTTACACATATTTTTAAGTATATAATTAATTATAATACCCAAAAATTTTCATATATATATATATATATATATATATATATATTACAATTTCATTATAAAAGATTGTTTAGAAGTGCAACTTTTTATTATTCGTTTACATTTTCTACTGCAAAAATGAAACTAGCTTCTATAACCCATTTTTTTATTTTTTATTCTTTTTCATAAAGACTTTTTATGCAACATCAACAACATCAAGCAAAAAGAAATAAGTTTTCATTTATTTCATGATTCTATTAAGAGGATGTTAATGTTTAAAAAATATCTCTGATGTGATTAATCTTTAGGTTGAAGTAGTGAGACAATTACTTGTTCATTCAATTTATTTTTAGTGAGTTGCATAGTGAGACAATTAATTGTTAGTTCGAGTTATTTAAGTGAAGATATTTTTAGGAAATTTACCAAAAAAAAAAAATCATATGTTTAGGAAATTCTTTAAAATCCTATTTTTTTTAAGAAACGCTTAATATTAAGAAAACTTAAATTATATATAAAATTTATTTGATAATGAAAAACAAACAATTAATTATAGTTTAAGTTATTGAAATAGCAATTTTTAGTGGTTGGATTCTATCACATGGTTCGAGTTAGTACTTGAGTTTGACAACAATAAATTTAATTTGATTGGAATTCAAATATTTCTATAAAATTTGGATAAAATTAATTATATAATTCATATATATATATATATATATATATATATATATCTTACTATACATACACATATATATATTAACAATTAAAATAAGTTCATATCATAGGTTTTTTTATTAATGTAACTACTCTTATTATACCTATAGCATATTATCCATTTAGTTTTGCTTTGATTGCATATTAGTTTGCCTTGGGCCAAAAATTTATGCCCCATATCCACAGTTTAACATTGGGAATTCATTTTTTGTTGATTTTTATTTTATTTAAATTTATTTATTTGTAAGGTGATTGGCTAAGGTCTTATTATAGGTTGTTTGCTAACTTTTTGTTTTTTTTTTTTTGTTTTGTTTTGTTTTATTTCCTTGTTATTTAATTGTTTATTTTTATTTTTTCCTTCTTCTATTATTTACATTTTCATGAAGTATAGTTTTTTTTTCCTTATATTTTCAATTTAAGATGACCTATTTTATGTTAAAAACACATTTTAATAAATTTAATTCTAAAAAATTATAAATATTAATAAAAGATAAAACACACACATATAATATAAACATATATATTAAAGTGTATATATGTTATTACAAAAGATGTCACTTAATAATATTTCTTAATTTTTTGTGATGACATTCAACAATACAATATTTTATTAGTTGTTTTATTTTTATGATGAAATCTTTTTTTTTTTGTAAGCTTGGGAGGACCTTTTCATTCATTTTCTTCAAAAAGGATAGGTTACCTAAAAAAATCAAGTGGTTAGGTGGCCTCAACCTGCCCAAAGGGAATCCAAATTTGTTGGCCACCTAACTACATTAGAGGCCATCCAAAAACAGAAAAGTTTAACACTGTCAAGCAGTGTTATATATGTTTGAGTATATTTAAACCTTCTACATTCTAAATAGCTAAAAACAGAAAGCATAATCTACATATTCTTCATATGACAAAATTAAAAACCAAAACTAATATGAACATGCTACTAGTCATTAGAAGAATCCACTGGAGTTGGATCCTTTGCGCTTGACCCATGAAGTTTTATCTATGGGAGCCACGAAATATGTCTCTCAATGTGACTGAGATGGCCATTCTATTGCTGGAGCTAGAATTGAATCAGTTGGAATTCCTTATGGATTTAGTAAAGTCCATGATCAATCTTGGAAGAATCAACAGGAGGATTAGTGAAAGCATTGGCTATTATATTCTTCATTAACCAATAAAGATATATTTTCTACTTATACTAAGAAGACCTGCTTCTGGAATGACGAGGGTCGAACACCAAATCCTGCCAGTCACCCAAGTCAATGTCTATGTTTGCTGCTTGTTGGTTCAACTCAGCTTCCCAATCCGAAATTAGTTGGTGGACTTGTGGCGGAGTACCAATTTCAAATGCGTGAGCTGCATCTCGGATAAGTCGTGAGTTTGTTTTGCGACCTCTACTTCTCGTTGGGCGAGGTTGGGTTTTACTACCTTCGTGGCTCGATCCTGGCTTCCTACCGCGTCCATGGCTGCCACTGGCCTGAGAGCCTTTGACGGAAGCGGGGTGAGCCATATTATTATTTAACATTGAACCCCTAGTATGACATACCTTGGGACAGGGCGTTAGAACCTCGGGCTTGCGACAGGAGACGAGCTTAAAGTCCTTGAACCATCTTAGAACAAAAGAACCTGTAAGGATATCATGGCATGAATGCATATAGAAGTGAGTATAAAGGGGGGCTACCCCACAATTGTCGTGGAAAATGATTTGGACCTAGTTGCTGAGTCCAAAGATAATTAACCAAGGCTCCTCAAGTCGACATAGGCTAGTATAAAGAGACAAAATAATACAAACTAGAAGCGGGAGAACCCAGTACTTATTGACCAAAAAAACCAACACGCAGTTAAGGTAATTACCACAAGCATCCATGCATGAGATAGAGATAAATTGCCAGACCTCAAAACCCCAATACATCCCCATACAAGATAGCAAGATTCTGAAATATACAAAAACAATAGTGCAATATTCAAACATACCATCATAAAAACCCATTGTTTCCTTCCAACAACCACGGGTGAGCAAACAGGGGAGGTGGGGCAAGAGAAGCCTAAAAGAGAAACATACCCACTGAGAGAGATCGTTGAGGGAAGGAGGTCATCTGCACCCAGATGGAGGACCACTTGAAGTTTCATCTCAATCCCACGTCGATCAGCCAAGAAACCTGTAACCATATATTTTTTCAGAGCATGAAAATTGTGGATCACTGTTGAGGAATAGCCACATAAAACCCCGGCTCAGAGGCAGTGCTACCACCTTCCCATGTACCATAAATGTTATGCATGCGAAATGCCACCTCTCCATATAGATCAACTATGCGAGGGTTGGTGTAAATTTTTCGTCCTACATTGCCCTCCATCACATTAAACATGTCAATGATCCCAATGCATCCAGCTCGCACCCCGATTGGGGCTTTATGAGGAAATATTTAATCTTATTATTTTTTAGTTTAATTAAGCTATATTTAAGCTAAGTGACATGTACTAGCTACTATATCACCCTTTTTTTTAGTATTATATGTAACAAATAAAATCTATTTTAAATTCACATTATAGGCTTCTTATAAATGTAACTTCCCTATTAATTATAATACCTACTCAAAAGTCCATCTCGGGTAGCTCAATTGGCGATGGTCATGAAATGAAGTCCCATCGAACCAGAGATCTTGGGTTTGAATCTTGTGCTACCCTCCTCCCATAGCGGGGTGAATAATGGACATGTAAACTCAAAAATTAGAGAGTCCTACCAAGCTTACAAAAAAAATTACCTACTCAAATGATCAAAATCTTATTTTATCAATATTTGCATTTGAAATAAATCTTAAATTGTATTTTCTATATATATATATATATATATATATATATATATATATATTACAATAGTGAAATATATATAAATTGTAATTTTTCATGTTAATTGAAATAGTGAGAGAATTAATTGTTTATTCAAGTTATTATAATCAATTGAAGAAGTGGTGAGAGAGTTAATTGGTAGTTCAAATTATTTTAAGTTAAGGTATTTTTAGGAAATTAATGCAACAGTTAATGGTAGTTCAAATTATTTTAAATCAAAACATTTTTAAGAAATTCTTGAAAATCCTAAATATTTTTAGAAATTGTTAACATTAACCAAATTTAAATTATATTTAATAGTTAATTAACAAACCATTCACACTTAGTTTAAGTTAACATTTATTTAATAATAATAAAAGAACATTATTCTAAATCAAAAGAATTAAAAAAATCGAAAAAAACAAACTAATGGTTAATTTGAGTTATCGAAATTTATTTAATAATGAAAAGAACGAACAAACTAATGGTTAATTTGAGTTATGGAAATTTATTTAATAATGAAAAAAGCAAACTAATTGTTAATTTGAGTTATTTGTAGTCAATATATTTTAGGAAATTAAGAAGCCTGAATAAAAACTATTTCTATTTAGTAACGAAAAAGGGTTGCCAGGATCAGTGCAGTCCATAATTATAATTATGATGGAAAGGAAACAACCCTCATGCTCAATGGCGTTGGCGTCTCAACAAACTGATAACAATATTCAAGATGAGATCTGAGAGATCTGTCCATCATGATTCAGCTGGAACAAGACGAATTTGGTCATTACAATTGGGCAATTCTAGAAAACGGTCGCAACAGCAAATCTGCAAATATGTCCTTCGAAGAACCTTGATTTTCTCCCAATAAAAACCGAATTTCTGAAAACTAAGCATTGAGGAAACTGATTTGGTCCATTCTTAACAAAACCCATGTCTCTGATTTTCCAGATTCGCTTTCATTTGTCCAAAACTTCCAACTAAAATTTGTCACTTCTTATGCCAGCGAATTCCTGAGTTGGAATATCTAGTTATCTGTTGAAGACCAAATCTGAAATCTAGAAGAGATCTTGGAGGCTAAAATCATCAGTGAGGTTATAACGAATGAATAAGCCAAAATCATGCATAATAATCATTAATTATTAAAAATAAATGAGATCGGATATTATTTATCCACAAGAGCATAAATGATTATGAAATGGAATTATATAATAAATTATGGTAAATAATGTGATAAAGGAATAGTGGAAATAGATGAAATAAATGTTAAGAAATGGTAATAATAATGACAAATTAAGGGCCCAACAGCTATCAGATTTGCACAAGTTAGTCCAAATTAGTATGACACAATAACACATGTATATCGAATCATACCTAAATACCATATCCATGACCATCTGCAAAAGCTAATCCAGATTAGAAAAATACATAATAACATCAAAGATCTTAAATGAAATGATCATAATCATCATGCATATGACTACAATGCATATGAAAACAAGTTAACTACCACGCATGACTATCTGGCAGATATGCATATGACCACAATGATTAACTAACATCCATCATGCATGTAAACCCAACAACAATAAAATGACAGGCATGTGCGTAACCAAAATTCATATAACAACCATTAACCAACATAATTGCATGCTCAAACATACAAACATATACAACGATCTACTATTACCACAAAGTCTAGTCCTATAACCTCACTCTAATAATCTATATCTCCTGCTCTATTTCGGCCAACATATTAGCATCATAACATACCAACAACATCATGATGACATAAAATTCTTACAATGACTATCACAATGCATGCATAACAATCAAATAGGAAGTTAACATGCATTCATGACAAACACATTTTTCCCATCCAGTTCAAGTGTTTGAACCATGCTCTGATACCACCCTATAGCCACCCCCTCCCATATCTACCTAGTTTCACTGGCTTGCCCGGGTAAGCATGAGAGGAAGAGCTACTAGGAAATGAGCTGACCTCTTAGGTTCCATTGAGGAAGTGGGGTCGATTGTGGAAGACACACTGACATCTCATCACATCCTACAAGGGCTACTGGTCACTCGGAGGCTGAGTAAACACCCTAGGTGGAAAACACCTTAGCTACACACCCTTTTTGCTGACCTGGACTGCCATCTGCGGGCATAACACTACATCCATGTAATTGTATACCTGCAGTCACATGCATAAGCTTGTGAGGTAGTGACTGCAATCCTAATTTCTCAGTTCTGAGCTTGTGACCCCAAAATCTGAGCCATATTTTCAAGGCTAGTCTCTAGATCACTACCCAAAACTTGATGAGACTGTCCAAAAAAATAAATAATATCAAGACAAATTTATTCATACAAAACCTTATCAAAAACTTGACCTAAATAGGTCTAACCATGAAAATCATCCAATCAAACACATGGCGAACATGTAATCTACAGGTCATGAATGCATATATGATCATAGAGGTATGAAACTTATCTAAGATTCATCAAGAAGGTCAAATGTCCTCTTATAATAGTCGCAATAACATATGTTAGCTCATGTATTCATTAACCATTCATCAACAAATCAAACATATAGATAGCCATAGTTATAACCTATTATGAAACCATGCTTATCACCAACATATAACTATAATAATAACAATGATAAAACAACCATAAAATCCACATAATAACAAGTATAAATACTCATGAAATAGAAGAGGGAAATTTATCTTATTAACATATGCAAAAGCCAACCAATTCAGGGACTTCCATGTATCATCCGACCATAGATTGAGCTGAACCAAATCTTTCTTTCAACTAATCATCCGCATGCCATATCCCAAGCATGAATGTGGGACTCAAGCCCAAATCTACCATGGATTCCCGAAGATCAAACCACCTCCACCTCAATCTTTACCACAATCCTACCAAAATTGGTCAAAGGATTCCTAGGCCCAAACAAGGTTATAAACAACCAAGTTTTACCGCAATCCCATCTTTATCGGTCAAGGGATTACTAGGCCCATACAAAAAACATACACTACTAGGATTTACCGCAATCCCACCAAAACCAATCAAGGGATCATTCGACCCAAAACAAGCTTTGATGCCTCAGGATTTCTTGACCAATACCTTAAGGAATTTTCCTGTCTCAACCCTCAGGCTTTACCGCAATCCCACTATTAGCGGACAAGGGATTCCTAGGCCCTTGGAAAATTTCCTAAGATCAC
This sequence comes from Pinus tabuliformis, assembly GCA_031772625.1. NCBI lineage: Eukaryota > Viridiplantae > Streptophyta > Pinopsida > Pinales > Pinaceae > Pinus > Pinus tabuliformis. The sequence continues at coordinate 939,363,896 of CM062805.1, forward strand.
CTCACCTAGTTCTAAAACCATTCGAAAATCCAAATCTCAACCAAGTAAAGAACCCCATCACACCATGGCTATCTGGAAATGGCAAGGCAAGGCTAAAACCTCTGTCACACCTATAAAAAGCCATGCCAATGACAGAAAAAGAACCAAATACACACATGCATGTACCATGCATGCACAAACCAACTAGTAAATCACACATGCAACCTGTTACCTACAAGTATTCCCACTGAACCTACTTGAACCAACTTTTCATTGCTCGTTCATTTTCTTTCCTTGTCCTTCCTTTACCTTCCCTTGCTTTCTTTCCCAAATGCTAGAGTACTCCAAGAATTCTCTAATTGTGCAAGAGTATGAGAGAATAGAGAGAGCTCCAAAATTGAACTGACAAAAGTCTCAACAACTAACAAAATCCATGAAATGATCCTCAGGAACCTTTTTATCATTGAGGCCTATATTTTCTTCATTTTCCTTCATTTTTCCTTCAATTTCCCTCTCATGTAAATGTGTAACCCTTCACCTTCCTTTTCTCCTATTTTCCTTTATTTTCATAAATAAAATGTCAATTATTGCCTCTTTGCCTTTTCAAAACCTTTTCCAATCCATTTTCCAACTTACTTAGCCATATTAAACCAAATGAACACCCACTACGATGTTTTACCCAACATTCAACTTGGAATATGTGTCCCATGACCTTGGTATTATTTTTCCTTTATTAAATTTTTTACATGAAATTTTAACTCGAGGCTGTTACAAACCCCTCCCCCTTATGCGAACATTGTCCTCGGTGTTCTATGACACCTATGACCGACAAACCATTGAAAATCCATCCTTCATCACTAACAGAGGTGCACCCATTATCTTCTTTAGATGAATAACCAATGATCTTTTCTTATTTTCATTATGGGGTGTTCTCTCAACTTCTAATTCTTCTTCATTTCTATTACATTCTAAACATGCATTTGAATCATTAAGACCACAATGACCTATTCTTTTACAATTACAACAGAATAACAACTTAGCTGAAGATCACTCCTAATTAGTACTTTATTTACCTCTACCTTCATCCTTTAGATTATCAACAAGTTGAGTAGTTATGAAAAATGGATCTTCTTAAAGGTCTTATTCATTACTTGACAGCCATGGTCTTCAATATTTATTAGTGCCATTTTATTTCTTTCCTTCATATACACATTACATCTTATCTAGCATTTCTTTTTGAATTCTCACAATGTCTCACTTTATCAAATTTAGGATTTGATAGACCTTTCAAGATAACCTTGTTTGCTTATGTATTATGTCCGTTGTTCTCTCCATTCACTATGGAGAACCATACATGTAATTCAAGAGCCATTAAAAAATCTTCCATTCTTACCTTCCAAAGTACATAACCTAATCCATTCAAAAATGGTACTCCATCTCAGGGAAGCTAGTCCTAGTTAGCCTTGGTCCTTGAAATCTACCTTCCAGCAAATAAATTGTTCCTAAAGGAACATGCTATGATACCAATTGTTGGAAACTAGGATAATATTGAGAGGGTTTGGAAAATCAATATTATGACCAATTTCAACAATTATTACCAAAATACAACATTTCACTTCATTTATCAATCAAATATGTTAAACAACTCATGAATCACACAAAAACATCATAAACAACATACACATATCTAACACACAGAAACACAAGATGTATGTGGAAACATATAAATGGATAAATCCAAGAAATCGTGTCTTGTTTCTTTATGCAAATGCAAGCTCTAACCTTCTATTACATTATGTTTACTGGAACCAACCAGAAGGAAGCACCCACCCCATGATTTGCAAGAACCCACTTTCAAGAGGCACCAACCCCCAATCGTTTTACAAGCACCAACATGAAGGAAGCACCAACTCCCTAATTTGTAAGAACCCACTTCTAGGAGGCATCCACTCCCATGTTGTTTTATAGGAACCTAAAATATCCCCTTTTCATAACATTTTCATACTCAAATCTACAGGTACTTTGTCACTTTAAACGCCAGATTTGTAATTTTTGCTCTCACTACTTGGACCTTCAATCAACTAGATATTTCACTACACTACCAATATACTCAAGTTATTTATACTTCTAATATTAACTATTTCTATGATTTGGAACTCTCCCCTTAGGCCCAAATATGATAACAGCTTCTCAAATATGCTCAGACAACACTTTATATACAGTCCCAGGTCTGATATCAACACTCATATTAGCTTCTTTTACCACTCAACAACATCTCAAATTCCATATCTACATACAAATCTGTTATGGGATCTTCTACCCAACTCATCCTTCTTCAACACTCTTCAGACTCTCTCAAGCCTTTCAATTATTCATTGGGATAGCTAGCCTTCCTCTATTGATTTCATTTTCTTTTATAATTATATCCATCATTTACCAAGGGTTTCATTCCATGGTATTTTCCCATGGTAATTTTCTCTTTGACTCTATCAATAGCAATATCATTTGACTTAATGAAGACAATGGAATGGGTATATATTCCATAGCTCTAGCTCCCTTTAAACATCTCACGGGTTATTCTACTTAGCTATAATAACATTTTTTACACAGAGGTTCTCTTACACATATATTTTCTTTACATTGCCTTAACTCCCCTTATATATGCAATCATAAGTGTGCCTTCATCCAACAACCTTTAGTTTCTTAACTGAATTTAGTGCTTAATCGCCAAATTTTCATTTTAGCTACTCCCATCAACTTCACCTCTCTGGTGCATGTAACCAAGGGTAAGGACAAACATATTTAGCGCAGAAGGCACTTAGTCTCTCAACTTCCACAATTAACATTAACCAACAGTTAAATCACCTACGACTTTCATTGCTGCTTGTTCAACCACCATTTTAATCAACAATTTTATTCATCCCAACGCCCCCACCCCCCTCTACATGGCCGATGGTTAATGGAGGTTGGGGGGAGGTTGTGATTTGTCATTTTGTGCATGAGCACAAAATCTTGGGATTCACACAGATTGCACAATAGATATCTATCTTAGGGTCCCCCTGATAGTGGAGGAAATATTGGCAGAAATGTTGGTAATACTCAAGGTCCCCCTCCTAGAGGTAACGTTAGCACCTCACAAGAAATGATTGTATGAGAAAGAAAAGTGATGTATTTCAATATTCTAAAGAGTTCAAAAATATAATTGAAAATCAAAAAAGAAAATACATCAAGATCCTCTTATCAGATGAAGTGGGAGAATATACTTCAAGCGAATTCGTCAAGTACTGAAAATCCCATAGAATTGTACAACAATACATAGTACCACATACACCACAACATAATGGAGTGGATGAAAGGAAGAACAGAGCCCTAGTAGAATGTGCAGGGAGAATGTTAAAACGTAAAAGTATTTCCAATGATTTTTGGGTTGAAGTTGTTAGCATTGTTGTCTATTTGAAAAATAGAAGTCCAAGTAAAACTTTAGATCATAAGACTCCTTTTTGAATTTGTTTATGGTTATAAAACAATAGTGAGTCATTTAAGAATATTTGGATGCAAGGCATTTTCTCATGTCCGAAAGAAGATAGGATAAAACTTGATGCAAAAGCTGTTATGCTTGTTATGCTCTTAACCTGCAAAGCGATACCCAAACATAGAATTTGCGAAGAAAAGATACCGAGAACACAAAATATGCGAAGAAAATATACCTAGAGCACAGAATAGCAATGATTTTATTATCCAGAGAGAAATGTTCACAGGCCTCTTCGAGGGGGCAACCTCCAATAGAGCAGAGCTCGATTACAAAACAAGACACAATGCTCCTCGCAGGGAGTCTCTATCCTTTATATATGACTCATACATGCAATACCACGAGCCAATATCGTGGATTTTATTAATACCATCTATCTAATACTACCGCCCATTTACCATCTAACTAATACTTTCGCCCATTTGCAACTAACTGTGGTCCCGTCATTAATTGCGGGTTAACCACTTACAATTATTAATATGGGCTTTATTGACTCTTGAATATGACGTGATCCCATGACATAAATAAGGGGGTTAGGGTGCGACCCTAACATGCCCTCCCCCTTAAGACTAGCCTTGTCCTCAAGGCTGAAGCTGCGGAAACTGCTGAAGAATAGCGGCTGGTTCCCAAGTTGCATCTTCCGGCGAGGTGTCTTTCCATTTGACTAGGACCTCCGTAATCACGCGGCCACGCAGGTGCTTGTCTCGTGTGTCTAGAACCTATTCAGGTTGAAGCCAGATTGATCCTTCTTCGTCTAATTCAGGTAGACTGGTTTGAACTCGGCAATTGTTCCCAATCACTTTCTTGAGGCACGATACATGGAAAACTGGGTGGATTTTTGCTGTAGGTGGCAAAGCCAGCTTGTAAGCCACCTCTCCAATGCGCTGAAGTACTTGATATGGTCCGTAGAATTTTGGAGAGAGCTTTTGACAGCCCTTGTCTTTGAGTGATGTTTGCTTATATGGTTGCAGCTTCAAAAAGACCTGATCCCCTTCTTGAAATTGGCGCTCTGAGCGATGTTGGTCAGCCTGTTGCTTCATACGGTTCTGAGCTTGATGAAGATTCTCGCGCAAGTGGGCCAGCATGGTTGCACGGTGTTGTAAGAGTTGATCTACTGCTTGTACTTTGGAGCACCCCGTGAGATAAGAAGTAGGGGACGGCGGAAGTTGTCCATAGACTACTTCATAGGGAGTCATTTTGGTGGTGGCATGATAGTTGGTGTTATATCACCATTCTGCCAGAGGTAACCACTGTGCCCAAAGGTGTTGTTTTTCTGAAGTGAAACACCTAAGGTAGGTTTCTAGGCATTTGTTGACGGCTTCGGTTTGACCATCTGTTTGCGGATGATATGAAGTACTGAGTTTGAGTTGAGTGCCTTGTATTCTGAAGAGCTCCTGCCAAAAATTACTGGTGAAGATTGGGTCGCAGTCGGACACAATCGAAGTGGGCATGCCATGCAATTTAAAGATTTGATCCATGAAAGTTTGAGCAACCAAAGTAGGTGTGAATGGTTGGGGTAGAGCGCAGAAATGAGCATACTTCGATAGTCGGTCCACAACCACCATGATGACTGATTTGTTCCCAGACTTTGGAAGACCTGTAATGAAATCCATGGAGACCTCCATCCAAATTGACGCCGGAATGGGCAATGGTTGTAATGTGCCTGGTGTGTTGACGGTTTCCCCCTTGTGGCGTTGACAGACGTCACATTCTGCTACAAAAGTAAGGATGTCCTGTTTCATGCCGGTCCAAAAAAATGATCTTCTGGTGCGAGCGTATGTCTTCTGAAAGCCCGAATGTCCTGCAATGGGAGAGGAGTGTAATTCTGCCAAAATGCGACTTTTGAGGGTGGATGTTGGTGATATGACGACTCTGTCCTTGTAGCGAAGAATATCATTCTGCCACGAGTAGCCCTTGCTGGAATTAGGATCTGCCTGTAATTGAGAAATGAGTTGGGAGAGCTCAGGATGTGAAAACCATTCCCCGCGAGCTTCTTCAATCCAGTCTGGAATGGGGAGGGATATTGCGAGCAGAGTACTTTCCTCCTCAAATTGGCGTGACAATGCATCTGCTACCCTGTTGTCTTTCCCTTTCTTGTAAATGATCTCATAATCATAACCCAGCATTTTGGCTAACCATTTATTTTGTTGGGGGGAAGATAGGCGTTGCTCCAAAAAATATTTAAGACTGTGATGATCTGTGCGAATTTGGAAACGTCGCCCCAACAAGTAGGGTCGCCAGATCTCAACTGCATGTAAGATGGCCATCATTTCCTTCTCATAGGTAGATTGGCCCAAGTTCTTCCCACTTAGTTGTTGGCTGGTGAAGGCCAATGGTCGCCCTTCCTGCATTAAGACTGCTCCAATACCTGTTCCCGAAGCATCAGATTCAATGACAAATGTTTTGGTGAAGTCCGGTAGGGCTAAAACCGGAGTGGAGCACATGGCTGTTTTGAGAGCGGTAAATGCCTGTTGTGCTTCTTCGTTCCAGAAGAAGGAATTTTTCTTGAGAAGTTGCGTCAGGGGCTTCGCTATGCGGCCATAGTTGCGGACAAATTTACGATAATATCCTGTGAGACCCAAAAATCCTCTCAAGCTTTTCAAGGTCTTAGGTTGAGGCCATTCTTGCATTGCCTGGATCTTTTTGGGATCAACCTTGACACCTTCACGGCCCACAATGTGGCCTAAATACTCAACTTCTTCCATGCCAAACGCACACTTAGACATTTTGACAAATAGTTTATGCTTGTTGAGCAGTTGCAAGAGGATATCTACATGCTTAAGATGTGCCGCCCAAGTGCCACTATAGATGAGGATGTCATCGAAGAAGACCAGGACAAATTTTCTGAGATATGGTCTGAGGAGGTGATTCATAAGGCTCTGAAAAGTAGAGGGGGCATTACAGAGGCCAAATGGCATGACCAAGAACTCATAATGGCCTTCATGAGTTCGGAAAGCTGTCTTGGGAATGTCAACTTCCTTCATGCGAATTTGGTGGTAGCCTAAGCGAAGATCCAATTTAGTGAAGAATTGAGCCCCATTGAGTTCGTCCAGCAAATCGTCAACCACTGGGATGGGAAATTTATCTTTGACTGTTAACTTATTGAGGGCCCTGAAGTCTGGACACATCCGCCACTCCCCATCTTTCTTGAGGACCATGACGACTGGAGATGAGGACCATAAGGACCTTCACATTTCATTGTGCCTCCATCTGCAATCTGGACTTGGAAATTAGAAACTGCTCGGACATAAAAATGTGCGGCTTCAGCGATCTTTTGGTGGATGAAATTATGGGTACTTCCACTATCAATCAAAACTATTACTGGCCGATGTTTAAGAAAACCCCTGATTTTGAGAGTTTGAGGTGAAGAAATTCCTGCCAATGCATGTAGCGAAATCATGGGTTCATTAGATACCATCTCCTGTTGGTTATCTTCTTCGGTCGCCTCTGGTTCCTCAAGTGGTGGATCTTCCTCGGTGGAGCTGTAGTCAGTGGCATCTATTTGAAAAAACTTGTGCTCTTTGCATTTATGACCCGGGGAATATTTTTCATCACAGTAATAACATAGTCCTTGCTTCCTTCTTTCGGCCATTTCTGCAGGTGACACCTTTTGAACCTTAAGTGTTTGGGTCATATTGGGAGCCTGTGAGGGACGACCTTTAGCGGGAAAGTTGGGGCGGCTGGATTGAGCTGCTAATGCCCTTTCCACCTTACGGGCTACCTGGCAAGCCTCGTTCCATGTGGGGGGGTGGTGGAGTAGAACCTGAGCTTTGATGGCTTCTTTAAGACCGCTGATAAAGCATTCCATGTAGAATTCATCTGTGAGACCCTTAGTGCGGAAGGCTAAGGCTTCAAAAGCGGTAATATATTCATCCACTGTACCCGTCTGTCGGAGCTTAGTGAGACGCCCCAAAAAAGAGTCTTCCTGTTCAAAGCGATTTCGAAGAGCTTTGGTAAATTGGCCCCAACTCTTAAATTGTCCATTGCAACGCTGATACCATTCCTTCCATTGCCATCGTTCACTGTCCAAGTACATGGTGCCCACCATAAGCTTAGTCCCCTCATCGGTGATATGATTCAATTGAAAATACTGCTCCATTTGTGCTAGCCATGCGGACGTGTGAGAACCGTCAAATTTATGCATATCCAACTTGGGAGGTCTCTGATTGGGTGGTGGATGGGTGTGCCAGACGTGAGGAGAGTGGCTAGACTCCCCCTCATGGTATTCATGATCCTTATACTCCTCCTCGTGGGCTGGCTCCTTGCCCTTGTCATTTATTAGGCACTCTAATCCTTTAAGATGCTTTTCGACCCTTTCCACCACAGAGTGGAGGGAGTGCACCTCTTCTTCTATTTTTTCTATCCTTTCATTGGCCATTGCTTGAGTCCTTTCATTGGCCATTGCTTGAGCGCGAGTTTCTACCATACACCCGTCGGACTAAAATTTGGGACCGCCGAATTTTTTTTTTTTTTTTTGCCAAGAATTGAATGGTACCACCTTGCTCAGCTCGTCATCCTGATTCTGATGGGCTAGGTCACCAATAAGAGCCCGGCTAGGTCACCAATAAGAGCCCGGCTAGGTCATCAATGCCACCAAAAGTCCTGCGAAAATTATATCCAGGTACAGGAACCCTTTTCAACTACTCCGATTTGGCTAATCTGGGAGATCTGACTGGTGGAACAACTGTTGCTGCTGATCTGGAATATCAGATCTGGTGGATCTGATAGATCTGAATGGTGGAACAACTGCTACTGCTGATCTGGAATATCAGATCTGGTGGATCTGAGAGATCTGAATGGTGGAACAACTGCTGCTACTGATCTGGAATAGATGACGTGTGATCCCTTGAGCGAAAGGGAACTAAGGTCTTGGGGAGTGTCATGTGCTACAGATCACAATATACATAAGGGTCTGACAGTAGTACTCGGCCCAATGTTTCAGGGCTCTAACTAAGGAGGATCGACCGTACCCTTAGCCGTACAACCCGACTACCCTATCGTACGGGCGAGTAATCTCTCCGAGTGCTGTTCTCGGTGTACTGTAGCAACAAGACGGCCGAAGGTTTATCTATGGCGAGGTTTCAAGGGAGCTAGGGGGCTTCCTATATACCCAGAGGTACGTGGAAGACAGTCCGTGCGCGGTTCTGTCTAATGCGCTACTACTCAAAGGGGTACCCACAGGGGTTACAAGGGAGTCCAACAGACGTGACCACCTCTTGTATTTCCTGCGTGCATGCCTCCCCAAATCCGCAGGTTTATGCGCTTAACGACAGATCCCGTGGTTTAAAGACGCCGGAACACGTCTCTAGCCTAAAAAAATTTTTGCTAAAATTTGGAGATCCCACCGAGCCCTGGAAAGCGCTCTGATACCACTTGTTATGCTCTTAACCTGCAAAGCGATACCCAAACATAGAATTTGCGAAGAAAAGATACCGAGAACACAAAATATGCGAAGAAAATATACCCAGAGCACAGAATAGCAATGATTTTATTATCCAGAGAGAAATGTTCACAGGCCTCTTCGAGGGGGCAACCTCCAATAGAGCAGAGCTCGATTACAAAACAAGACACAATGCTCCTCGCAGGAAGTCTCTATCCTTTATATATGACTCATACATGCAATACCACGAGCCAATATCGTGGATTTTATTAATACCATCTATCTAATACTACCGCCCATTTACCATCTAACTAATACTTCCGCCCATTTGCAACTAACTGTGGTCCCGTCATTAATTGCGGGTTAACCACTTACAATTATTAATATGGGCTTTATTGACTCTTGACTATGACGTGATCCCATGACATAAATAAGGGGGTTAGGGTGGGACCCTAACAAAAGCTATCAAGTGTATTGTCATTGGTTAATGTTATGATCATAAATAATATAAGATGCTTGATACCTACACACATAAAGTTTTTGCAAGAAAAGATGTGCGATTTCATGAGCATACATATGAAGGGCATAAGGAGGATATTTATGATGCATGGCACATTCCTTATGATTATGATGATGTCAAAGAGGAAATAGATGATAAGCGGGAACAAAAAGAGGAGGAAGAATCCATTAACATGGACACCTATAGTAGCAACAACACACAAAGAGGAAGAGATCACTCATCACAAGGCAGGAGATGAGATGAAAGAAGTGAAGCACCAAGAAGGTCATCATATCAAACTCAACCACCGGTAAGATTTAAAGATTATGCCTTAATGACTAAAGTAATGAATTTCATAGAACGTTTGAATTTCAAACAAGAAAATAAGCATAAAGAATGGAGGGATGCAATGAATAATATGATTCCATAATGAAAAATCATACTTGGAAATTACGAGAATTATCTTAAAATAAAGTACCCATAACATTCAAATGATTTTTCAAAACCAAATTTAATGTTCATTGAAGTATAGATGAATATAAGGCTAGTTTGGTTGTAAAAGGTTATTCATAGAAAGAGGGAATTGATTGTGAAGAAACTTTTGCACTAGTGGCTAGTTAAACACAATTAGATTCATGATTGCATCAGCTACAAAATATAAACGGAAACTACATTAGATATATGTCAAATGTTCTTTTTTGAAGTGAGAACTAAAGGAAGAAGTATATCTTGTTTGGCTAGAAGGGTTTGTTAAAAAGGGTCAAGAGCACCTTATTTGTAATAAATAAAGTTTTATATGGATTAAAAGAGACACCAAGATCTGAGTAATATCTGAGGAAGATTGAATATTTATTTCCTCACAAAGGTCTTAAGAAAAGCAAGAGTGATTGTAACTTGTATATCAAGTCAAGTTAAAAGGGGTGTGTTATTATGATTTCCTTGTACGTCGATGATTTTATTATAATAGTAAATGCTTCTAAGTTAATTAATTGAGTTAAAGGACAATTTTCACTGATATTTGAAATTAAATACAATGGTGAATTGCATTATTTCTTAGGTCTTGAAATACTGAAAGAAGTTGGTTAGACATTGGTTACACAGAACAAATATACTAGAGAGCTACTCAAAATATTCAAAATGGGCCAATGTATGGTAGTATAAATATCTTTAAAACATAATGCCAAACTACGATGATGGGACAAGAGAGGTGAATGGTACATTGTCTCATCGGCTAGTGGGAAGTCTAAGCTATCTCACTACAACTAGGCGAGATGTTGCATATTCAGTGAACATCTTGAGTCAGTTCATGGCCAAGCCTCTTGAAAGCCATTGGAAACCAGTGAATAGAGTTATTCAGTATCTAAAAGGGACTGTTAACTTTGGTATTAAATATATTGATGATTTTGATGTTGATCTGGCAGTCTATTTCAATTTGAATTGGGCTAGAAATCCTGACGACAGGGGATCAAGATCAGGATATACATTCATAAATCAGAGAGCCCTACCAAGCTTACAAAAAAAAAAAACCTACTCAAACGATCAAAATCTTCTTTTATCAATATTTGCATTTGAATTAAACCTTAAATTGTAATATATATATATATATATATCTTACAATAGTGAAATATATAAATAAATTGTAATTTTTCATGTTAATTGAAATAGTGAGAGAATTAATTGTTTATTCAAGTTACTATAATCAATTGAAGAAGTGGTGAGAGAGTTAATTGGTAGTTCAAATTATTTTAAGTTAAGATATTTTTAGGAAATTAATGCAACAGTTAATGGTTAGTTCAAATTATTTTAAATCAAAACATTTTTAGGAAATTCTTGAAAATCCTAAATATTTTTAGAAATGGTTAATATTAACCAAATTTAAATTATATTTAATAATTAATTAACAAACCATTCACACTTAGGTTAAGTTAACATTTATTTAATAATAATAAAAGAACAAGAATTCGTTTAAATTATTCTAAATCAAAATAATTAAAAAAATCGAAGAAAAAAAAAAAAAAAAAAACTAATGGTTAGTTTGAGTTATCGAAATTTATTTAATAATGAAAAGAACGAAGAAACTAATGGTTAATTTGAGTTATCGAAATTTATTTAATAATGAAAAAAGCAGCAAACTAATTGTTAATTTGAGTTATCTGTAGTGAATATATTTTAGGAAATTAAGAAGCCTGAATAAAAACTATTTCTATTTAGTAACGAAAAAGGGTTGCGTTGGCGTCTCATTCTTTACGAGTTGGTGCTGACAACGTGGTATTTCATGGCGTCTGTGCATGCATGCATCTATTATTCTTGGCTTGGCTTCCAGGTGAAGGCATGGATGGACGCCATCAAGTATCACATTGTGAGCACCAACCTGTGCTCACAATCCGGCGGGGGAAATTCTAAAGTTAAATACCTGAAATCTCCTTTCTGGTTTAATACTATCTGTATCTGTCGGTGCAATACCTGAAACCTCCTCCGTTACCAAATTCGGCCGAATCGACCTTAAGAATTCGGTAATTCGGTCCGATTCGGCCATTAATTCGCTAAAAATCGCTTCTGTACACATCAGGGTCTCTCAAATTTAATTTTTAAATTTTCTGTACACGGTACGGTCAGTGCAATGCCTGAGACTAACTATCGTTCCAGCTTTAACATGTTTTTTTTGCAGAGATAAGTACATATCTCCAACCTGCAAGGAAATTTTCTCTAACAAATCGAAATCGATTTTATGTATGAAAAAATTGGAATAAAAGACGATAGGATCGGATCGTTGATATTGCAGCAGCAAGTGTATAACATAACATTTAAAGTTGGAGAATATGATCAAATAGTTAGCAGCTCGAGAGGATTGCTATTGCTATAGTCACATGATCCAATACCGGGAGGTTCGCTATAGTCACGTGATCTAATAATACCAAGCAACACTATGTATGTATACTTGACAAATCTTAATTTAAAATTTTCAGTGTAAATCATCGTACAAGGTTACTTTATGCCCTTGGCAATTATTTCTATTTTTGTTTTAATGATGATTGAAGGTAACTTTATACTTTTTTATGCAACTATGTGATTAGTTTTAATTTTTTTTTAAATCCGTAATTGGTTTCCACGATAATTAATTTCCAGTATATGTTTGTCTCTTTCACACGGCTTTGCGAATTGGAGTTGTCTATAATGCGACTTTTTGGAGATTCCGGTGATGAAATCCGGCAGAAAAAATTGAGGTTAAATCTTGATTTGTATTATTTAAAATGGTTTTTTAACTACATATTTGGATTTAGCACCCTGAAAAACTCCTGGGACGCTTTGATTGTCAGAAACTAGCTATCAAACTTGAGATTCCAATAAATTGCTGCCCAATTTTGACCGGAAAAACCCACCGGAAAAGCCTCCAAAAAGTCGCAACTGCTTGCGAATTTGGCAATTCCTATTTCATAGACTATGAAATAGTTAATGACGCCTGACATGCAGGCCCTTTAACTTTCCCCCTTTCAATGGAAGCACGCTTATCGAGATAGCATCATCGACTGGGAGGGGAAAGTTAAAGGGCCTGCATGTCAGGTGGCATTAACTATTTCATAGTCTATGAAATAGGAATTGCCTGCGAATTTGATATGAATTGACCAATTTTTTTCATTAAGATCGTGTGTAATTATTATATATTTTTGGATTACACTTTTGATGAATTTAAAATTCAGCTAAATATTTTTAGTTTTTAAATTTAGATTATAATTTTATATAAATTTAATATTTTTTCAAAATATTATTTAAAATTTCAAGATATTTTATTTAATTATAATTTATTAAAAATTCAAATTAAAATGATTTTCTGATATTTAAAAAATATATATTTAAATTAAAAAATATTTAATTATATTATTGATGATAATATTGATTAACTTCAAAATAGTTCTTTTTCGACCCTTAATCTTCTCGATTTGTCATTTGTCATTTTGAAGGGGTTCCTGATTTGTCATTTTGTACATGAACACAAAATCATGTCATTCATACACATTGCATGGTACATATTTATCTTGGGGTTTTCCTGATATTGGAGGAAATACTAGCAGAAAAGTTGGCTGGTAATACTACCGCCCAATCCGTAATTGGTTTCCACGATAATTAATTTCCAGTATATGTTTGTCTCTCCGACACGGCTTTGTGAATTTGATATGAATTTTGCAGCAGTGGCTAGTTAAACACAATTAGATTCATGATTGCATTAGCTACAAATTATAAATGCTTTGCAGCAGTGGCTAGTTAAACACAATTAGATTCATGATTGCATTAGCTACAAATTATAAATGCAAACTACATTAGTTATATGTTAAATTTTATTTTCTGATTGGTGAACTAAAGGAAGAAGTATATCTTGCTCGGCTAGAAGGGTTTGTTAAAAAGGGTCAAGAGCACCTCTTTTGTAAATTAAAGAAAGTTTTATATGGATTTAAAAGGGCACCAAGATCTGGGTATGTGAAGATTGACTCTTTCTTTCTTCACAAAGGTTTTAAGAAAAGCAAGAGCGACCATAACTTGTATATCAAGTTAGGTCAAAAGGGGCATGTTATTATGATTTCTTTGTATGTTGATGATCTTATTATAATCCTATATATGCATGATATTTCTGGTTTGGTGAACATAAGTGTGACTGGTGCAGTCTCTTGTGTGAGTGATTGTCTCACTAATGAGTTGCAACCCTTCATCCAATAATTTGTCTTCCATATTTTCTGATTATTTCTTGTTGTTTAATATACATTTTTTGTTGATTTTGGGTGGCATCGCATGTGCTCTAGCTCTAAAATTTGGTGGAGGGGCTAGAACACATAAGATATCCAGAACTCAGAAATCCTTTGGAGAAATTCCACCCGCATGAGGAGTTATTAAAATAATTAATATTTTTAATGGGTTCCTAAGTATAAACTTAGGAAAATAAAAATATTAATGTGTATTAATAAAAATATGTGTGAGAAGGTTCTAAGTGGCAAGGATCAAGCCTGTTTTAATGTTAGCCATTAATTAGATATTAGATCATGATTGTTGATTCATCAACAGGAAAAGTATAAGAGGAGGCTTGAGGGTCAATTGGAAACACATTGAATTGATTAGAGAGGAGTGATTCGACAGTTGGCCAGAGGATTTTTTAGAGGGAAATTAGGACTCAGAGGGAGTCTAGAAGGGAGCTTGTTCCTTAGATGGTTTCTTGCACCCAAGGAATCTAGATCAAAGTCATGCTAGATTGACGAAGGGAGAGGGAGAAGAGAACTAGTCCTATTTTTTTAGCAAAGATGACAATGAATGGGTTGAGGGATCAGGACAGGTTGGACGTAGCATCCAATTTTATCATCCGGAAGTCCAGGATCCTGGAAATCCTAGATAAACATCACATCAAGGACTATGCCTTGAAATTGGTTGTTGTTCTTGTTGACATTGATGCGGAAAAGAAGTACAAGGAGGCCTAGGTGAAGGCAAAGTGCATGATCCTAGACGAAGTCAAATATCATGTAGTACCACACATTGCTGAGAAGGATACAGCAAGGGAGATGTTGAAAACCCTAGCCCCCTTGTACCAGGGCTCTTCCATGCAACAGAAGATGCTATTAGAAAATCAGTTGAGATAATACTAGATGAAAAAAGGAGAGGAGATAGATCCCTTCCTTCTCAGGTTGCAAGGGATTCTTGACCAGTTGACTTCCGTGGGGTCTACGCAAGATCCTTAGTTCATGGTCAGGACTACCTTGAATGCAGTCACCGAGGGTTGGAAGACATTTTCCCAAAGTATTTTGGGCAGAGAAACTCTCCCCAATTGGGAGGAGATGTGGGCAGCTCTTCAACAAGAAGAGATTAGGAGGTTGGCCAAGGTAGGGAGTAGCAACAAGGGAACCGGGTCAAGAAGAAGGAGGAGGAGGACGCAGATCTTGCATTAGCGGGACAGTAGGGGCAGCAAAAGAGGAAGAAGAAGAACATCACCAAGGTCAGATGCTTCAACTGTGGAGAAATGGGACACTATGCCACTCAGTGTCCCCGAAAGAAGGGCAAGGGGGAGGCTTCTGAATCGAAGGTTGCTTCATGGAAAGCGGACAAGGAAGGCGAGGATGACGATTATGCCATTAGTTCTCATGTACCTCTGGAGAATAGGTGGGGCGATATGGAGTTGTAGTCGAGAGGACTACATGATAGGCAAGATCCTTGAGGTGCCCAAACTCTTGGATCACATACGACTACGGGAGCCCTTAACGAAAGTAGAAAAATGACGGGTGTTGGTTGGAGCACGGTGTGATGGAGCGATAGTGGCATTGTTAGAGTGCCAAGGTCTGAGGCATCACAGTGGATGTTGTAGCAATGCGAGAGGCACAAAGCAGTTTGTAGCAGTGCAGTAGCAGCAAAGGGTCAGCACAGATTAGTAGCAAAGGTAGATTCAACATCACGAGGCATCCAGATTGACAAAGATGTTAGTGATTAGGTGAGTTTTCAGTTGCTTACTTCTTAGCAATTGAGTTGCAGTGCAGCAATTAACAGTGGTAGTGCTATGGGCAACAATATAAGAAGCAACGATGCAGTGGATGAAGGGTAGTAAGCCAAGCATCAACAACATAGAGGACCGATGCAGTGGATCAATGTAATACTTCTATGGGGAAGTAGTGATAGAGCACATTCCTCGCTAAGAGGGAGTGTTGATTTTTGGTAGCATCAAATGCGCTCTAGATCCGAAATTTGGTGGAGGGTCTAGAAAACATAAGATCTCCAAAACCCAGGAATCGTTTGGATAAATTCCACTCAGATGAGGAGTTATTAAAATAATTAATATTTTTAATGGGTTCCTATTTCTAAACTTAGGAAAATAAAAATATTAATGTGTATTAATAAAAATATGGGTGAGAGGGTTCTAAGTGATGAGGATCAAGCCTCTTTTAATCTTATCCATTGATTACAGATTAGATCGTGGTTGTTGATTCATCAACAAGAAAAGTATAAGAGGAGGCTTGAGGGTTAGTTGGAAATACACCGAAATGATCAAAGAGTTTGATTTTTCTGGGGCGAGGTTTGCTGAGAAAATCAAGCTAGTGATTCGAGTTGCAGTGAGGGGTAGTGTGGCAAAGGGACTTCAGTCCAAACATGAAGAATACATAGCAGAGAGGCAGGGTAGCACCAGCAGAGACAACACAACTCCAGAGAGGGTGACGCAGATACCAGAGAGGCTGACGCAAGTGACGCAGAAGATGGAGGGGCTAACGCAGGCCCTTAAAGGTAGCGTTTGGGTTTGTATGTGGGCTAGAGAGAGAGCAGTTCAGCATATTGACTTTTTGAGAAATGGAGGCTCACTAAGAAGCTGATGCAGCTCTTAGAGGAGGTGACGTAGTTCCAATGCAGAGCTTGGAGCAGCCATCGTTAACTAGCACTTGGGACAACATTTTTCATCTGTGGGCTTTGATCATCCAGTTGTTTGATTTATCGAAATATCTGTCTCCAGATAGACGTACTTCTCTGTTAGGTGAGCCATATTTGGCACCCTAGTTGTATTCAAGAATCTGCTTCATAATACAAACCCTCTATATGTTGCACCGGTTTTCCCGAATTGGGTTTTTCCGGGGACGATTATCCAAAAATAACGATGTCCCTTATGTGATTGTCTCAATTTATTTCAGTTCATGATCTGTATGTATGTGTAGGCTGCAATAGTGTTTCTCATCGATGTTCATGTAATTAAATAACCTATTAAATGTAACAAACAAGTAGGAGATGATAAACCAATGATTGCAGTAGGGGTTTCTGATGTGTAGATTCAGAAATTCTCACATTTTTTAATACATAAATAGATTCGTCACCATGAAAAAATATCTAAGGCACTCAATCTTTGCAAATTAAACAACTTAAGCTTATGATTTTTAAAATCCTCTAGTGGATTTTGAACAAAATTGACCATAAAAAATGTAGAGAAGTGAGTCATTTTATCTATGGGTTAAACTACAAGTAATTTTTGGAATAGATATATTTAGTTGTTGGGTTGAGTATCACATGGCTCAATTAGTATTTGAGTTTCACAACGATAAAATTTGATTCGAATTCAAATATCTTCATAAAATTTGAATAAAATTAATTATTAAATTCAAATATATATATAACTCATTAACACATATATATATATATATATATATATATATATATATATATATATATATATATATATATATAGATATATATATATATCAATTTATTATGTATAAACTTACTAACAATACTTACACATATTTAAGTATATAATACTGAAAAACTAAAATCTAAGTTTTCATATTATAGGTTGGTTATGAATGTAACTACTCTGGTTAAATATAATACCTACTCAAGGATGAAAATATTTCTTTTTATCTCTCTTTACATTTAAATTAAATGATATATATACTTTTTACAATTTAAAATTACATTATATTTAGATTAGTTAATACAAACAATGTTAGTTAATCATATTTCTTAATTTTTGGTGATGACATTCAACAATACAGTATTTTATTAGTTGTTTCATTTTTATGATGAAATCTTTTTATTTGTAAGCTTTGAAAGACCTTTTCATTCATTTTCTTCAAAAAGGATAGGTTACAATCATAAATCAAGTGGTAAGGTGGCCTCAACCTGCCCAGAGGGAAACGAGATCTATTGGCCACTTACCTACATTATAGGTCATCCAAAAACATAAAAGTTTAATATTGTCAAGTAGAGCTATATATGTCTGAGTATATGTAAACTTTCTACATTCTAAATAGATAAAACCAAAAAGAATAATCTGCATATTCTTCATATAGCAAAATTAAAAACCAAAACTAATCTGAACATGTTACTAATTGTCAAAAGAATCCACTGGAGCTTGATCCTTCGTGCTCGACCCAGGGAGTTATGTATGTGGGAGGCACAAAATATGTCTCTCAATGTGACTAAGATAGTCATTCTGTTGCTGGATCTGGAACTAAATCAATTGCAATTCCTTATGGATTTCCGAAAATCCATGAGTAGACTTGGAAGAATCAACAGGAGGATTAGCCAAAGCTTTGGTTGTTAGAAAATTATATATTACAGAGCAATGGAACACATAAAATATATTGCAGAAATATAAACATTGAAGACACATAAAACAAGACAGACACAGATATACGTGGTTCACCCAATTTGGGCTACGTCCACGGAGAAAAAAACAACCCTTCCTTTTATATTATCCATCAAACTGAAGAGATACAACCTACAGCTGATCCACTGTAATTCCCTCTTCTCTCTCACACAATCTCCTCTCTCTTTCTCACTCAGAATACAGATCTACATAGATGCAATACAATTCCCTCATATATAGCGAGGGGTTGCATTCTAGGGAAAAAAAACCTAAATTAAACATAACTTCTACCGTCATATATCCGCCTAATGAACGGCCCAGATTGACTACGAAATTACAACATTTTACAAGGCAATTTTACATCTATTTTTAGCTTCGGGGGTGCTGCCCCCCCTGGACCCACCTTGCAGCGCAAATAGTACGGGCAATGTTGCCGCCACATTACAAACTGGGGTCCAATGCGGTGATACCTCTGAATAAATAATATAGTCAGGCTCCAAACCCAACAATCTCCCACTCGGAGATTGATTATTGCAACTCCATCACTGCTTCATTTGTTGGACAATGACTCCTCTTTCGACCTGGTTGTTTCTAATCTTCTTCATCATACTTGAAGGCCAATTGAAACTGAGTAGAATCTCAGTTTCTCCCTCGTTACAACTTTTGTTAACATATTTGCAGGATTTTGGCTAATGTGTATCTTTTCCAGCTTCAAATGTCCATCTTCCAACACTGACCGTATGAAATATTACTTGAGTTGTATATGTTTAGTCTTGGAATGAAATCCAGAGTTCTTTGCAAGATGTATGGCACTCTGGTTGTCACTGTATAACCTGTCCAACTCCTACTTCTTACCATATTCATCCAGAAACCTTTGTAACCAAATCATTTCTTTACTAGCCTCTGTCGGAGTAACATACAATGCTTCCTTTGTTGAGAGTGAAACTACACTTTGCAGTTTTGAAACCCAACTGGCAATTGTACCACCTACAATAAACACATACCCTATTGTGCTCCTCCTGTTATCTCTATCACCCACCATATATGCATCAACATATCCCTGTAGAGAAATGTTTGAAGCACTAAAGCATAATGCTTGATTTGTGGTACCTCTCAAATAATTGAGAATCCACTTCACCGCCATCCAATGTTTTCTCCTGGATTGTTCATGTACCTGGTTACAACTCCCACTACATGTGCAATATCAGGGCTTGTGTATACCATTGCATACATTAAGCTTCCAACTGCTGATGCATATGGAACTTTAGACATATAAGCCATTTCTTCCTGAGTCTTAGGACACACCTCCTTACTTAGTTTGAAATGGCTAGCCAAAGGTATACTAATTGGTTTTTCATTTTTCATATTAAATCTTTTCAACACCTTTTCTATGTACTCACTCTGAGACAATGTTAATTTTTTATTCTTCATGTCTCTAGTTATTCTCGTACCAAGGATTTGTTTTGCAGCACCTAAATCCTTCATTGCAAATGAATTCGCCAATTTTCTTTTGAGCACATTTATTTCCTGCATGTTAGAACATGCAACAAGCATGTCATCTACATACAATAACAATATAATATAACTTCCATCATTTTTCCTTTTGAGATAAACACAATGATCAGAGTGACATCTAGTATAACCTTGCTCAGACATAAACCTGTCAAATTTTAGATACCACTGCCTTGGAGCCTATTTTAATCCATACAAGCTCTTCTTCAACCTGCACACTAGTTTATCCTTCCCTTTTACCTCATATCCTTGTGGCTGCTGCATATATATCTCTTCCTCCAAATCCCCATGGAGAAAGGTTGTCTTTACATCTAATTGCTCAAGATGCAAATCTTCAGCTGCTACTAGACTTAAAATAGTTATGATTGAAGTCATTTTAAGAACAAGAGAAAATATCTTGTCAAAGTCTATACCCTTTTTCTGTGCAAACCCCTTCACCACATGTCTATATTTATACCTTTTTCTACCTCCATCTTCTTCCTTCAACCTGTAAACCCATTTATTCTGCAATGTTGTTTTACCTGTAGGCAACTTGACTAAGTCCCAAGTTTGGTTATGTGCTAAGGATTCCATCTCTTCTTTCATGGCTTGCTCCCACTTCTTCCACATTTCTACCTGCACTGCTTCTTCATAACATTCTGGTTCACCAGAATCAGTCAACAATACATAATATAATGAAGGAGAGTATCGTTCAGGGGTCTACTTATCCTAGTAGATCTTCTAACACCACTTTCAGGTGTTTGAGGTGCTTGTTGTTGTTTTGGTTGTTGTTGTGGTTGTTGTTGTTGTTGTGGTTGCTGTTGTTGTTTTGGTTGTTTATCATTATGATTTTCAGCCACCATCACTTTTTCTGTGATCTCATCAAGCACTGTGTATTCTCTGTTTTCTTTTCCCTGTTTCTTTTCCTACAGTTGATCCTTATACAAAACCTTTTCATTGACTATGGCATCTCTGCTCCTAATGATTTTGTATTTTTCATAATCATAAAAGAAATAACCAAAATAATTAACACCATATCCAATAAAGGTACATTTCTTTGATTCTGCCTCAAGCTTTGTTCTATTTTCTTTATTAATGTGGACAAAGGCTTCACAACCAAAGTATTTAAAAATGAGTAGTTTACCTTTTTACTTATCCATGCCTCCTCTGGAATACCACCATCCTAGGACTTGAAGGCCCTCTGTTTATTAGATAAATAACAGTATCTAGAGCATCTGCTCAAAATTGTAAAGGCAATCCTGCATGCAATCTCATGCACCTTGCACGCTCCATGATTGTCTTGTTCATCCTTTTGGACACACCATTTTCTTGTGGTGTTCCTGGAACTATCTTCTCTCTGCGAATTCCATTCTCTAAACAGTACCTATCAAACTCCTTGTTGTAATATTCACCTCCATTGTCTGATCTGAGACACTTCAACCTTTTTCCTGTCTCATTTTCAACAAAAGCTTTCCATTTCTTGAAAGTATCAAATACATAAGATTTATTTTGAATACAATAAATCTAGGTTTTTCTAGTTGCATCATCAATAAAAGTAACATAATAACGAGAGCTGCCAAGAGATGATACCCGAGTAGGTCCCCATACATCTGTATGCACAAGCTCTAATTTTTCGCTCTTCTTTTCTTTCCCAACTCTGAGGAATTTGACTCTCTTCTGTTTTCCATAAACACAATTCTCACAGAATTTTAAATCAACATGCTTCAAACCTGGCAACAAATTTCTTGAGTGAAGAATCTGCATCCCCTTCTCACTCATGTTCCCAAGCCTATGATGCCACAATTCCATATCTTCTCCTATAGAGGTTAAAGCGTTAAAAGAATTATAAATACCATTGCATAAATACAATGTACCAACATTTTCCCCTTTTGCTATTACCATGGATCCTTTACTGACCTTCTAGGATTTATCTGTAAAAGTTGTCACACAACCTTCACCTCCCAACTGCCCTATTGAAATTAGTTTTTTCTTCAGATCTAGAACATGCCTGACCTCCTTCAATAGCCATTGATTTCCATTTCGTTGTTTTATGAAAACTGTACCCATTTCAATGATTTTACAGGGTTTATCATCATCCAATCGAACCTGTCCAAAATCTCCTTGAACATAATCATGAAAATGTTTCCTATCAGGTGTGGCATGGAATGAGGCCCCTGAATCTACCACCCAGGCATCAATAATATTTTCTAATGAAAGAATCAAAGCATCTTGCAACACATCACCTATCACATTTGCTTCATGATTGTTTTCTTGTTGCGCGTCTCCTTCTTTTCCCTTCTGAGAATTGCAGTCTTTCATCAGGTGTCCTTTCTTCCCACATTTCCAACACACTATCCCCGATCTGGACTTGTATATGCCTTTCCTTGAATTACTGCGATATCCTGGGCTCTTTCCTCTTTCCATTTTTCTTCCCCTAGTCTTTGTGGTCAAAGCATTGCCTGATGTCTCACGAGAGTTTTTTCGTCGCATTTCCTCGCTAAGGATTGCACTGACAACATCATCAAACTTTAAAGTACTAGATCCAGAGACAGAGTTACTAATGGCCATAACTAAACCATTCCAACTTTCTAGTAATGAGCACAAAAATAACAGAGCCCTAACTTCATCATCAAAAGTTACCCCTACAAAACTTAACTGACTGGTAACTGTATTAAATTCATTTAAATAATCAGCAACAGATCCACCTTCTGACATCTTCATATTAAATAAACGCTTCATAAGAAATACCTGATTTGAGGCCGAGGGTTTTTCGTATAGTTTGGCCAATGCCGACATTAAACCCCCTATTGTCGTTTCCTTTGAAATATTAAAGGCTACCGGCGTTGCTAGGCACAACCATATTGTTCAAAGTGCCTTTCTATTGAGAATATCCCATTCTGTGTTTTTCATACTCATTGGCTTCTTTGCCTTTCCGCTCAATGGTTGGTACAGATATTTTTGGTACAAATAATCTTCCATCTGCATCTTCCATGGCTGGTAGTTTTGGCCGTTAAATTTTTTGACCCTAAACCTACCATCTTCCGCCATTGCTCCCACTCGAACCTGGAATCCTTCTCTCATGTGAGTTTATCAGCCAAATAGACCTTCGGCTCTGATACTAGTTGTTAGAAAATGATATATTACAGAGCAATGGAACACAAAAAATATATTGCAGAAATATAAACACAGAAGACATATAAAACAAGAGAGACGCAGATATACGTGGTTCACCCAATCTGGGCTACGTCCACGAAGAAATAGTTGGTCCTTCCTTTTATATTATCTAGCACACTGAAGAGATACAACCTATAGCAGATCCATTGTAATTCCCTCTTCACTCTCACACAATCTCCTCTCTCTTTCTCACTCAGAATACAGATCTACATAGACGAAATAAAATTCCCTCATATATAGTGAGGGGTTGCCTTCTAGGGAAAAAAACCCTAAATTAAACATAACTTCTACCGTCAGGTCTCCGCCTAATGAACGGCCCAGATTGACTACGAAATTACAACATTTTAAAAGGCAATTTAACATCTATTTTTAGTTTCGGGGGCACTGCCCCCGATCCCCCGCTAGGGGGGGGACTCCTAAATATTATTGCCTCCCCCGGACCCCCCATGCAGCGCAAATATTACGGGCGGCGTTGCCACCACATTACAAACTAGTGTCCAATGCAGTAATACCTCTGAATAAAGAAGATAATCAAGCTCCACACCAAACATTGACTACTATATTCTTCATTAACCAATAAAGGTATATTGTCTTCTTATACTGAGAAGACCTACCTCTGGAATGAACAGGGTCAGGCACCAAATCCTGCCAGTCACCCAAGTCAATGTCTGTGTCTGTTGCTTGTTGGTTCAACTCATCTTCCCAATCTGAAATTAACTGGAAGACCTGTTGAGGAGTACCAATTTGAAATGCATGAGCTGCATCTTAGATAAGTCATGAGGTTGTCTTGCGGCCTCTACTTATCGTTGGGTGAGGTTTGGTTTTACTACCTTCACGCTCGGCCTTGGCTTCCTACTGCATCCACAGCTGACACCAGCTTGAGAGCCTTTCACGGAGGTGGGGCGAGCCATATGATATTTTAACTTTGAACCCCTAGTATGACAGACCTTGGGGCAATGCGTTAGAACCTTGGGCTCATGACAAGAGACAAGATTAAAGTGTTGGAAACCTTTTAGAACATAACAACCTGCAAGGGTATCATGGCATGAATGCAAATAATAGTGAGTATAAAGGTGAGCTACCCAATAATTTTTGTGGAAAATGCTTTGGACCTAACCCCGGAGTCCAGAGACAATTAACCAAGGATCCTCAAGTCAAATAAGGATAGGATAAAGAGACAGGCTAGATAAGCCAAAACCGGGAGAACCACTTATTGACCAAAAAAACGAACGAGTAGTCAAGGTAATTACCACAAGAAGCCACGCATGAGATAGGGATAAATTTCCAGATCTAAAATCCCCAATACATCCCCATACGAGATAACAAGATTCAGAAATATATAGAAACAATAGTGAAATATTCAAACAGACCATCATAAAAACCCATTGTTTCCTTCCAACAACTGTGGGTGAGCTTTCAGCGGACGCCATACTTCGATATGTAAACACTTACCCAATGAAAAATAAGAGAAATTGAGTGAACATGGGAGGTGGGGCAAGAGAAACATGCATGCTGAGAGATATTGTTGAGGGAAGGAGGTTGTTTTCACCTGGGTGGTGGACCACTTGAAGCTTCATCACAATCCCACATTGATCAACGAAAAAATATGTATCAATATAATTTATTAGAGCATGAAAATTGTGGAACACTATTGAGGAATTGCCATCATAAAACCCCGACTTAGAGGTGGTCCTGCCACCTTCCCTTGTACCATAAATATTATGCGCGCGCGATGCCACCTCTCCATACGGCTCAAATGTGGGAGGGTTGGTGTAAATATGCCCTCCTACCTTGCCCTCCATCATATTAAACATGTCAATGATCCCAATGCATCCGACTTGCACCCCGATTGGGGCTTTATGATGAAATCTTTATTTTTTATTATTTGTTAGTTTAATTAAGCCATATTTAAGCTAAGCGGAAAGTACTAGCCACTTATAGCCCTTGTTTTTAGTATATACATGTAACAACTAAAATCTAAGTTAAGTTCATATTATAGGCTTCTTATAAATGTAACTATTCCTATTAATTATAATACCTACTCAAACGATCAAAATCTTCTTTTACCAATATTTGCATTTGAATTGTAATATATATATATATATATATATATATATATATATATATATATATATATATATATATATCCACACACTTTTTACAATTTCACTATCATTAGATTACAAAAGATTGGTTGGAAGTGCAACTTTTTATTATTTATTTATATTTTTTATTGCAAAAGTGAATTTAATACTTTAAAGATTTATTTCATGACAATATGAATGGAGACACATGAGAGCTAGCTTCTATGACCCAGTTTTTGTTTTTGGGGTTCATAGTGATTTCTTGTGTAATATCAACACCATCAAGCAAAAAGAAATGACTTTTCCTTTACTTCACAAATCAATTAAGAGGATGTTAATGTCTGAAGAATATTTCTGTTGTGACTAAATCTCTTAGTTAAAGAATAATTTCCCTGTTAGTTGAAATAGTGAGAGAGTTATTTGTTTATTCAAGTTATTATAGTCACTTGAAGAAGTGGTGAGAGAGTTAATTGTTAGTTCAAATTATTTTAAGTGAAGATATGTTTAGGAAATTGGTGAGACAGTTAATTGTTAGTTAAAATTATTTTAAATCAAGATATTTTTAGGAAATTCTTGAAAATCCTAAATATTTTTATAAAGTATTAATATAAACAAATCTAAATTATGTTTAAAATTTATTTAATAATGAAAGAACAAACAATTGACCTTTATTTTAAGTTATTTCTA
Organism: Pinus tabuliformis; assembly: GCA_031772625.1. Taxonomy (NCBI): domain Eukaryota; kingdom Viridiplantae; phylum Streptophyta; class Pinopsida; order Pinales; family Pinaceae; genus Pinus; species Pinus tabuliformis. Next base: position 939,389,813 of record CM062805.1, read on the forward strand.
GTCATATCAAACATTTATTTAATAAAAAAACAACAATTAATTGTTAGTTTAAATTGTTCTTAATCAAAATGTTTTAAAAAAATCTAAATAATTTAGGAAATTTATTTAATAATTATTGTAAAAAACAACAATTAACTCTTAGTTTAAATTATTCCTAATCAAGATGTTTTAATTTTTTTTAATATTTTAAGAAAATTATTTAATAATGAACAAAACAAAAAATTAACTAATTGGTAATTAAATTTTAAATATTTTAGGAAATTTAATTAATAATGAGAAAAATAAACAATTAATTGAATGTTAGTTTGAGTCATTTCTAGTAAAGATATTTTAGGAAATTCAGAAACCCGTTTGGAAAAAAAAATTATTTAATAACCAAAAAGGGTTGGAGTGTTGTGCAACGTTCAAAATTGAACCCTTCCTAGCCCTTCCTTGGGCTCCTGGCCCTTCTTAGTAGGGCTAAAAAATACACTTCGAAAAAAAAATTAAAATATCAAAATCACTCATAAATTACAAAGGTTAGATTAAATTTCTATATTTCAAAAGAAAGGAAATATTTTAATAACTTGTCAATAGTTTTTTAAGTTTATGAGAAATTTGAGTATGGACCAACGCATAAATCACTCTGACTAGTGATAGTTTCATAGAAGAGACCAATAAAAGTCCAGCTGACCTCATACGATTTAATAATTATGTCATGATTTGGGGACATTTCCTTAAGGCCCCCAACTTATGCCAACATGTTGTAACCTGCAACATGATGATGGTACTATTACACTTAGCACAGGGTAGTAGAGCACATGGAATACCCATTCAACAACTATGTGCATGCTCTCCCTCCTCCTCGATTATCCTTGAGGGATCTTTCCCTGCATCCATTTTTTCCATTTTCATTTGAATTGCAACCCATCATACACAGAAGGAAAGTTGTCATTCAATGCTAGACTATAAGGTATTCTTCATTATCCTCCTCATATCTTCATTAGCATTTGGTTTTTCATTCTATGGATTCTTTAATGCAACACTCCTTGAAGTAATGGCAACCTTCATGGTCACACAATGTATCCTGGACACCATATAATACACACCCCAGGAAATCAACATTGTGGCTAGATACCCTTAATGCAATTGCTTGCCATCATTCCATCACAGGCATCGGTGTTGGATTTGTTTTCTACATTGTTAATGGTGGGAATTTTTATTATCATATTTATGTGAATCTATCAACTATGAAAATAATATGTATCTTATACCGAGGGTATTGGACTCCAACACTATACTACTCTTATTCAAACTCTTTCATGTTTTCCTTCGTTGCTTAAATCCATACGTATTTCTTGTCCAAGTACCATTTTTCATGAAGTGTTTGTTCTCTGTCATAAGGCTACATGTTTCCTTGAATGTTACAAAACATAATTCAACAAAGCAATGAATAACCTATCAAGAAATATATAGTCAAATCCTATGGCATCTTGCTAAGGTTGAATTTTGTCTATCTCAATCTTGCTAAGGGATTTTTAATTTATGTATTTACTTATTCTATTGTTTTTATTTATTTAATAGGTCTAAATCTTGAAAAATATCTCCTATTGGTCATCCTAAGAAGGATTAAAGATAATTGTCAATTGTTTAATCATTTAGCCTTGCACAACATTTGAATCAACCATGTAATATTCAAAATGAAGTTGATGCTCATCTACATGAATAAGATGAATCAAATAGTGTAGAGCTTGTTGAAAGAGAAATCCCATCAAAGAAACACAAAATAATATTCAAATCTAGATGAAATACAAGATTTCCATGGGCTTATATTGTAAAATATTGTAATGGTCATGAAAGGATAACATGTTCTTGATATGTTAAATTTAAAAGTGAGACTCCATTTGCAAAAGAGGGAACTACCACTCTTCAAGTTAGTGGTCTAAGTGGCCATGCAAAATCAGAAGCTCATAATTGTTTTTTACAATTTTTGGAGGGAAAAAACAAACGAACCAATATTCCAATCACTAAACATGTAGAACTAATAGTAGGTGTTGAGAATGAGAGAATTATATCAGTGATTGAAAACATGTATTTTGTTGTTATACATGATTTATATTTAGAAATTTATAAGCCAATATGTGACTTGAATAGGTATAAATGCACTCCACGCATGCTTCTAACAGATGAATATTCTACATACACAAATATGACACTAAGAAAAGAGTTTCTTCAAGTTTCTAGAGAGGTGTATTGGAAAAACTAAAAGAGGAGATTTTACATAGCTGATTTTACTCAATTTTAGTTGATGAGAGCATTGATCAAATTATGGAACACCAATTGATTGTTTATATTACATATTTGATGAATGGAGAAAGAGTTCAATGTTTAAAAAAGTTTATATGTTTGCTTCAAATAAAGGATGGAATAGCTCAATGTATGTATGATTTAGTGAGAACACTTTTAGCATAAATGGATTTATATTTGATGAAGTTTGTTGATTTTGGTTCAGAAGGTGCATATTCCATGAGGGGTATTCATGAAAGTTTATATTCTAAGCTTCATATGCTCCTCATTTATTAGTTATCCATTGCATAGCTCATAGGGAAGAATTAACAACCAATGAGGCTTCATCTCATTTTTTAGAGTTGCAATATATTAACAAATTTGGAAACAAAGTGTATTCATGGCTTGGGAAATCAACTAAAATACATGGAAAATTGAGAGAGCTAATGTATACATTTCAAATCAGTAAGTTAGTGGCTACTAAATGATTGTATTCTTTTGGGAAAATGTTTTGTTGTAAATGTGATTAAATATTTAGATAGGATATTCATAGATTTACATGCATTTAATGTGGCTAAGTTTTTCACTTCTCAATGATGGGACCAGCCCTTTGAAACTTCGCGATTTTATTAAATGATTAACATAATGATTAACGTGGTGATTATGCAGATAAGACTCCTGATGGTTTAGTGTTAGATGTTTTGATTATCATATTGATTACTCGGTACTTGGAATTTACTATGAAGGAACACATATCCCATTCTCGAGATGCGCATTCTTGCCTTTGGTTTACTCTCCCACTCTCCATTCATTTGGCATTTTGGTCATTCTCTGTTGCCCGAGAGGGTTAGTTTGAGTTATCGAAATTTATTTAATAATGAAAAGAACGAAGAAACTAATGGTTAATTTGAGTTATCGAAATTTATTTAATAATGAAAAAAGCAGCAAACTAATTGTTAATTTGAGTTATCTGTAGTGAATATATTTTAGGAAATTAAGAAGCCTGAATAAAAACTATTTCTATTTAGTAACGAAAAAGGGTTGCGTTGGCGTCTCATTCTTTACGAGTTGGTGCTGACAACGTGGTATTTCATGGCGTCTGTGCATGCATCTATTATTCTTGGCTTGGCTTCCAGGTGAAGGCATGGATGGACGCCATCAAGTATCACATTGTGAGCACCAACCTGTGCTCACAATCCGGCGGGGGAAATTCTAAAGTTAAATACCTGAAATCTCCTTTCTGGTTTAATACTATCTGTATCTGTCGGTGCAATACCTGAAACCTCCTCCGTTACCAAATTCGGCCGAATCGACCTTAAGAATTCGGTAATTCGGTCCGATTCGGCCATTAATTCGCTAAAAATCGCTTCTGTACACATCAGGGTCTCTCAAATTTAATTTTTAAATTTTCTGTACACGGTACGGTCAGTGCAATGCCTGAGACTAACTATCGTTCCAGCGTTAACATGTTTTTTTTGCAGAGATAAGTACATATCTCCAACCTGCAAGGAAAGTTTCTCTAACAAATCGAAATCGATTTTATGTATGAAAAAATTGGAATAAAAGACGATAGGATCGGATCGTTGATATTGCAGCAGCAAGTGTATAACATAACATTTAAAGTTGGAGAATATGATCACATCAAGGACTATGCCTTGAAATTGGTTGTTGTTCTTGTTGACATTGATGCAGAAAAGAAGTACAAGGAGACCTAGGTGAAGGCAAAGTGCATGATCCTAGACGAAGTCAAATATCATGTAGTACCACACATTGCTGAGAAGGATACAGCAATGGCTCAGATGTTGGAAACCCTAGCCCCCTTGTACCAGGGCTCTTCCATGCAACAAAAGATGCTTTTAGAAAATCAGTTGAGATAATACTAGATGCAAAAAGGAGAGGATATAGATCCCTTCCTTCTCAGGTTGCAAGGGATTCATGACCAGTTGACTTCTGTGGGGTCTACGCAAGATCCTGAGTTCATGGTCAGGACTACCTTGAATGCAGTCACCGAGGGTTGGAAGACATTTTCCAAAAGTATTTTGGGCAGAGAAACTCTCCTCAATTGGGAGGAGATGTGGGCAGCTCTTCGACAAGAAGAGATTAGGAGGTTGACCAAGGTAGGGAGTAGCAACAAGGGAACCCGGGTGAAGAAGAAGGAGGAGGAGGACACAGATCTCTCATTAGCGGGACAATAGGGGCAGCAAAAGAGGAAGAAGAAGAACATCACCAAGGTCAGATGCTTCAACTGTGGAGAAATGGGACACTATGCCACTCAGTGCCCCCGAAAGAAGGGCAAGGGGGAGGCTTCTGAATTGAAGGTTGCTTCATGGAAAGCAGACAAGGAAGGCGAGGATGACGATTATGCCATTAGTTCTCATGTACCTCTGGAGAAGAGGTGGGGCGATATGGAGTTGTAGTCGAGAGGACTACATGATAGGTAGGATCCTTGAGGTGCCCAAACTCTTGGATCACATACGACTACGGGAACCCTTAACGAAAGTAGAAAAATGACGGGTGTTGGTTGGAGCAAGGTGTGATGGAGCGACAGTGGCATTGTTAGAGTGCCAAGGTTTGAGGCAGCACAATGGATGTTGTAGCAATGCGAGAGGCACAAAGCAGTTTGTAGCAGTGCAGTAGCAGCAGAGGGTCAGCACAAATTAGTAGAAAAGGTGGATTCAACATCACGAGGCATCCAGACTGACCAAGATGTTAGTGATTGGGTGAGTTTTCAGTTGCTTACTTCTTAGCAATTGAGTTGCAGTGCAGCAATTAACAGTGGTAGTGCTATGGGCAACAATATAAGAAGCAACGATGCAGTGGATGAAGGGCAGTAAGCCAAGCATCAACAACACAGAGGACTGATGCAGTGGATCAATGTAATACTTCTATAGGGAAGTAGTGATAGAGCACATTCCTTGCTAAGAGGGAGTGTTGATTTTTGGTAGCATCAAATGTGCTCTAGATCCGAAATTTGGTGGAGGGTCTAGAACACATAAGATCTCCAAAACCCAGGAATCGTTTGGAGAAATTCCACCCGGATGAGGAGTTATTAAAATAATTAATATTTTTAATGGGTTCCTATTTCTAAACTTAGGAAAATAAAAATATTAATGTGTATTAATAAAAATATGGGTGAGAGGGTTCTAAGTGACGACGATCAAGCCTATTTTAATCTTATCCATTGATTACAGATTAGATCATGGTTGTTGATTCATCAACAAGAAAAGTATAAGAGGAGGCTTGAGGGTTAGTTGGAAATACACCGAAATGATCAAAGAGTTTGATTTTTCTCGGGCGAGGTTTGCTGAGAAAATCAAGCTAGTGATTCGAGTTGCAGTGAGGGGCAGTGTGGCTGAGGGACTTCAGTCTAAACACGAAGAATACATAGCAGAGAGGAAGAGTAGCACCAGGAGAGACAATACAACTCCAGAGAGGGTGACGCAGATACCAGAGAGGCTGATGCAAGTGACACAGAAGATGGAGGGGCTGACGCAGGCCCTTAGAGGTAGCGTTTGGGTTTGTATGTGGGCTAGATAGAGAGCAGTTCAGCATATCGACTTTTTGAGCAATGGAGGCTCACTAAGAAGCTGATGCAACTCTTAGAGGAGATGATGTAGTTCCAATGCAGAGCTTGGAGCAACCATCGTTGCTTAGCACTTGGGACAAAATTTGTCATCTGTGGGCTTTGATCATCCAGTTGTTTGATTTATCGAAATATTTGTCTCCAGATAGACGTACTTCTCTGTTGGGTGAGCCATATTTGGCACCCTAGTTGTATTCAAGAATCTGCTTAAAAATACAAATCCTCTATATGTTGCACCGATTTTCCCGAATTGGGTTTTTCTGGGGACGATTATCCAAAAATAACGATGTCCCTTGTGTGATTGTCTCATTTTATTTCCGTTCATGATCTGTATGTATGTGTAGGCTGAAATAGTGTTTCTCATCGATGTTTATGTAATTAAATAACCTATTAAATGCAACAAACAAGTAGGAGATGATAAACCAATGATTGCAGTAGGGGTTTCTGATGTGTAGATTCAGAAATTCTCACATTAATGATTACATAAATAGATTCGTCAAAGTGAAAAAATATCTAAGGCACTCAATCTTTGCAAATTAAACAACTTAAGCTTATGATTTTTAAAATCCTGCAGTGGATTTTGAACAAAATTGACCATAAAAAATGTAGAGAAGTGAGTCATTTTATCTATGGGTTAAACTACAAGTAATTTTTGGAATAGATATATTTAGTTGTTGGGTTGAGTATCACATGGATCGAATTAGTATTTGAGTTTTACAACGATAAAATTTGATTCGAATTCAAATATCTCCATAAAATTTGAATAAAATTAATTATTAAATTCAAATATATATAACTCATTAACTTTTTTATATATAATACCTACTCAAGGATGAAAATATTTCTTTTTATCTCTCTTTACATTTAAATTAAATGATATATATACCTTTTACAATTTAAAATTCCATTATATTTAGATTAGTTAATACAAACAATGTTAGTTAATGATATTTCTTAATTTTTGGTGATGACATTCAACAATACAGTATTTTATTAGTTGTTTCATTTTTATGATGAAATCTTTTTATTTGTAAGCTTGGCAAGACCTTTTCATTTATTTTCTTCAAAAAGGATAGGTTACAATCATAAATCAAGTGGTAAGGTGGCCTCAACCTGCCCAGAGGGAAACGCGATCTATTGGCCACCTAACTACATTATAGGTCATCCAAAAACATAAAAGTTTAATATTGTCAAGTAGAGCTATATATGTCTGAGTATCTGTAAACTTTCTACATTCTAAATAGATAAAACCAGAAAGAATAATCTGCATATTCTTCATATAGCAAAATTAAAAACCAAAACTAATCTGAACATGTTACTAATTGTCAAAAGAATCCATTGGAGCTTGATCCTTCGTGCTCGACCCAGGGAGTTATGTATGTGGGAGGCACGAATTATGTCTCTCAATGTGACTAAGATAGTCATTCTGTTGTTGGATCTGGAACTAAATCAATTGGAATTCCTTATGGATTTCCGAAAATCCATGAGTAGACTTGGAAGAATCAACAGGAGGATTATCCAAAGCTTTGGCTGTTAGAAAATTATATATTACAGATCAATGGAACACATAAAATATATTGCATAAATATAAACACTGAAGACACATAAAAAAAGACAGACACAGATATACGTGGTTCACCCAATTTGGGCTACGTCCACGGAGAAACAAACAACCCTTCCTTTTATATTATCTAGCAAACTGAAGAGATACAACCTACAGCAGATCCACTGTAATTCCCTCTTCTCTCTCACACAATCTCCTCTCTCTTTCTCACTCAGAATACAGATCTACATAGATGCAATACAATTCCCTCATATATAGCGAGGGGTTGCCTTCTAGGGCAAAAAAACCTAAATTAAACATAACTTCTACCGTCATATATCCTCCTAATGAACGACCCAGATTGACTACGAAATTACAACATTTTACAAGGCAATTTTACATCTATTTTTAGCTTCGGGGGTGCTGCCCCCCCTGGACCCACCTTGCAGGGCAAATAGTACGGGCAATGTTGCCGCCACATTACAAACTGGGGTCCAATGCGGTGATACCTCTGAATAAATAATATAGTTAGGCTCCAAACCCAACAATCTCTCACTTGGAGATTGATTATTGTAACTCCATCACTGCTTCATTTGTTGGACAATGACTCCTCTTTGGACCTGGTTGTTTCTCATCTTCTTCATCATACTTGAAGGCCAATTGAAACTTAGTAGAATCTCAGTTTCTCCCTCGTTACAACTTTTGTTAACATATTTGCAGGATTTTGGCTAATGTGTATCTTTTCCAGCTTCAACTGTCCATCTTCCAACACTGACCGTATGAAATAGTACTTGAGTTGTATATGTTTAGTCTTGGAATCAAATCCAGAGTTCTTTGCAAGATGTATGGCACTCTGGTTGTCACTGTATAACCTGTCCAACTCCTACTTCTTACCATATTCATCCAGAAACCTTTGTAACCAAATCATTTCTTTACTAGCCTTTGTCGCAGTAACATACACTGCTTCCTTTGTTGAGAGTGCAACTACACTTTGCAGTTTTGAAACCCAACTGGCAGTTGTACCACCTACAATAAACGCATACCCTATTGTGCTCCTCCTGTTATCTCTATCACCCACCATATATGCATCAATATATCCCTGTAGAGCAATGTTTGAAGCACCAAAGCATAATGCTTGATTTTTGGTACCTCTCAAATAATTGAGAATCCACTTCACCGCCATCCAATGTTTTCTCCTTGATTGTTCATGTACCTGGTTACAACTCCCACTGCATGTGCAATATCAGGCCTTGTGTATACCATTGCATACATTAAGCTTCCAACTGCTGATGCATATGGAACTTTAGACATAAGCCATTTCTTCCTGAGTCGTAGGACACACCTCCTTACTTAGTTTGAAATGGATAGCCAAAGGTATACTAATTGGTTTTTCATTTTGCATATTAAATCTTTTCAACACCTTTTCTATGTACTCACTCTGAGACAATGTTAATTTTTTATTCTTCATGTCTCTAGTTATTCTCGTACCAAGGATTTGTTTTGCAGCACCTAAATCCTTCATTGCAAATGAATTCGCCAATTTTCTTTTGAGCACATTTATTTCCTACATGTTAGAACATGCAACAAGCATGTCATCTACATACAATAACAATATAATATAACTTCCATCATTTTTCCTTTTGAGATAAACACAATGATCAGAGTGACATCTAGCATAACCTTGCTCAGACATAAACCTGTCAAATTTTAGATACCACTACCTTGGAGCCTATTTTAATCCGTACAAGCTCTTCTTCAACCTGCACACTAGTTTATCCTTCCCTTTTACCTCATATCCTTGTGGCTACTGCATATATATCTCTTCCTCCAAATCCCCATGGAGAAAGGTTGTCTTTACATCTAACTTCTAGAGATGCAAATCTTCAGCTGCTACTAGACTTAAAATAGTTATGATTGAAGTCATTTTAACAACAAGAGAAAATATCTCGTCAAAGTCTATACCCTTCACCACATGTCTATTTTCTACCTCCATCTTCTTCCTTCAACCTGTAAACCCATTTATTCTGCAATGTTGTTTTACCTTTAGGCAACCTGACTAAGTCCCAAGTCTGGTTATGTGCTAAGGATTCCATCTCTTCTTTCATGGCTTGCTCCCACTTCTTCCTCGTTTCTACCTGCACTGCTTCTTCATAACATTCTGGTTCACCAGAATCAATCAAAAATACATAATATAATGAAGGAGAGTATCGTTTAGGGGTCTACTTATCCTAGTAGATCTTCTAACACCACTTTCAGGTGTTTGAGGTGCTTGTTGTTGTTTTGGTTGTTGTTGTGGTTGTTGTTGTGGTTGTTGTTGTTGTTGTTCTGGTTGTTTATCATTATGATTTTCAGGCACCATCACTTTTTATGTGATCTCATCAAGCACTGTGTTTTTCATAATCATAAAAGCAATAACCAAAATAATTAACACCATATCCAATAAAGGTACATTTCTTTGATTTTGCCTCAAACTTTGTTCTATTTTATTTATTAATGTGGACAAAGGCTTCACAACCAAAAGTATTTAAAAATGAGTAGTTTACCTTTTTACTTATCCATGCCTCCTCCGGAATACCACCATCCTAGGAACTTGAAGGCCCTCTGTTTATTAGATAAATAACAATATCTAGAGCATCTGCTCAAAATTGTAAAGGCAATCCTGCATGCAATCTCATGCACCTTGCACGCTCCATGATTGTCTTGTTCATCCTTTCTGACACACCATTTTCTTGTGGTGTTCCTGGAACTGTCTTCTCTCTGCGAATTCCATTCTCTAAACAGTACCTATCAAACTCCTTGCTGCAATATTCACCTCCATTGTCTGATCTGAGACACTTCAACCTTTTTCCTGTCTCATTTTCAAAAAAAGCTTTCCATTTCTTGAAAGTATCAAATACATTAGATTTATTTTGAATACAATAAATCTAGGTTTTCCTAGTTGCATCATCAATAAAAGTAACATAATAACGAGAGTCGCCGAGAGATGATACCCGAGTAGGTCCCCATATATCTGTATGCACAAGCTCTAATTTTTCTCTCTTCTTTTCTTTCCCAACTCTAAGGAATTTGACTCTCTTCTGTTTTCCATAAACAAAATTCTCACAGAATTTTAAATCAAAATGCTTCAAACCTGGCAACAAATTTCTTGAGTGAAGAATATGCATCCCCTTCTCACTCATGTTCCCAAGCCTATGATGCCACAATTCCATATCTTCTCCTATAGAGGTTAAAGCGTTAACAGAATTAGAAATACCATTGCATAAATACAATGTACCAACATTTTCCCCTTTTGCTATTACCAGGGATCCTTTAGTGACCTTCCAGGCTTTATCTGTAAAAGTTGTCACACAGCCTTCACCTCCCAACTGCCCTATTGAAATTAGTTTTTTCTTCAGATCTAGAACATGCCTGACCTCCTTCAATAGCCATTGATTTCCATTTCGTTGTTTTATGAAAACTATACCCATTTCAATGATTTTACAGGGTTTATCATCATCCAATCAAACTTGTCCAAAATCTCCTTGAACATAATCATGAAAATGTTTCCTATCATGTGTGGCATGGAATGAGGCCCCTGAATCTACCACCCAGGCATCAATAATATTTTCTAATGAAAGACTCAAAGCATCTTGCAACACATCACTTGTCACATTCGCTTCATGATTGTTTTCTTATTGCGCGTCTCCTTCTTTTCCCTTCTGAGAATTGCAGTCTTTCGTCAGGTGTCCTTTCTTCCCACATTTCCAACACACTATCCCCGATCTGGACTTGGATCTGCCTTTCCTTGACTTACTGCGATATCCTGGGCTCTTTCCTCTTTCCATTTTTCTTCCCCTAGTCTTTGTGGTCAAAGCATTGCCTGATGTCTCACCAGAGTTTTTTCGTCGCATTTCCTCACTAAGGATTGCACTGACAACATCATCAAACTTTAAAGTACTAGATCCAGAGACAGAGTTACTAATGGCCATAACTAAACCATTCCAACTTTCTAGTAATGAGCACAGAAATAACAGAGCCTAACTTCATCATCAAAAGTTACCCCTACAAAACTTAACTGACTGGTAACTATATTAAATTCATTTAAATAATCAGCAACAGATCCACCTTCGGAAATCTTCATATTAAATAAGCGCTTCATAAGAAATACCTGATTTGAGGCCGAGGGTTTTTCGTATAGTTTGGCCAATGCCGACATTAAACCCCCTGTTGTCGTTTCCTTTGAAATATTAAAGGCTACCGACGTTGCTAGGCACAGCCATATTGTTCCAAGTGCCTTTCTATTGAGAATATCCCATTCTATGCTTTTCATACTCATTGGCTTCTTTGCCTTTCCACTCAATGGTTGGTACAGATATTTTTGGTACAAATAATCTTCCATCTGCATATTCCATGGCTGGTAGTTTTGGCCGTTACATATTTTGACCCTAAACCTACCATCTTCCGCCATTGCTCCCACTCGAACCTAGAATCCTTCTCTCCTGTGAGTTTATCAGCCAAATAGACCTTTGGCTCTGATACTAGTTGTTAGAAAATGATATTTTACAGAGCAATGGAACACAAAAAATATATTGCAGAAATATAAACACAGAAGACATATAAAACAAGAGAGACGCAGATATACGTGGTTCACCCAATCTGGGCTACGTCCACGAAGAAATAGTTGGTCCTTCCTTTTATATTATCTAGCACACTGAAGAGATACAACCTACAACAGATCCATTGTAATTACCTCTTCACTCTCACACAATCTCCTCTCTCTTTCTCACTCAGAATACAGATCTACATAGACGAAATAAAATTCCCTCATATATAGTGAGGGGTTGCCTTCTAGGGCAAAAAACCCTAAATTAAACATAACTTCTACCGTCAAGTCTCCGCCTAATGAACAGCCCAGATTGACTACGAAATTACAACATTTTACAAGGAAATTTTACATCTATTTTTAGCTTCGGGGGCACTGCCCCCGATCCCCCGCTGGGGGGGACTCCTAAAGATTGTTGCCCCCCCCTGGACCCCCCATGCAGCGCAAATATTACGGGCGGCGTTGCCACCACATTACAAACTAGTGTCCAATGCAGTAATACCTCTGAATAAAGAAGATAATCAGGCTCCACACCCAACATTGACTACTATATTATTCATTAACCAATAAAGGTATATTGTCTTCTTATACTGAGAAGACCTACCTCTGGAATGAACAGGGTCAGGCACCAAATCCTGCCAGTCACCCAAGTCAATGTCTGTGTCTGTTGCTTGTTGGTTCAACTCATCTTCCCAATCTGAAATTAACTGGAAGACCTGTTGAGGAGTACCAATTTGAAATGCATGAGATGCATCTTAGATAAGTCATGAGGTTGTCTTGCGGCCTCTACTTATCATTGGGTGAGGTTTGGTTTTACTACCTTCACGCTCGGCCCTGGCTTCCTACTACATCCACAACTGACACCATCTTGAGAGCCTTTCACGGAGGTGGGGCGAGCCATATGATATTTTAACTTTGAACCCCTAGTATGACAGACCTTGGGACAATGCATTAGAACCTTGGGCTCGTGACAAGAGACAAGATTAAAGTGTTGGAAACCTTTTAGAACATAACAACCTGCAAGGGTATCATGGCATGAATGCAAATAATAGTGAGTATAAAGGTGAGCTACCCAATAATTTTTGTGGAAAATGCTTTGGACCTAGCCCCAGAGTCCAGAGACAATTAACCAAGGATCCTCAAGTCAAATTAGGATAGGATAAAGAGACAGGCTACATAAGCCAAAACCGAGAGAACCCAAAACTTATTGACCAACAAAACAAACGAGTAGTCAAGGTAATTACCACACGAAGCCATGCATGAGATAGGGATAAATTGCCAGATCTAAAAACCCCAATATATCCCCATACGAGATAACAAGATTCAGAAATATATAGAAACAATAGTGAAATATTCAAACAGACCATCATAAAAACCCATTGTTTCCTTCCAACAAGTATGGTTGAGCTTTCAGCGGACGCCATACTTCGATATGTAAACACTTATCCAATGAAAAATAAGAGAAATTGAGTGAACATGGGAGGTGGGGCAAGAGAAACCTAAAAGAGAAACATGCATGCTGAGAGATATTGTTGAGGGAAGGAGGTCATTTTCACTTGGGTGGTGGACCACTTGAAGCTTCATCTCAATCCCACGTTGATCAACGAACAAATATGTATCAATATACTTTATTAGAGCATGAAAATTGTGGAACACTATTGAGGAATTGCCATCATAAAACCCCGACTTAGAGGTGGTCCTGCCACCTTCCCTTGTACCATAAATATTATGCGCGCGTGATGCCACCTCTCCATACGGCTCAAATGTATGAGGGTTGGTGTAAATATGCCCTCCTACCTTGCCCTCCATCACATTAAACATGTAAATGATCCCAATGCATCAGACTTGCACCCCGATTGGGGCTTTATGATGAAATCTTTATTTTTATTATTTTTTAGTTTAATTAAGCCATATTTAACCTAAGCAGCAAGTACTAGCCACTTATAGCCCTTGTTTTTAGTATATATATGTAACAACTAAAATCTAAGTTAAGTTCATATTATAGGCTTCTTATAAATGTAACTATTCCTATTAATTATAATACCTACTCAAACGATCAAAATCTTCTTTTATCAATATTTGCATTTGAATTAAATCTTAAATTGTAATATATATATATATCCACACACTTTTTACAATTACACTATCATTAGATTACAAAAGATTGGTTGGAAGTGCAACTTTTTATTATTTATTGACATTTTTTTATTGCAAAACTAAATTTAATACTTTAAAGATTTATTTCATGACAATATGAATGGAGACACATGAGAGCTAGCTTCTATGACCCAGTTTTTGTTTTTGGGGTTCATAGTGATTTGTTGTGTAATATCAACACCATCAAGCAAAAAGAAATGGCTTTTCCTTTACTTCACAAATCAATTAAGAGGATGTTAATGTCTAAAGAATATTTCTGTTGTGACGAAATCTCTTAGTTAAAGAATAATTTCCCTGTTAGTTGAAATAGTGAGAGAGTTATTTGTTTATTCAAGTTATTATAGTCACTTGAAGAAGTGGTGAGAGAGTTAATTGTTAGTTCAAATTATTTTAAGTGAAGATATGTTTAGGAAATTGGTGAGACAGTTAATTGTTAGTTAAAATTATTTTAAATCAAGATATTTTTAGGAAATTCTTGAAAATCCTAAATATTTTTATAAAGTATTAATATTAAAAAAATCTAAATTATGTTTAAAATTTATTTAATAATGAAAGAACAAATAATTGACCTTTATTTTAAGTTATTTCTAGTCATATCAAACATTTATTTAATAAAAAAACAACAATTAATTGTTAGTTTAAATTGTTCTTAATCAAAATGTTTTAAAAAAATCTAAATAATTTAGGAAATTTATTTAATAATTATTGTAAAAAAACAACAATTAACTCTTAGTTTAAATTATTCCTAATCAAGATGTTTTAATTTTTTTTAATATTTTAAGAAAATTATTTAATAATGAACAAAACAAAAAATTAACTAATTGGTAATTAAATTTTAAATATTTTAGGAAATTTAATTAATAATGAAAAAAACAAACAATTAACTAAATGTTAGTTTGAGTCATTTCTAGTAAAGATATTTTAGGAAATTCAGAAACCGGTTTGGAAAAAAAATTTATTTAATAACCAAAAAGGGTTGGAGTGTTGTGCAACGTTAAAAATTGAACCCTTCCTAGCCCTTCCTTGGGCTCCTGGCCCTTCTTAGTAGGGCTAAAAAAAAATACACTTCGAAAAAAAATTAAAATATCAAAATCACTCATAAATTACAAAGGTTAGATTAAATTTCTATATTTCAAAAGAAAGGAAATATTTTAATAACTTGTCAATAGTTTTTTAAGTTTATGAGAAATTTGAGTATGGACCAGCGCATAAATCACTCTAACTAGTGATAGTTTCATAGAAGAGACCAATAAAAGTCCAGCTGACCTTATACGATTTAATAATTATGTCATGATTTGGGGACATTTCCTTAAGGCCCCCAACTTACGCCAACATGTTGTAACCTGCAACATGATGATGGTACTATTACACTTAGCACAGGGTAGTAGAGCACATTGAATACCCATTCAACAATTATGTGCATGCTCTCGCTCCTCCTCGATTATCCTTGAGGGATCTTTCCCTGCATCCATTTTTTCCATTTTCATTTGAATTGCAACCCATCATACACAGAAGGAAAGTTGTCATTCAATGCTAGACTATAAGGTATTCTTCATTATCCTCCTCATATCTTCATTAGCATTTGGTTTTTCATTCTATGGATTCTTTAATGCAACACTCCTTGAAGTAATGGCAACCTTCATGGTCACACAATGTATCCTGGACACCATATGATACACACCCCAGGAAATCAACATTGTGGCTAGATACCCTTAATGCAATTGCTTGCCATCATTCCATCACAGGCATCGGTGTTGGATTTGTTTTCTACATTGTTAATGGTGGGAATTTTCATTATCATATTTATGTGAATCTATCAACTATGAAAATAATATGTATCTTATACCGAGGGTATTGGACTCCACAACTATACTACTCTTATTCAAACTCTTTCATGTTTTTCTTCGTTGCTTAAATCCATACGTATTTCTTGTCCAAGTACCATTTTTCATGAAGTGTTTGTTCTCTGTCATAAGGCTACATGTTTCCTTGAATGTTACAAAACATAATTCAGCAAAGCAATGAATAACCTATCAACAAATCTATAGTCAAGTCCTATGGCATCTTGCTAAGGTTGAATTTTGTCTATCTCAATCTTGCTAAGGGATTTTTAATTTATGTATTTACTTATTCTATTGTTTTTATTTATTTAATAGGTGGAAATCTTGAAAAATATCTCCTATTGGTCATCCTAAGAAGGATTAAAGACAATTGTCAATTGTTTAATCATTTAGCCTTGCACAACATTTGAATCAACCATGTAATATTCAAAATGAAGTTGATGATCATCTACATGAATAAGATGAATCAAATAGTGTAGAGCTTGTTGAAAGAGAAATCCCATCAAAGAAACACAAAATAATATTCAAATCTAGATGAAATACAAGATTTCCATGGGCTTATGTTGTAAAATATTGTAATGGTCATGAAAGGATAAAATGTTCTTGATATGTTAAATTTAAAAGTGAGACTCCATTTGCAAAAGAGGGAACTACCACTCTTCAAGTTAGTGGTCTAAGTGGCCATGCAAAATCAGAAGCTCATAATTGTTTTTTAAAATTTTTGGAGGGAAAAAACAAACGAATCAATATTCCAATCACTAAACATGTAGAACTAATAGTAGGTGTTGAGAATGAGAGAATTATATCAGTGATTGAAAACATGTATTTTGTTGTTATACATGATTTATATTTAGAAATGTATAAGTCAATATGTGACTTGAATAGGTATAAATGCACTCCACACATGCTTCTAACAGATGAATATTCTACATACACAAATATCACACTAAGAAAAGAGTTTCTTCAAGTTTCTAGAGAGGTGTATTGGAACAAACTAAAAGAGGAGATTTTACATAGCTGATTTTACTCAATTTTAGTTGATGAGAGCATTGATCAAATTATGGAACACCAATTGATTGTTTATATTACATATTTGATGAATGGAGAAAGAGTTCAATGTTTAACAAAGTTTATATGTTTGCTTCAAATAAAGGATGGAATAGCTCAATGTATGTATGATTTAGTGAGAATACTTTTAGGATAAATGGATTTATATTTGATGAAGTTTGTTGATTTTGGTTTAGAAGGTGCATATTCCATGAGGGGTATTCATGAAGGTTTATATTCTAAGCTTCATATGCTCCTCATTTATTAGTTATCCATTGCATAGCTCATAGGGAAGCATTAACAACCAATGAGGCTTCATCTCATTTTTTAGAGTTGCAATATATTAACAAATTTGGAAACAAATTGTATTCATGGCTTGGGAAATCAACTAAAATACATGGAAAATTGAGAGAGCTAATGTATAAATTTCAAATCACTAAGTTAGTGGTCTTGCAAATCCATCAAATTAGGAAGCTCTCCAGAGGAAAGGTCATGGAAAAACTTGTTAAACTCATGCATTCTTTATTAAAGGATTTGGAGTTAGGGGAGAAAAAAATGTATGATTTGGCAACAATATTTCAAGCGCAATTTTGCATCCATCTACTTGCAGACATCCTCGTTGAATTAAATAAGTTGAATCAAAAGTTTGAATAGGAACATGTTGATATTACATCTATTGGCACTATTTTAGATGTTTCTATTAGCATGGTTCGTAAATGATTTTTGGGAAGAACTTTTGGTGTATACGCGGTGCACATGTCTTCTTTTTTAGTTAAAGCATAAACATGAACCCTTAAATTGATAGATAGCATAGGTATGGTACATTTACAGCCATTTAGGTTCAAAATTTTTCCAAAGATGAAAAGATCAAGGCTACTAAATGATTGTATTCTTTTGGGAAAATGTTTTGTTGTAAATGTGATTAAATATTTAGATTGGATATTCATAGATTTACATGTATTTAATGTGGCTAAGTTTTTCACTTCTCAATGATGGGACCAGCCCTTTGAAACTTCGCGATTTTATTAAATGATTAACATAATGATTAACGTGGTGATTATGCAGATAAGACTCCTGATGGTTTAGTGTTATATATTTTGATTATCATATTAATTACTCGGTACTTGGAATTTACTATGAAGGAACACCTATCCCATTCTCGAGATGCGCATTCCTGCCTTTGGTTTACTCTCCCACTCTCCATTCATTTGGCATTTTGGTCATTCTCTATTGCCCGAGAGGGTTTTTGGAATATTCCTTTGTTACTGTGGTTTGTTTGGTTCAATGGCGCTCTGGTTTTGGCCTCTGCTCCAGTCACTGGTTCTGTCGTTGGTCTGCTACTGAGTTGGTCTGCTTTCTGGTTCTCGTGGATGCTTTTCGTGGTCACTATTTCATATATGCTTTTGTTATTACGTTGTTGTCTTTCTTCACCAAATTCCTCTGTTGTTTAACTGTTATTTATCTGCAATGCTCTAGGTTTCCGCCGTCAAGGGTCTTAGCATTCGGTCTCAGCTCCTCTTCAAACAATGGTAAGTCCTCCCTCCATGATTTACTTACTTTGTCGAGACTCTTCCCTTTCGTGGTTGGCGACTGGTCGAGACTCTTTTCTAGTCCAACGCTGCCTTCCTTGTAGGTTTCTGTGTTTGCAAACCCTTGCTTTGCTTAATCTTTTTTTTTTAAGATTCTACACCCTCAGGTTTGTAATGCATTTGATGGTTGCTCTTGCAGGTGACTTGTCGGTGCCTTAGGTGTGGTCTCTGGCTCTGTTCCACGATTTGGTTGTTGCTGGCCCAAACGGGTAGTGTCTTGTCCTGCTTTTTACTTATTAATGCCTAAGGTTTTGAACTGAGCTTCGGCTCTCCTCTCCGTTGTCTTTATAGGCCGACTCTATCGATAGGTTTTGGGCATGAAAGCCCTCTGTCTGTAATGGTATTGGCACTTATAGTTTGGCTTATCTTTTCAACGCTGTTGTGGTTTTGAGTCCGGTGTATTTATCAAAATGAGCAATGTAATTATCTACTTCTGGAATTGTTTGACTATTACAAATATTTGCATAACTGCTACTTAATGATGTTCTGTAGAAAACAAACTCAGTGTTTCAATGGATATGTTACCTGGTAATTATTGTATTAGTTGTACGCTTGCATGGACTCTTCTGGTTGTTCTGGTGACTGTCTGTATTTAAACGCACAATATAATCTGGTAGTTGTAGGCAAACTTTTGTTCTTCTTTGTGACTTTGTTCGTGGGTTCACTGTGTTTAAACCCACTTGTTATGATCCCATCGACCCTGTCACTCTTCTGATGCCTGTAACAAAACACTATTTCACCAGTCCCTAACAATACATTTCTTTAATGCATCCGATATTGTTATGTAACGAGAAAAGAAAAAAAGAAAAAACAAACAAAGTAGATTCAGTTGCGAATGGACACGGATGATCTTGAAAAATTCTTGTATGATTTGTATTTTTTTTTGTTTTCTGCTCTAATCGAATCAATCTTTTCAATGTCTCATTTTTCTTCTTTTGTATGAGTTATTGAGCAGTTTTAGAAATTGACAACAGTTACAAGAAGTTACATTGGATAACTACCTAATTTTCTGTTCACCTAAATTCTTTGATTAATTCATAACAACAGCTAAAAGAATTTAAATGAAATTAAGAAAATATAACATGTTGTCAACTACTAAATGCTAGAAATTAAAGCAATTAACAGATTCAGTGGGTTGGGATGATCCCCCAACTTCTGGGTTCCCATTCTTACCTCTATCTTCTAGATGCGTAGCCTGAACAGATACGTCATCTATGCTAGTGGGATTAAACATGAGGATAGTGTGCCTCAAGTAGTTGTGTAGACCACCTATGTACTTCAACAGAGTCTCAGGTGAGTCTAAAGAAATTCATAGAATCAAAGCTCTTTTCCTAAATTATTGGGTGTAACCTTGTACACTTTTCCCTTTTAGTTGTCGAAGAATTTTCCAGCTCATCATGGCTTGCTGCATGTAGGCTAATGGATAGAATTGCTTTTTAATTGCATAAACAAATTCACACCAGACAGAAAGAATCTTACCATGTTTCTTCATGTCAGCTTGCGACCTACCTTCCCACCATACCAAGGCAGTGCCTCCGAGGCGTAGGCTGGCCAGCTGAATCTTACTCTTGTCTGAGTCAATGCTCTGCACTGTGCAATAAACATCAATCTGTCTTATCCAATTATCCAGCTTCTCTGCATTCAACTCTCCATCATATATTGGTAAATCAAATTTAACATCTAATTTAATCAAAGATGTCTTCTTTTTATGTTCAGGGCTATTAGGAGGCGTAAGTAATTTTTCTTCTTTCCCTTTGCCTTTGGAGTGGTCATGGAGGAGAGATTCTTCTACTCCTTTGTCTTGTTTGGAGCTTGATGCATCTTCACCTCTATGTTTCTTATAGCCCCTATACATTTCCTCCACCATGGATTTCAGGGTCATAAAAATATCCATGAACTAGGGATCTGATTCCAAGGGATTTTCTTCTGACATTTTCCTCTTAGCATGGACTCTTCCAATTTTCGGGTTAGTTTCAGCCAATTCTCCTTCTCCTAATTTAAGCTTTGATCTAGTTAGCATTCAATAACAAAATCAAGCACAAGCTTGTCTAACCTTAATAAACTTGAGCTCTAATACCAATTGATCTGGAATTTATCCAGGATAAAGAATGTAAGGTATTACATACTCATGTGCATGGATGTGTCTATGTTACTTATGCAACGGATCGATAAGATTGCTAGAATACATAGACACTTAGGCAATTAGAGAAAACATAACAGCCAAACATGTAAACAAACAAGTTTAATAAGGAGTTCGCCTAATGCTCCTGGGCTACATCTCCTGGTCCAGTCTTTTAGTGGTGGCCTCCCCTTTTTGCTTCTGTCAGTTCATGGCTTTAAAGCCAGTCTGTTCTTTGACTGTTCATTTCCGCTTCCCAACCTTCTAGTTTACTTTCCTCTGTCTGTTCGAATTCCTCTGCTCTGCATCATCATCACTAGGTAACGCCTCGTAGGGAGGTGACCACCTGTTTGCTAACAAACTGGGTGTCAGATTCCCTAAATCATGCTCGAATGGCCGTTAAATCTGTTTGCTTCAAGATCGCCCGCTGACACAAATTGTTTGCCAACTCATCATCCACGTCAGATGTCAAATCCCTGTCATCTTGCTTTTTGACCTGTCAAATCCGATCAGTCATCAGGACGTATCTCCACCATCGATCTGGACCACCCAGGTCCTACGGTCGTCCTTCATATCGGGCGAACAAGTCGCACGACATTTACCCATCCGATGCGGGTGGTTTTCTCTCTCTTCCACCAGATGCGTGTCGCTCGATGTGTGGCATGAAGCGGGACTCAGTCAAAACTACTTATAGCCTCGAAGCCTTCTGATATCCTGCCGGTTTTGGGGAATCCGTGCTACGGAACCGAAACAGTTACTTTTCCGAGTTTTATAGCGTTTTCGTGTCCGAGTGTTTCGAGGCTTTCCTTCACTGAGGGGGACGCCCTGTGATACACGATTAGCGCTAATCGTGTATCAAAATACACCTCTGTTTCTTGATCTGGCCTCCAGTTTTGCCAGTTTTGTGCCATTGAGCTTTACCATGGGCCAACGGTCTGCGCGCTCGACCGAGGGTCCTCGTTGCTCCGCTCTGGCCACAACTGCAATTTTTATGAGGATTCCTTCTGATAGCTTCGATCTTTTCTAGGACTTGAATCTTTTAGCATAATTTGAAATAGTCATGAAGACCTAGAGAGTTTTAGGATTCAATTCCGATCACCTCCCCAGGACAAGAGATTAACTTTTCCAAAATCAAAACAAAAAAAAAATGCAAGAAAAATTTAAGCTCAAGACCTGGAGCAAGGTGTCAAAAGACCATTCCCTCCCCAGGATGAGAGATTGGGCCTATAAAAAAAAAAAAAAAAAAAAAAAAAAAAAAAAAAAAAAAAAAAAAAAAACAACAACAACAACAACAACAAAAAAACAAAGAAATTACTATGCTCAAGACCTGGAGTATAGTGAGAAAACCCCTCTCCCCAGGACAAGAGATTGACGCTCTGGTCGATACAGTTCATGTCTTGCACCTTGTTAGCCTTCCCCGGCAATGGTACCAAAATGTTGGTGTCCGAGTATAAAAAAATTATTCAATCTCGTTTCCTACATTAATATGTCAATCAGGGTGCGTACACTTTCCAAGGTAAAACACAAGGTATATGCAGGAGCAAGGTTAAAATCTTACATTGACCAAGGTTTCGTGACTAAGAAATTAAAGCATCGTTGTAACAATAATGGAAATTAAGTTACATAAAGAAAAGCATTCACAACAATCTATGGAAATCTGTAACAACAATAAAGAAAATACAAGAAGTAAAAAAATATACATAAAAAGGACACACGCACAACACCTGATCAGAAGAGTGGGCCCAACTCCCTGGTCAGGGCTATGCTTAACTCACATATTGAGAAAAGTATCAGAAGGCTAGAAATTTCATTAACAAGAGTTCCACTGTTACAAGGCTCAATTCTTACATCAGCTAGCCCCCATCTCTCTCTGAATTGTGTCTTTTAAATATACAAACATCCAAAGGAAACTTGCAACAAACTAATCACAATATTCAAGATGAGATCTGAGAGATCTGTCCATCATGATTCAGCTGGAACAAGACGAATTTGGTCATTACAATTGGGCAATTCTAGAAAACGGCCGCAACAGCAAATCTGCAAATATGTCC
Source organism: Pinus tabuliformis (assembly GCA_031772625.1). Classification (NCBI taxonomy): domain Eukaryota; kingdom Viridiplantae; phylum Streptophyta; class Pinopsida; order Pinales; family Pinaceae; genus Pinus; species Pinus tabuliformis. The sequence continues at coordinate 939,412,590 of CM062805.1, forward strand.
TTCGAAGAACCTTGATTTTCTCCCAATAGAAACCGAATTTCTGAAGACTAAGCATTGAGGAAACTGATTTGGTCCATTCTTAACAAAACCCATGTCTCGGATTTTCCAGATTCGCTTTCATTTTTCCAAAACTTCCAACTAAAAAATGTCACTTCTAATGCCAGCGAATTCCTCAGTTGGAATATCTAGTTATCTGTTGAAGACCAAATCTGCAATCTAGAAGAGATCTTGGAGGCTAAAATCATGAGTGAGGTTATAACGAACGAATAAATCAAAATCATGCATAATAATCATTAATTATTAAAAATAAATGAGATCAGATATTATTTATCCACAAGAGCATAAATGATTATGAAATGGAATTATATAATAAATTATGGTAAATAATGTGATAAAGGAATAGTGGAAATAGATGAAATGAATGTTAAGAAGTGATAATAATAATGACAAATTAAAGGCCCAACAGCTATCAGATTTGCACAAGTTAGTCCAAATTAGTATGACACAACAACACATCTATATCGAATCATACCTAAATACCATATCCATGACCATCTGCAAAAGCTAATCCATATTAGAAAAATACATAATAACATCAAAGATATTAAATGAAATGATCATAATCATCATGCATATGACTACAATGCATATGAAAACAAGTTAACTACCAAACATGACTATCTGGCAGATATGCATATGACCAAAATGATTAACTAACATCCATCATGCATGTAAACACAACAACAATAAAATGACAGGCATGTGCGTAACAAAAATGCATATAACAACCATTAACCAACATACTTTCATTCTCAAACATACAAACATATACAATGATCTACTATTACCACAAGGTCCAGTCCTATAACCTCACTCTAATAATCTACATCTCATGCTCTATTTCGACCAACATATTAGCATCATAACATACCAACAACATCATGATGACATAAAATTCTTACAATGACTATCACAATGCATGCATAACAATCAAATAGGAAGCTAATATGCATGCATGACAAACACATTTTTCCCATCCAGTCCAAGTGTTTGAACCATGCTCTGATACCACCCTATAACCACCCCCTCCCATATATACCTAGTTTCACTGGCTTGTCCGGGTAAGCATGAGAGGAAGAGCTACAAGGAAATGACCTGACCTCCTAGGTTCCAATGAGGAAGTGGGGTCGATTGTGGAAGACACACTAACATCTCATCACATCCTACAGGGGCTACTGGTCACTCAGAGGCTGAGTAAACACCCTAGGTGGAAAACACCTGAGCTGCACACCCTTTTTGCTGACCTGGACTGCTAACTGCGGGCATAACACTACATCCATGTAATTGTATACCTCTAGTCACATGCATAAGCTTGTGAGGTAGTGACTGCAAACCTAATTTCTCAGCTTTGAGCTTGCGACCCCAAAATCTGAGCCAAATTTTCAAGGCTAGTCTCTAGATCACTACCCAAAACTTGATGAGACTTTCCAAAACAATAAATAATATCAAGACAAAGTTATTCATACAAAACCTTATCAAAAACTTGACATAAATAGTCCTAACCATGAAAATCATCCAATCAAACACATGGCGTATATGTAATCTACAGGTCATGAATGCATATCTGATCATAGAGGTATGAAACTTATCTAAGATTCGTCAAGAAGGTTAAATGTCCTCTTATAATAGTCGCAATAACATATGTTATCTCATGTATTCATTAACCATTCATCAACAAATCAAACATATAGATAGCCATAGTTATAACCTATTATGAAACCATGCTTATCACCAACATATAACTATAATAATAACAATGGTAAAACAACCATAAAAGCCACATAATAACAAGTATAACTAATCATGAAATAGAAGAGGGAAATTTATCTTATTAACATATGCAAAAGCCAACCAATTCAGGGACTTCCATGTATCATCCGACCATAGATTGAGCTGAACCAAATCTTTCTTTCAACTAATCATCTGCATGCCATATCCCAAGCATGAATGTCGGACTCAAGCCCAAATCTACCAAGGATTCCCGAAGATCAAACCTCCTCCACCCTCAAGCTTTACCACAATCCTGCCAAAATTGGTCAAAGGATTCCTAGGCCCAAACAAGGTTATAAACAACCAAGATTTACCGCAATACCATCATTATCGGTCAAGGGATTACTAGGCCCAAACAAAAAACATACACTACTAGGATTTACCGCAATCCCACCAAAACCATTCAAGGGATCACTCGACCCAAAACAAGCTTAGATACCTCAGGATTTCTTCACCAATACCTTAAGGAATTTTCCTGTCTCAACCCTCAGGCTTTACCGCAATCCCACTATTACTGGACAAGGGATTCCTAGGCCCTTGGGAAATTTCCTAAGATCACCTCACCTAGTTCTAAAACCATCCGAAAATCCAAATCTCAACCAAGTAAAGAACCCCATCACACCATGGCTATCTGGAAATGGCAAGGCAAGGCTAAAACCTCTGTCACACCGATAAAAACCCATGCCAATGACAGAAAAAGAACCAAATACACACATGCATGTACCATGCATGCACAAACCAACTAGTAAATCACACATGCAACCTGTTACCTACAAGTATTCCCGCTGAACCTACTTGAACCAACTTTTCATTGCTCGTTCATTTTCTTTCCTTGTCCTTCCTTTACCTTCCCTTGCTTTCTTTCCCAAATGCTAGAGTACTCCAAGAATTCTCTAAGTGTGCAAGAGTATGAGAGAATAGAGAGAGCTCCAAAATTAAACTCACAAAAGTCTCAACAACTAACAAAATCCATGAAATGATCCTCACGAACCTTTTTATCATTTAGGCCTATATTTTCTTCATTTTCCTTCATTTTTCCTTCAATTTCCCTCTCATGCAAATGTGTGACCCTTCACCTTCCTTTTCTCCTATTTTCCTTTATTTTCATAAATAAAATGTCAATTATTGCCTCTTTGCCTTTTCAAAACCTTTTCCAATCCATTTTCCTACTTACTTAGCCATAATAAACCAAATGAACACCCACTACGATGTTTTACCCAACATTCAACTTGGAATATGTGTCCCATGACCTTGGTATTATTTTTCCTTTATTAAATTTTTTACATGAAATTTTAATTCAAGGCTGTTACAGACCCCTACCCCTTATGCGAACATTGTCCTCAGTGTTCTATGACACCTATGACCGACAAACCATTGAAAAGCCATCCTTCATCACTAATAGAGGTGCACCCGTTATCTACTTTAGATGAATAACCAATGATCTTTTCTTATTTTCCTTATGGGGTGTTCTCTTAACTTCTAATTCCTCTTCATTTCTATTACATTCTAAACATGCATTTGAATAATTAATACCAATGACCTATTCTTTTACAATTACAACAGAATAACAACTTAGCTGAAGATCGCTCGTAATTAGTACTTTATTTACCTCTACCTTCATCCTTTAGATTATCAACAAGTTGAGTAGTTATGAAAAATGGATCTTCTTAAAGGTCTTATTCATTACTTGACAGCCATGGTCTTCAATATTTATTAGTGCCATTTTATTTCTTTCCTTCATATACACATTACCTCTTTTCTAGCATTTCTTTTTGAATTCTCACAATGTCTCACTTTATCAAATTTAGGATTTGATAGACCTTTCAAGATAACCTTGTTTGCTTATATATTATGTCCGTTGTTCTCTCCATTCACTATGGAGAACCATACATGTAAGTCAAAATCCATTAAAAAATCTTCCATTCTTACCTTCCAAAGTACATAACCTAATCCATTCAAAAATGGTACTCCATCTTAGGGAAGCTAGTCCTAGTTAGCCTTGGTCCTTGAAATCTACCTTCCAGCAAATAAATTGTTCCTAAAGGAACCTGTTATAATACCAATTCTTGGAAACTAGCATAATATTGAGAGGGTTTGGCGAATCAATATTATGACCAATTTCAACAATTATTACGAAAATACAACATTTCACTTCATTTATCAATCAAATATGTAAACAACTCATGAATCACACAAAAACATCATAAACAACATACACATATCTAACACACAGAAACACAAGATGTATGTGGAAACATATAAATGGATAAATCCAAGAAATCTTGTTTTGTTTCTTTATGCAAATGCAAGCTCTAACCTTCTATTACATTATGTTTACTGGAACCAACCAGAAGGAAGCACCCACCCCCTGATTTGCAAGAACCCACTTTCAAGAGGCACCAACCCCTAATCGTTTTACAAGCACCAACATGAAGGAAGCACCAACTCCCTAATTTGTAAGAACCCACTTCTAGGAGGCATCCACTCCCATGTTGTTTTATAGGAACCTAAAATATCCCCTTTTCATAACATTTTCATACTCAAATCTACAGGTACTTTGTCACTTTAAACGTCAGATTTGTAGTTTTTGCTCTCACTACTTGAACCTTCAATCAACTAGATATTTCACTACACTACCAATATACTCAAGTTATTTATACTTCTAATATTAACTATTTCTATGATTTGGAACTCTCCGCTTAGGCCCAAATATGATAACAGCTTCTCAAATATGCTCAGACAACACTTTATCTACAGTCCCAGGTCTGATATCAGCACTCATATATGTTTCTTTTACCACTCAACAACATCTCAAATTCCATATCTACATACAAATCTGTTATGGGATCTTCTACCCAACTCATCCTTCTTCAACACTCTTCAGACTCTCTCAAGCCTTTCAATTATTCATTGGGATAGCTAGCCTTCCTCTATTGATTTCATTTTCTTTTATAATTCTATCCATCATTTACCAAGGGTTTTAGTCCATGGTATTTTCCCATGGTAATTTTCTCTTTGACTCTATCAATAGAAATATCATTTGACTTAATGAAGACAATGGAATGGTAATTAAATTTTAAATATTTTAGGAAATTTAATTAATAATGAGAAAAACAAACAATTAACTAAATGTTAGTTTGAGTTATTTCTAGTAAAGATATTTTAGGAAATTCAGAAACCGGTTTGGAAAAAAAAAAATATTTAAGAACCAAAAAGGGTTGGAGTGTTGTGCAACGTTCAAAATTGAACCCTTCCTAGCCCTTCCTTGGGCTCCTGGCCCTTCTTAGTAGGAATTAAAAAAAATACACTTCGAAAAAAAATTAAAATATCAAAATCACTCATAAATTACAAAGGTTAGATTAAATTTCTATATTTCAAAAGAAAGGAAATATTTTAATAACTTGTCAATAGTTTTTTAAGTTTATGAGAAATTTGAGTATGGACCAGCGCATAAATCACTCTGACTAGTGATAGTTTCATAGAAGAGACCAATAAAAATCCAGCTGACCTCATACGATTTAATAATTTTGTCATGATTTGGGGACATTTCCTTAAGGCCCCCAACTTACGCCAACATGTTGTAACCTGCAACATGATGATGGTACTATTACACTTAGCACAGGGTAGTAGAGCACATTGAATACCCATTCAACAATTATGTGCATGCTCTCGCTCCTCCTCGATTATCCTTGAGGGATCTTTCCCTGCATCCATTTTTTCCATTTTCATTTGAATTGCAACCCATCATACACAGAAGGAAAGTTGTCATTCAATGCTAGACTATAAGGTATTCTTCATTATCCTCCTCAAATCTTCATTAGCATTTGGTTTTTCATTCTATGGATTCTTTAATGCAACACTCCTTGAAGTAATGGCAACCTTCATGGTCACACAATGTATCCTGGACACCATATAATACACACCCCAGGAAATCAACATTGTGGCTAGATACCCTTAATGCAATTGCTTGCCATCATTCCATCACAGGCATCGGTGTTGGATTTGTTTTCTACATTGTTAATGGTGGGAATTTTTATTATCATATTTATGTGAATCTATCAACTATGAAAATAATATGTATCTTATACCGAGGGTATTGGACTCCACAACTATACTACTCTTATTCAAACTCTCTCATGTTTTTCTTCGTTGCTTAAATCCATACGTATTCTTGTCCAAGTACCATTTTTCATGAAGTGTTTGTTCTCTGTCATAAGGCTACATGTTTCCTTGAATGTTAAAAAACATAATTCAGCAAAGCAATGAATAACCTATCAACAAATCTATAGTCAAATCCTATGGCATCTTGCTAAGGTTGAATTTTGTCTATCTCAATCTTGCTAAGGGATTTTTAATTTATGTATTTACTTATTCTATTGTTTTTATTTATTTAATAGGTGTAAATCTTGAAAAATATCTCCTATTGGTCATCCTAAGAAGGATTAAAGACAATTGTCAATTGTTTAATATTTAGCCTTGCAGAACATTTGAATCAACCATGTAATATTCAAAATGAATTTGATGCTAATCTACATGAATAAGATGAATCAAATAGTGTAGAGCTTGTTGAAAGAGAAATCCCATCAAAGAAACACAAAATAATATTCAGATCTAGATGAAATACAAGATTTCCATGGGCTTATGTTGTAAAATATTGTAATGGTCATGAAAGGATAAAATGTTCTTGATATGTTAAATTTAAAAGTGAGACTCCATTTGCAAAAGAGGGAACTACCACTCTTCAAGCTAGTGGTCTAAGTGGCCATGCAAAATCAGAAGCTCATAATTGTTTTTTACAATTTTTGGAGGGAAAAAACAAACGAATCAATATTCCAATCACTAAACATGTAGAACTAATAGTAGGTGTTGAGAATGAGAGAATTATATCAGTGATTGAAAACATGTATTTTGTTGTTATACATGATTTATATTTAGAAATTTATAAGCCAATATGTGACTTGAATAGGTATAAATGCACTCCACACATGCTTCTAACAGATGAATATTCTACATACACAAATATGACACTAAGAAAAGAGTTTCTTCAAGTTGCTAGAGAGGTGTATTGGAACAAACTAAAAGAGGAGATTTTACATAGCTGATTTTACTCAATTTTAGTTGATGAGAGAATTGATGAAATTATGAAACACCAATTGATTGTTTATATTACATATTTGATGAATGGAGAAAGAGTTCAATGTTTAACAAAGTTTATATGTTTGCTTCAAATAAAGGATGGAATAGCTCAATGTATGTATGATTTAGTGAGAACACTTTTAGCATAAATGGATTTATATTTGATGAGGTTTGTTGATTTTGGTTCAGAAGGTGCATATTCCATGAGGGGTATTCATGAAGGTTTATATTCTAAGCTTCATATGCTCCTCATATATTAGTTATCCATTGCATATCTCATAGGGAAGCATTAACAACCAATGAGGCTTCATCTCATTTTTTAGAGATGCAATATATTAACAAATTTGGAAACAAAGTGTATTCATGGCTTGGGAAATCAACTAAAATACATGGAAAATTGAGAGAGCTAATGTATACATTTCAAATCACTAAGTTAGTGGTCTTTTAAATTCATCAAATTAGGAATCTCTCTAGAGGAAAGGTCATGGAAAAACTTGTTAAACTCATGCATTCTTTATTAAAGGATTTGGAGTTAGGGGAGAAAAAAATGTATGAGTTGGCAACAATATTTCAAGCGAAATTTTGCATCCATCTACTTGCAGACATCCTCGTTGAATTAAATAAGTTGAATCAAAAGTTTGAATAGGAACATGTTGATATTACATCTATTGGGACTATTTTCGATGTTTCTATTAGCATGCTTCGTAAATGATTTTTGGGAAGAACTTTTGGTGTATACGCGGTGCACATGTCTTCTTTTTTAGTTAAAGCATAAACAGGAACCCTTAAATTTCTAGATAGCATAGGTATGGTACATTTACAGCCATTTAGGTTCGAAAATTTTCCAAAGATGAAAAGATCGAGGCTACTAAATGATTGTTTTCTTTTGGGAAAATGTTTTGTTGTAAATGTGATTAAATATTTAGATAGGATATTCATAGATTTACATGTATTTAATGTGGATAAGTTTTTCACTTCTCAATGATGGGACCAGCCCTTTGAAACTTCGCGATTTTATTAAATGATTAACATAATTATTAACGTGGTGATTATGCAGATAAGACTCCTGATGGTTTAGTGTTAGATATTTTGATTATTATATTGATTACTCGGTACTTGGAATTTACTATGAAGGAACACCTATCCCATTCTCGAGATGCGCATTCCTGCCTTTGGTTTACTATCCCACTCTCCATTCATTTGGCATTTTGGTCATTCTCTGTTGCCCGAGAAGGTTTTTGGACTATTCCTTTGTTACTGTGGTTGGTTTGGTTCAATGGCGCTCTAGTTTTGGCCTCTGCTCCAGTCACTGGTTCTTTTGGTGGTCTGCTACTGAGTTTCTCTGCTTTCTGGTTCTCGTGGATGCTTTTCGTGGTCACTATTTCATATATTCTTTTGTTATTACGTTGTTGTCTTTCTTCACCAAATTCCTCTGTTGTTTAACTATTATTTATCTGCAATGCTCCAGGTTGCCGCCGTCAAGGGTCTTAGCATTCGGTCTCAGCTCCTCTACAAACAATGGTAAGTCCTCCCTCCATGATTTACCTACTTTGTCGAGACTCTTCTCTTTCATGGTTGGCGACTGTTCGAGACTCTTTTCTAGTCCAACGCTTCCTTCCTTGTAGGTTTCTGTGTTTGCAAACCCTTGCTCTGCTTAATCTTTTTTTCTTAAGATTCTACACCCTCAGGTCTGTAATGCATTTGATGGTTGGTCTTGCAGGTGACTCGTCGGTGCCTCAGGTGTGGTCTCTGGCTCTGTTCCACGATTTGGTTGTTGCTGGCCCAAACGGGTAAGGTCTTGTCCTGCTTTTACTTATTAATGCCTAGGGTTTTGAACTGAGCTTCGGCTCTCCTCTCCGTTGTCTTGATAGGCCGACTCTATCGATAAGTTTTGGGCATGAAATCCCTCTGTCTGTAATGGTATTGGCACTTATAGTTTGGCTTATCTTTTCAACGCTGTTGTGGTTTTGAGTCCGGTGTATTTATCAAAATGAGCAATGTAATTATCTACTTCTGGAATTGTTTGACTATTACAAATATTTGCATCACTGCTACTTAATGATGTTCTGTAGAAAAAAAACTCAGTGTTTCAATGGATATGTTACCTGGTAATTATTGTATTAGTTGTACGCTTGCATGGACTCTTCTGGTTGTTCCGGTGACTGTCTTTATTTAAACGCACAATATAATCTGGTAGTTGTAGGCAAACTTTTGTTCTTCTTTGTGACTTCATTCGTGGGTTCACTGTGTTTAAACCAACTTGTTATGATCCCATCGACCCTGTCACTCTTCTGATTCCTGTAACAAAACAGTGTTTCACCAGTCCCTAACACTACATTTCTTTAATGCATCCAATATTGTTATGTAACGAGAAAATAAAGAAAGAAAAAACAAACAAAGTAGATTCAGTTGCGAATGGACACGGAGGATCTTGAAAAATTCTTGTATGATTTGTATTTTTTTTAGTTTTCTACTCTAATCGAATCAATCTTTTCAATGTCTCATTTTTCTTCTTTTGTATGAGTTATTGAGCAGTTTTAGAAACCGACAACAGTTACAAGAAGTTACATTGGATAACTACCTAATTTTCTGTTCACCTAAATTCTTTGATTAATTCACAACAACAGCTAAAAGAATTTAAATGAAATTAAGAAAATATAACATGTTGTCAACTACTAAATGCTAGAAATTAAAGGAATTAACAGATTCAGTGGGTTGGGATGATCCCCCAACTTCTGGGTTCCCATTCTTACCTCTATCTTCTAGATGCATAGCCTGAACATATACGTCATCTATGCTAGTGGGATTAAACATGAGGATAGTGTGCCTCAAGTAGTTGTGTAGACCACCTATGTACTTCAACAGAGTCTCAGGTGAGTCTAAAGAAATTCATAGAATCAAAGCTCTTTTCCTAAATTCTTGGGTGTAACCTTGTACACTTTTCCCTTTTAGTTGTCGAAGAATTTTCCAGCTCATCATGGCTTGCTACATGTAGGCTAATGGATAGAATTGCTTTTTAATTGCAGAAACAAATTCACACCAGACAGAAAGAATCTTACCATGTTTCTTCACGTCAGCTTGCAGCCTGCCTTCCCGCCATACCAATGCAGTGCCTCCGAGGCGTAGGCTGGCCAGCTGAATCTTACTCTTGTCTGAGTCAATGCTCTACACTCTGCAATAAACATCAATCTTTCTTATCCAATTATCCAGCTTCTCTGCATTCAACTCTCCATCATATATTGGTAAATCAAATTTAACATCTAATTTAATCAAAGATGTCTTCTTTTTATGTTCAGGGCTATTAGGAGGCGTAAGTAATTTTTCTTCTTTCCCTTTTCCTTTGGAGTGGTCATGGAGGAGAGATTATTCTACTCCTTTGTCTTGTTTGGAGCTTGATGCATCTTCACCTCTATGTTTCTTATAGCCCCTATACATTTCCTCCAACATGGATTTCAGGGTCATAAAAATATCCATGAACTAGGGATCTAATTCCAAGGGATTTTCTTATGACATTTTCCTCTTAGAATAGACTCTTCCAATTTTTGGGTTCGTTTCAGCCAATTCTCCTTCTCCTAATTTAAGCTTTGATCTAGTTAGCATTCAATAACAAAATCAAGCACAAGATTGTCTAACCTTAATAAACTTGAGCTCTGATACCACTTGATCTGGAATTTATCCAGGATAAAGAATGTACGGTATTACAGACTCATGTGCATGGATGTGTCTATGTTACTTATGCAACAAATCAATAAGATTGCTAGAATACATAGACACTTGGGCAATTAGAGAAAACATAACAGTCAAACATGTAAACAAACAAGTTTAATAAGGAGTTCACCTAATGCTCCTGGGCTACATCTCCTGGTCAAGACTTTCAGTGGTGGCCTCCCCTTTTGCTTCTGTCAATTCATGGCTTTAAATCCAGTCTGTTCTTTGACTGTTCATTACCGCTTCCCAGCCTTCTAGTTTACTTTCCTCTGTCTGTTCGAATTCCTCTGCTCTGCATCATCATCACTAGGTAACGCCTCGTAGGGAGGTGACCACCTGTTTGCTAACAAAATGGGTGTCAGATTCCCTAAATCATGCTCGAATGGCCGTTAAATCTGTTTGCTTCAAGATCGCCCGCTGACACGAATCTTTTGCCAACTCATCATCCACGTCAGATGTCAAATCCCTGTCATCTTGCTTTTTGACCTGTAAAATACGATCAGTCATCAGGACGTATCTCCACCATCGATCTGGACCCCCAAGGTCCTACATTCGTCCTTCATATCGGGCAAACAAGTCGCACGACATTTACCCATCCGATGCGGGTGGTTTTCTCTCTCTTCCACCAGACGCATGTCGCTTGATGTGTGGCATCAAGCGGGACTCAGTCAAAACTGCTTACCGCCTCGAAGCCTTCTGATATCCTGCCAGTTTTGGGGAATCCGTGCTACGGAACCGAAACAGTTACTTTTCCGAGTTTTATAGCGTTTTCGGGTCCAAGCGTTTTGGGGCTTTCCTTCACTGAGGGGGACGCCCTGTGATACGCGATTAGCGCTAATCGCGTATCAAAATCCACCTCCGTTTCTTGATCTGGCCTCCAGTTTTGCCATTTTTGTGCCATTGCGCTTTACCATGGGCCAACGGTCTACGCGCTCGACCGAGGGTCCTCGTTGCTCCGCTCTGGCCACAACTGCAATTGTTATGAGGATTCCTTCTGATAGCTTCGATCTTTTCTAGGACTTGAATCTTTTAGCATAATTTGAAATAGTCATGAAGACCTAAGAGTTTTAGGATTCAATTCTGATCACCTCCCCAAGACAAGAAACCAAATAAGAAAAGAATTCACACGAGGAAATCTAAAGCTCAGGACCTAAAGCAGGGTGTTAAAGGACCATTCCCTCCCCAGGACAAGAGATTAATTTTTCCAAAATCAAAACAAAACAAAAAAATGCAAGAAAAATTTAAGCTCAAGACCTGGAGCAAGGCATCAAAAGACCATTCCCTCCCCAAGATGAGAGATTGGGCCTAAAAAAAACAAACAAACAAAAAAAAAAAAAACCAAAAAACAAAAACAAAAACAAACAAACAAACAAACAAAAACAAAAAAAAAAAACAACAACAACAAGAAAACAAAGAAATGACTATGCTCAAGACTTTGAGCAGAGTGAGAAAACTCCTTCTCTCCCCAGGACAAGAGATTGACGCTCTGGTCGATACAGTTCGTGTCCTGCACCTTGTTAGCCTTCCCCGACAATGGCACCAAAATGTTGGTGTCCGAGTATAAACAAATTATTCAATCTTGTTTCCTACATTAATATGTCAATCAGGGTGTGTACACTTTCCAAGGTAACACACAAGGTATATGCAGGAGCAAGGTTACAATCTTACATTGACCAAGGTTTCGTGACTAAGAAATTAAAGCATTGTTGTAACAGTAATGGAAATTAAGTTACATAAAGAAAAGCATTCACAATAATCTATGGAAATCTGTAACAACAATAAAGAAAATACAAGAAGTAAAAAAATATACATAAAAAGGACACACACATAGCACCTGATCAGAAGAGTGGGCCCAACTCCCTGGTCAGGGCTATGCTTAACTCACATATTGAGAAAAGTATCAGAAGGCTAGAAATTTCATTAACAAGAGTTCCACTGTTACAAGGCTCAATTCTTACATCAGCTAGCCCCCCTCTCTCTCTGAATTGTTTCTTTTAAATATACAAACATCCAAAGGAAACTTGCAACAAACTGATCACAATATTCAAGATGAGATCTGAGAGATCTGTCCATCATGATTCAGCTGGAACAAGACGAATTTGGTCATTACAATTGGGCAATTCTAGAAAACGGTCGCAACAACAAATCTGCAAATATGTCCTTCGAAGAACCTTGATTTTCTCCCAATACAAACTGAATTTCTGAAAACTAAGCATTGAGGAAAATGATTTGGTCCATTCTTAACAAAACCCATGTCTCGGATTTTCCAGATTCACTTTCATTTGTCCAAAACTTCCAACTAAAAATTGTCACTTCTAATGCCAGCGAATCCCTGAGTTGGAATATCTAGTTATCTGTTGAAGACCAAATCTGCAATCTAGAAGAGATCTTGGAGGCTAAAATCATGAGTGAGGTTATAACGAACGAATAAACCAAAATCATGCATAATAATAATTAATTATTAAAAATAAATGAGATCGGATATTATTTATCCACAAGAGCATAAATGATTATGAAATGGAATTATATAATAAATTATGGTAAATAATGTGATAAAGGAATAGTGGAAATAGATGAAATGAATGTTAAGAAGTGGTAATAATAATGACAAATTAAGGGCCCAACAGCTATCAGATTTGCACAAGTTAGTCCAAATTAGTATGACACAACAACACATCTATATCGAATCATACCTAAATACCATATCCATGACCATCTGCAAAAGCTAATCCATATTAGAAAAATACATAATAACATCAAAGATATTAAATGAAATGATCATAATCATCATGCATATGGCTACAATGCATATGAAAACAAGTTAACGACCAAACATGACTATCTGGCAGATATGCATATGACCACAATGATTAACTAACATCCATCATGCATGTAAACACAACAACAACCATTAACCAACATACTTGCATTCTCAAACATAAAAACATATACAATGATCTACTATTACCACAAGGTCCGGTCCTATAACCTCACTCTAATAATCTACATCTCCTGCTCTATTTCGACCAACATATTAGCATCATAACATACCAACAACATCATGATGACATAAAATTCTTACAATGACTACCACAATGCATGCATAACAATCAAATAGGAAGCTAACATGCATGCATGACAAACACATTTTTCCCATCCAGTCCAAGTGTTTGAACCATGCTCTGATACCACCCTATAACCACCCCCTCCCATATATACCTAGTTTCACTGGCTTGCCCAGGTAAGCATGAGAGGAAGAGCTACAAGGAAATGACCTGACCTCCTAGGTTCCATTGAGGAAGTGGGGTCGATTGTGGAAGACACACTGACATCTCATCACATCCTACAGGGGCTACTGGTCACTCAGAGGCTGAGTAAACACCCTAGGTGGAAAACACCTGAGTTGCACACCCTTTTTGCTGACCTGGACTGCCAGCTGCGGGCATAACACTACATCCATGTAATTGTATACCTCCAGTCACATGCATAAGCTTGTGAGGTAGTGACTGCAATCCTAATTTCTCAGTTCTAAGCTTGCGACCCCAAAATCTGAGCCATATTTTCAAGGCTAGTCTCTAGATCACTACCCAAAACTTGATGAGACTTTCCAAAACAATAAATAATATCAAGACAAAGTTATTCATACAAAACCTTATCAAAAAATTGACCTAAATAGGCCTAACCATGAAAATCATCCAATCAAACACATGGCGAACATGTAATCTATAGGTCATGAATGCATATCCGATCATAGAGGTATGAAACTTATCTAAGATTCGTCAAGAAGGTCAAATGTCCTCTTATAATAGTCGCAATAACATATGTTAGCTCATGTATTCATTAACCATTCATCAACAAATCAAACATATAGATAGCCATAGTTATAACCTATTATGAAACCATGCTTATCACCAACATATAACTATAATAATAACAATGGTAAAACAACCATAAAAGCCACATAATAACAAGTATAACAACTCATGAAATAGAAGAGGGAAATTTATCTTATTAACATATGCAAAAGCCAACCAATTCAGGGACTTCCATGTATCATCCGACCATAGATTGAGCTGAACCAAATCTTTCTTTCAACTAATCATCTGCATGCCATATCCCAAGCATGAATGTGGGACTCAAGACCAAATCTACCAAGGATTCCCGAAGATCAAACCACCTCCACCCTCAAGCTTTACCACAATCCTGCCAAAATTGGTCAAAGGATTCCTAGGCCCAAACAAGGTTATAAACAACCAAGATTTACCGCAATACCATCATTATCGGTCAAGGGATTACTAGGCCCAAACAAAAAACATACACTACTAGGATTTACCGCAATCCCACCAAAACCAGTCAAGGGATCACTCGACCCAAAACAAGCTTAGATACCTCAGGATTTCTTCACCAATACCTTAAGGAATTTTCTTGTCTCAACCCTCAGGCTTTACCGCAATCCCACTATTACTGGACAAGGGATTCCTAGGCCCTTGGGAAATTTCCTAAGATCACCTCACCTAGTTCTAAAACCATCCGAAAATCCAAATCTCAACCAAGTAAAGAACCCCATCACACCATGGCTATCTGGAAATGGCAAGGCAAGGCTAAAACCTCTGTCACACTGATAAAAACCCATGCCAATGATAGAAAAAGAACCAAATACACACATGCATGTACCATGCATGCACAAACCAACTAGTAAATCACACATGCAACCTGTTACCTACAAGTATTCCCGCTGAACCTACTTGAACCAACTTTTCATTGCTCGTTCATTTTCTTTCCTTGTCCTTCCTTTACCTTCCCTTGCTTTCTTTCCCAAATGCTAGAGTACTCCAAGAATTCTCTAAGTGTGCAAGAGTATGAGAGAATAGAGAGAGCTCCAAAATTAAACTCACAAAAGTCTCAACAACTAACAAAATCCATGAAATGATCCTCAGGAACCTTTTTATCATTTAGGCCTATATTTTCTTCATTTTCCTTCATTTTTCCTTCAATTTCCCTCTCATGCAAATGTGTGACCCTTCACCTTCCTTTTCTCCTATTTTCCTTTATTTTCATAAATAAAATGTCAATTATTGCCTCTTTGCCTTTTCAAAACCTTTTCCAATCCATTTTCCAACTTACTTAGCCATAATAAACCAAATGAACACCCACTACGATGTTTTACCCAACATTCAACTTGGAATATGTGTCCCATGACCTTGGTATTATTTTTCCTTTATTAAATTTTTTACATGAAATTTTAACTCAAGGCTGTTACAGACCCCTCCCCCTTATGCGAACATTGTCCTCGGTGTTCTATGACACCTATGACCGACAAACCATTGAAAAGCCATCCTTCATCACTAATAGAGGTGCACCCATTATCTTCTTTAGATGAATAACCAATGATCTTTTCTTATTTTCCTTATGGGGTGTTCTCTCAACTTCTAATTCTTCTTCATTTCTATTACATTCTAAACATGCATTTGAATAATTAAGACCAATGACCTATTCTTTTACAATTACAACAGAATAAAAACTTAGCTGAAGATCACTCCTAATTAGTACTTTATTTACCTCTACCTTCATCCTTTAGATTATCAACAAGTTGAGTAGTTATGAAAAATGGATCTTCTTAAAGGTCTTATTCATTACTTGACAGCCATGGTCTTCAATATTTATTAGTGCCATTTTATTTCTTTCCTTCATATACACATTACATCTTATCTAGCATTTCTTTTTGAATTCTCACAATGTCTCACTTTATCAAATTTAGGATTTGATAGACCTTTCAAGATAACCTTGTTTGCTTATGTATTATGTCCGTTGTTCTCTCCATTCACTATGGAGAACCATACATGTAAGTCAAGAGCCATTAAATAACATTCCATTCCTAGTTTCTAGAGTTCATAACCTAATCCATTCAAAGATGGTACTCCATCTCAGGGAAGCTAGTCCTAGTTAGCCTTGGTCCTTGAAATCTACCTTCCAGCAAATAAACTGTTCCTAAAGGAACCTGCTATGATACCAATTGTTGGAAACTAGGATAATATTGAGAGGGTTTGGCGAATCAATATTATGACCAATTTCAACAATTATTATGAAAATACAACATTTCACTTCATTTATCAATCAAATATGTAAACAACTCATGAATCACACAAAAACATCATAAACAACATACACATATCTAACACACAGAAACACAAGATGTATGTGGAAACATATAAATGGATAAATCCAAGAAATATTGTTTTGTTTCTTTATGCAAATGCAAGCTCTAACCTTCTATTACATTATGTTTACTGGAACCAACCAGAAGGAAGCACCCACCCCCTGATTTGCAAGAACCCACTTTCAAGAGGCACCAACCCCCAATCGTTTTATAAGCACCAACATGAAGGAAGCACCAACTCCCTAATTTGTAAGAACCCACTTCTAGGAGGCATCCACTCCCATGTTGTTTTATAGGAACCTAAAATATCCCCTTTTCATAACATTTTCATACTCAAATCTACATGTACTTTGTCACTTTAAACGTCAGATTTGTAGTTTTTGCTCTCACTACTTGAACCTTCAATCAACTAGATATTTCACTACACTACCAATATACTCAAGTTATTTATACTTCTAATATTAACTATTTCTATGATTTGGAACTCTCCCCTTAGGCCCAAATATGATAACAACTTCTCAAATATGCTCAGACAACACTTTATCTACAGTCCCAGGTCTGATATCAGCACTCATATTTGCTTCTTTTACCACTCAACAACATCTCAAATTCCATATCTACATACAAATCTATTATGGGATCTTCTACCCAACTCATCCTTCTTCAACACTCTTTAGACTCTCTCAAGCCTTTCAATTATTCATTGGGATAGCTAGCCTTCCTCTATTAATTTCATTTTCTTTTATAATTTTATCCATCATTTACCAAGGGTTTCAGTCCATGGTTTTTTCCCATGGTAATTTTCTCTTTGACTCTATCAATAGCAATATCATTTGACTTAATGAAGACAATGGAATGGGTATATATTCCATAGCTCTAACTCCCTTTAAACATCTCACGGGTTATTCTACTTAGCTATAATAACATTTTTTACATAGAGGTTCTCTTACACATATATTTTCTTTACATTGCCTTAACTCCCCTTATATATGCAATCATAAGTGTGCCTTCATCCAACAACCTTTAGTTTCTTAAGTGAATTTAGTGCCTAATCGCCAAATTTTCATTTTATCTACTCCCCTCGACTTCACCTCTCTGGTGCATGTAACCAAGGGTAAGGACAAACATATTTAGCACAAAAGGCATTTACTCTCTCAACTTCCACAATTAACATTAACCAACAGTTAAATCACCTACGACTTTCGTTGTTTCTCATTCAACCACCATTTCGATCAACAATTTTATTCATCCCAATGCCCCCACCCCCATTTACATGGTCGATGGTTAATGGAGGTTGGGGGGGGTTGTGATTTGTCATTTTGTGCATGAGCACAAAATCTTGGGATTCACACAGATTGCACAATAGATATCTATCTTAGGGTCCCCCTGATAGTGGAGGAAATATTGGCAGAAATGTTGGTAATACTCAAGGTCCCCCTCCTAGAGGTAACGTTAGCACCTCACAAGAAATGATTGTATGAGAAAGAAAAGTGATGTATTTCAATATTTTAAAGAGTTCAAAAATATAATTGAAAATCAAAAAATAAAATACATCAAGATCCTCTTATCAGATGAAGTGGGAGAATATACTTCAAGTGAATTCGTCAAGTACTGAAAATCCCATAGAATTGTACAACAATACATAGTACCACATACACCACAACATAATGGAGTGGATGAAAGGAAGAACAGAGCCCTAGTAGAATGTGCAGGGAGAATGTTAAAACGTAAAAATATTTCCAACGATTTTTGGGTTGAAGTTGTTAGCATTGTTGTCTATTTGAAAAATAGAAATCCAACTAAAACTTTAGATCATAAGACTCCTTTTTGAAGTTGTTTATGGTTATAAAACAATAGTGAGTCATTTAAGAATATTTGGATGCAAGGAATTTTCTCACGTCCGAAAGAAGATAGGATAAAACTTGATGCAAAAGCTATCAAGTGTATTGTCATTGGTTAATGTTATGATCATAAATAATATAAGATGCTTGATACCTACACACATAAAGTTTTTGCAAGAAAAGATGTGCGATTTCATGAGCATACATATGAAGGGCATAAGGAGAATATTTATGATGCATGGCACATTCCTTATGATTATGATGATGTCAAAGAGGAAATAGATGATAAGCAGGAACAAAAAGAGGAGGAAGAATCCATTAACATGGACACCTATAGTAGCAACAACACACAAAGAGGAAGAGATCACTCACCACAAGGCAGGAGATGAGATGAAAGAAGTGAAGCACCAAGAAGGTCATCATATCAAACTCAACCACCGGTAAGATTTAAAGATTATGCCTTAATGACTAAAGTAATGAATTTCATAGAACCTTTGAATTTCAAACAAGAAAATAAGCATAAAGAATGGAGGGATGCAATGAATAATATGATTCCATAATGAAAAATCATACTTGGAAATTACGAGAATTATCTTAAAATAAAGTACCCATAACATTCAAATGATTTTTCAAAACCAAATTTAATGTTCATTGAAGTATAGATGAATATAAGGCTAGTTTGGTTGTAAAAGGTTATTCATAGAAAGAGGGAATTGATTATGAAGAAACTTTTGCACTAGTGGCTAGTTAAACACAATTAGATTCATGATTGCATCAGCTACAAAATATAAACGGAAACTACATTAGATATATGTTAAATGTTCTTTTTTGAAGTGAGAACTAAAGGAAGAAGTATATCCTGTTTGGCTAGAAGGGTTTGTTAAAAAGGGTCAAGAGCACCTTGTTTGTAATAAATAAAGTTTTATATGGATTAAAAGAGACACCAAGATCTGAGTAATATCTGAGGAAGATTGAATATTTATTTACTCACAAAGGTCTTAAGAAAAGCAAGAGTGACTGTAAATTGTATATCAAGTCAAGTTAAAAGGGGCGTGTTATTATGATTTCCTTGTACGTCGATGATTTTATTATAATAGTAAATGCTTCTAAGTTAATTGATTAAGTTAAAGGACAATTTTCACTACTATTTGAAATTAAAGACAATGGTGAATTGCATTATTTCTTAGGTCTTGAAATATGGAAAGAAGTTGGTTAGACATTGGTTACACAGAACAAATATACTAGAGAGCTACTCAAAATATTCAAAATGGGCCAATGTATGGTAGTATAAATATCTTTAAAACATAATGCCAAACTAGGATGATGGGACAAGAGAGGTGAATGGTACATTGTCTCATCGGCTAGTGGGAAGTCTAAGCTATCTCACTACAACTAGGCGAGATGTTGCATATTCAGTGAACATCTTGAGTCAGTTCATGGCCAAGCCTCTTGAAAGCCATTGGAAACCAGTGAATAGAGTTCTTCAGTATCTGAAAGGGACTGTTAAGTTTGGTATTAAATATACTGATGATTTTGATGTTGATCTGGTAGTCTATTTCAATTTGAATTGGGCTAGAAATCCTGACGACAGGGGATCAAGCTCAGGATATGCATTCATCCTTAGATCCAGGATTGGGCCATGGAGCAACAAAAAACAACCAACTCTTTATTTATAATCAACTAAAGATAAGTACAAATATTTGTTCAGTGCCACTTGTGAAGCAATATGGTTGAGGCATGTTCTCGAAGAAGTGGGAGAAACACAGAAAATGCCAAAAATTATCAAATGTAATAGTAAAAGCACCATTAAACTGGCCATCAATCATGTATACCATGCAATACCTAAACATTCTGAGGCTTAACATCATTTTTTCGGGGAAAGTATGTAGTCCAAGGAAATTGATTTAGTTTATTGTAATGCCATTGAAAATGTGCCAAACATCTTTACAAATCCTCTTGGAAAGGCAAAATTTAAAGTACGTAGGAATTAATTTGGTGTGGTAGAAAAAGAATTCTCCATTAAGGGGGGTGTCAGAATAATGAAGAAACCTAGAAGATTCCCCTATTTATAAAATTTGTTATGTTTTTGTTTGGATGGAATGCCTAATTAGTACTTGTTAGTTGTTGGATCTTATATTCTAGGAATTTATTCAACCAAATTATAATCCTATATATGCATGATATTTCAAGCCTGGTGAACACAAGTGTGATTGGTGCAATCTCTTGTGTGAGTGATTGTGTCACTAGTGAGATGCAACCCTTCATCCAATAATTTTTCTTCCATATTTTTTGATTATTTCTTGCTGTTTAAAATACATTTATGAATGCATAAATAGATTTGTAGCCATGAAACACCTTTAAGGAACTCAATCTTCGGAAATTAAATAACTTAAGCTTATGATTTTTAAAAATATGCACTGGATTTTGAACAAAATTGACCATAGAAAATATAGAGAAGAGGGTCATTTTATCTATGGGTTAAACTACAAGTAATTTTTGAAATAGAAATTTTTAGTTGTTGGGTTCAATGTCGCATGGTTCTAGTTAGTATTTGAGTTTCAGAATGATAAAATTTGATTGGAATTAAAAAATCTCCATAAACTTTGAATAAAATAAATTATTAAATTCAAATATATATAATTCAAGAGCGCTATATATATATATATAAACTTACTCAGAATACTTACACATATTTTTAAGTATATAATTAATTATAATACCCACTTAATGATGAAAATTTTCATATATATATCTATATATATATATATATATATATATATATATATATATATATATTACAATTTCATTATAAAAGATTGTTTAGAAGTGCAACTTTTTATTATTCGTTTACATTTTCTACTGCAAAAATTAAATTAGCTTCTATAACTAAATTAAATTAGCTTCTATAACCCATTTATTTATTTATTTTTTTCCATAAAGACTTTTTATGCAACATCAACAACATCAAGCAAAAAGAAATAAGTTTTCTTTTATTTCATGATTCTATTAAGAGGATGTTAATGTTTAAAAAAATATCTTTTTTTATTTATTTATTTAATTGTTTATTTTTATTAAATCAATATATGCTATAAATATTCTATTTTTTGTTTTTGTTTTTTTATTTTTATTTTATTTAATTGTTTATTTTTATTTTTTCCTTCTTCTATTATTTACATTTTCATGAATTATAGTTTTTTTTTTCCTTATATTTTCAATTTAAGATGACCTATTTTATGTTAAAAACACATTTTAATAAATTTAATTCTAAAAAAATATAAATATTAATAAAAAATAAAACACACACATATAATAAAAAATAAAACACACACTATGCGAGGGTTGGTGTAAATCTGTCGTTCTACATTTCCCTCGCATCCTTTCATTTTGATCCAATCAATCAATTAGGTAGGGAATTCGGGAGAGATCTCAATTCGGGATCTTGCGAAGAAAATGACTCTTAAAATGAAAGCCCCTTCTTGGGCCTATTGCCCCCCGGGTTTGATCTCTTCTTCATTTAGGTAGGGCCGGCGCCCCTTACGTCGCTTTCCCGCTGCTATCTTAGCTATCTGCCTGTGTTCCGAATACCTTTGCTATTGGTGCTACTTCAACCGCCTCTACCGCCTCCTCTGCCTGTGTTCTAGCTACCTTTGTTGGTGGTGGTGAACCTACTGGTCGAAATGAACCAAGGACCCGACAGGGGGCTCGACTGACCATTTAGACGATGCCTTAATCGGCGGATATGAGAGTAAAGTCATGGCTTGCAAGAAGGAAAAGCGAGTATGGAAGATGGGAAGGAAGGGGATCCCCAATGGAGTTGCTATGAATAGCAAATGAAGATGAGGCTGGGGGGAAGTAGCATATTGCGATGAAGATGTCTTTGGGGAGAGGATCCAAACCTCTAACCCAAATCCACATGAACCATTAAACATGTCAAAGATCCCAATGCATCCAGCTCGCACCGGGATTGGGGCTATATGAGGAAATCTTTAATCTTATTATTTTTTAGTTTAATTAAGCTATATTTAAGCTAAGTGACATGTACTAGCTACTATATCACCCTTTTTTTTAGTATTATACGTAACAAATAAGATCTAAGTTAAATTCACATTATAGGCTTCTTATAAATGTAACTATCCCTATTAATTATAATACCTACTCAAAAGTCCATATGGGGTAGCTCAATTGGCGATGGTCATGAAATGAAGTCCCACTGAACCAGAGATCTTGGGTTTGAATCTTGTGCTACCCTCCTCGCATAGCGGGGTGAATAATGGACATGTAAACTCAAAAATCAGAGAGTCCTACCAAGCTTACAAAATCAAAATCAAAATCTTCTTTTATCAATATTTGCATTTGAATTAAAGCTTAAATTGTAAAATATATATATATATATATATATATATATATATATATATATATATATATCTTACAATAGTGAAATATATAAATTGTAATTTTTCATGTTAATTGAAATAGTGAGAGAATTAATTGTTTATTCAAGTTACTATAATCCATTGAAGATGTGGTGAGAGAGTTAATTGGTAGTTCAAATTATTTTAAGTTAAGATATTTTTAGGAAATTAATGCAAGAGTTAATGGTTAGTTCAAATTATTTTAAA
The DNA here is from genome assembly GCA_031772625.1 of Pinus tabuliformis. NCBI lineage: Eukaryota > Viridiplantae > Streptophyta > Pinopsida > Pinales > Pinaceae > Pinus > Pinus tabuliformis. Next base: position 939,435,881 of record CM062805.1, read on the forward strand.
TCAAAACATTTTTAAGAAATTTTTGAAAATCCTAAATATTTTTAGAAATTGTTAATATTAACCAAATTTAATTATATTTAATAATTAATTAACAAACCATTCACACTTAGTTTAAGTTAACATTTATTTAAAGAACAACAATTCGTTTAAATTATTCTAAATCAAAATAATTAAAAAAAAAATGGAAAAAAAAAAACAAACTAATGGTTAGTTTGAGTTATCGAAATTTATTTAATAATGAAAAGAACGAACAAACTAATGGTTAATTTGAGTTATCGAAATTTATTTAATAATGAAAAAGGCAGCAAACTAATTGTTAATTTGAGTTATCTGTAGTGAATATATTTTAGGAAATTAAGAAGGCTGAATAAAAACTATTTCTATTTAGTAACGAAAAAGGGTTGCCAGGATGAGTGCAGTCCATAATTATAATTATGATGGAAAGGAAACAACCCTCATGCTCAATGGCATCTCATTCTTTACGAGTTGGTGCTGACAACGTGGTATTTCATGGCGTCTGTGCATGCATGCATCTATTATTCTTGGCTTGGCTTCCAGGTGAAGGCATGGCTGGACGCCATCAAGTATCACATTGTGATCACCAACCTGTGCTTACAATCCGGCGGGGGAAATTCTAAAGTTAAATACCTGAAATCTCCTTTCTGGTTTAATACTATCTGTATCTGTCGGTGCAATACCTGAAACCTCCTCCGTTACCAAATTCGGCCGAATCGACCTTAAGAATTCGGTAATTCGGTCCGATTCGGCCATCAATTCGCTAAAAATCGGTTCTGTACACATCAGGGTCTCTCAAATTTAATTTTTAAATTTTCTTTAATTTCTACTTTTCAAGAAGTCATCCTCTATTTTAGGTAGATGTTTAGGAATATTCAAATTCCTAAACATCTATGTTTAGGTAGATGTTTAAGAATTACCGTGCAATACCTGAAACCTCCGTTACCAAATTCGGCCGTAAGAATTCGGTAATTCGGTCTGATTCGGCCATTAATTCGCTAAAAATCGGTTCTGTACACATCAGGGTCAGGGTCTCTCAAATTTAATTTTTAAATTTTCTTTAATTTCTACTTTTCAAGAAGTCATCCTCTATTTTATTTATGTAGATGTTTAAGAATATTTAAGAAGTCGTTCCAGCTTTAACATGTTTTTTTTGCAGAGATAAGTACATATCTCCAACCTGCAAGGAAATTTTCTCTAAGAAATCGAAATCGAAATCGATTTTATGTATGAAAAAATTGGAAAAAAAGACGATAGGATCGGATCGTTGATATTGCAGCAGCAAGTGTATAACATTTAAAGTTGGAGAATATGATCAAATAGTTAGCAGCTCGAGAGGATTGCTATTGCTATTGCTATTGCTATAGTCACATGATCCAATACCGGGAGGTTCGCTATAGTCACGTGATCTAATAATACCAAGCAACACTATGTATGTATACTTGACCAATCTTAATTTAAAATTTTCAGTGTAAATCATCGTACAAGGTTACTTTATGCCCTTGGCAATTATTTCTATTTTTGTTTTAATGATGATTGAAGGTAACTTTATACTTTTTTTATGCATCTATGTGATTAGTTTTAATTTTTTTTGAATCCGTAATTGGTGTCCACGATAATTAATTTCCAGTATATGTTTGTCTCTCTGACACGGCTTTGCGAATTTGATATGAATGGACCAATTTGGCTTTGCGAATTTGATATGAATTGAACAATTTTTTCTCATACAAGGAATGATTGTATGAGAAAGAAAAGTGATGTATTTCAATATTTTAAAGAGATCAAAAATATAATTGAAAATCAAACAAGAAAATACGTCAAGATCCTCTAATCAGATCAACGGGGAGAATATACTTCAAGTGAATTCGTCAAATCAACGGGGAGAATATACTTCAAGTGAATTCGTCAAATACTACAAATCCCATAGAATTGTACAACAATACATAGTACCACATACTCCATAGCATAATGGAGTGGTTGAAAGGAAGAAAAGAGCCCTAGTAGAATATGCACAAAGCATGTTAAAAGGTAAAAATATTGCCAATGATTTTTTGGGTTGAAGTTGTTAGCACTATTTCTTATTTGAAAAATACAAGTCCAACTAAAACTTTAGATCATAAGACTCCCTTTGAAGTTGTTTATGGTTATAAATAGTAACTCATTTAAGAATATTTGGATGCATGGCATTTTTTCATGTTCCAAAAGAAAATAGGAGAAAACTCGACGCAAAAGCTACCAAGTGTATTGTCATTAGTTAATGTTATGATCATGAAACATATAAGATGTTTGATCCCTACGCACATAAAGTGTTTGCAAGCAAATATGTGTTTTTTCATGAGCATACATACTAAGGGCATAAGGACGATAGTTATGATGCATGGCATATTCCTTATGATTATGATGATTTCAAGGAGCAAGTAGATGATAAGAAGGAACAAAAAGAGGGTGAAGAATTCATTAACATGGACAGCTATAGTAGCAACAACACACAAAGAGGAAGAGATCACTCACCACAAAGCAGGAGATGAGATGAAAGTGGTGAAGCACCAAGAAGGCCATCACATCAAACTCAACCATTGGTAAGATTTAAAGATTGTGCCTTAAGGACTAAACTAATGAATTTCATAGAGCCTTTGAGTTTCAAACAAGATAATGATCATAAAGAATGGAGAGATGCAAAGAAGGTAGAATATGATTCCGTAATGAAAAATCATAGTTGGAAACTATCTAAAAATAAAGTACCCATAGGATTCAAATGATTCTTCAAACCCATATTTAATGTTGATGGAAGTATAGATAAATATAAGGCTAGTTTTGTTACAAAAGCTTATTCACAGAAACAGGGAATTGGTTATGAAGAAAATTTTGCAGCAGTGGCTAGTTAAACACAATTAGATTCATGATTGCATTAGCTACAAAATATAAATGCAAACTACATTAGTTATATGTTAAATTTTATTTTCTGAATGGTGAACTAAAGGAAGAAGTATATCTTGCTCGGCTAGAAGGGTTTGTTGAAAAGGGTCAAGAGCACCTCTTTTTTAAATTAAAGAAAGTTTTATATGGATTTAAAAGGGCACCAAGATCTGCGTATGTGAAGATTGACTCTTTCTTTCTTCACAAAGGTTTTAAGAAAAGCAAGAGTGACCATAACTTGTATATCAAGTTAGGTCAAAAGGGGCATGTTATTATGATTTCTTTGTAATATGTTGATGATCTTATTATAATAGTAAATTCTTCTAAGTTAATTAATGAAGTTAAACGGAAATTGTCACAGGTATTTGAAATGAAAGACAATAGTGAATTGCATTATTGCTTAGGTCTTGAAATATGGAAAGAAGTTGGTTAGACATTGGTTACACAGAACAAATCTACTAGAGATATACTCAAAATATTCAAAATGGGCCAATGTATGGTAGGATAAATACCTTTAAAACATAGTGCCAAACTCTAAAATGATGATGGGACAAGACAGGTGGATGGTACACTATATCATCAACTGGTGGGCAGTCTAAGTTGTCTCACTGCAACTAGGCAGGATGTTGCATATTCAGCCAACATCTTGAGTCATTTCATGGCCAAGCCTCTTGAAATCCATCAGAAAGCAGTGAAGAGAGTTCTTGAGCATCTGAAAGGGACTGTTAACTTTTGTATTAAATATATTGATGATTTTGATGTTGATTTGGCAAGTTATTTCAATTTGAATTGGGCCAAAAATTACTGATGACAAAGGATCAACCTCAGGATATGCATTCATTCTTTGTTTCCAAGATTGGGGCATGTAGCAACAAGAAACAACCAGCTCTTTATTTACCATCAACTAAATCTAAGAACAAAGCTTTGTGCAGTGCTACTTGTGAAGCAATATGGTTTAGGCGAGTTCTCGAACATGTGGTAGTAACACAAAAAAAATGGCAACAATTATCAAATGTGATAATAAAATCACCATTAAAATGGCCATCAATGCTATATATCGTGCAAGATCTAAACATATTGAGGCTCAACATCATTTTGTTGAGGAAAAGATGTAGTCCAGGGAAATTGATTTAGTTTATTGTAATACCAATGAAAATGTGGCAAACATCTTTACAAAGCCTCTTAGAAAGGAAAAAATTGAAGTATGTAGGAATTAATTGGGTGTGGTAGAAAAAAAAAATCTCCATTAAGGGCGGTGTCAGGATAATGAAGAAATTTAGAAGATTCCACAATTTATAGAACTTGTTATGTTTTTGTTTGGATGGATTTCCTAATTAGTACTTGTAAGTTGTCAGATCTTATATTCTAGGATTTTTTTCAACCAAATTATAATCCTATATATGCATGATATTTCTGGTTTGGTGAACATAAGTGTGACTGGTGCAGTCTCTTGTGTGAGTGATTGTCTCACCAATGAGTTGCAACACTTCATCCAATAATTTGTCTTCCATATTTTCTGATTATTTCTTGTTGTTTAAAATACATTTTTTGTTGACTTTGGGTGGCATCGCATGTGCTCTAGCTCTGAAATTTGGTGGAGGGGCTAGAACACATAAGATATCCAGAACCCAGAAATCCTTTGGAGAAATTCCACCCGCATGAGGAGTTATTAAAATAATTAATATTTTTAATGGGTTCCTAAGTATAAACTTAGGAAAATAAAAATATTAATAAAAATATGGGTGAGAAGGTTCTAAGTGGCAAGGATCAAGCCTGTTTTAATGTTAGCCATTGATTAGAGATTAGATCACGATCGTTGATTCATCAACAAGAAAAGTATAAGAGGAGGCTTGAGGGTCAATTGGAAATACATTGAATTGATCAAAGAGTTTGATTTTTCTGGGGCGAGGTTTGCTGAGAAAATCAAGCTAGTGATCTGAGTTGCAGTGAGGGGCAGTTTGACAGAGGGACTTCAGTCCAAGGAAGAAGAATACATAGCAAAGAGGCAGAGCAGCACCAGGAGAGACAACGTAGCTCCATAGAGGGTGACACAAAGGCCAGAGAGGATGACGCATGTGACGTAAAAGCTGGAGGGGATGACGTAAGCCCTTTGAGGCAGCGCTGCGGTTTGTATGTGGGAAAGAGAGAGAGCAGTTCATCATATTGACTTTCTGAGCAATGGAGGTTCACTGAGAGGGTGACGCAGTTCCAGTGCAGAGCTTGGAGCAGTCGTCGTTGCCCAGTACTGGGGACAACATTTGTCATCTGTGGGGTTTGATAATCCAGTTGTTAGATTTTCTGAAATATTTGTCTCTAGATAGACGTACTTTTGCCAAGGTTATTCTCTGTTGTGTGAGTCGCATTTGGCACCCTATTTGTATTCAAGAATCTGCTTAATAATACAAACCCTCTATATGTTGCACCGGTTTTCCCGAATTGGGTTTTTCCGAGGACGATTGTCCAAAAATAATAGTGTCCTTTGTGTGATTGTCTCAGTTTATTTCAGTTCATGATCTATATGTATGTGTAGGCTGCAATAGTGTTTTTCATCGATGTTTATGTGATTAAATAACTTGTTATATGAAAATAACAAGTAGGAGATGATAAGCCAGTGATTGCAGTAGAGGTTTCTGATGTGTAGATTCAAAAATTCTCACATGGTATTAGAGCATTGCAGGTCATAAGAGACTGAAGACACCAACCAAGAAATCCAGAGAATTGCAACAGAAAAGCAGCTGTCTAGAGTGACAACGTTGTTCCAAAGCTAGAGACACATAAGAAGGAGTGACGCAGTGCAGAAAAGGTGACGTAGAGGCTCACACAGTGCCTATGTCAGAACTCCGAGCCAGGTGAGGGTGACACAGTAGCAAGGAGGACCCCATGCAGTAGTTACGTCAGCTATCTAGGCTAGCACAGAAGCAGAGGGGGTGCAGATCAGGCTCACGCAGTGCCACATCATCTTTTTGAACTAGGAAGTATTGACACAATGGCCAGGAGGAGTTGATCCAACTCATACAATGATTGCGCAGAACCAGAAGGGCCCAGACTCTTTAGTTTCTAAGGTTAAGGGATAAGAGAAGATTTTGATTTGAGGAGTTGGTGGGGCATTGTTTATGTTGGTGCAGTATAGTGTTTGTGGAGACAGAGCCAAGGTAGAGGGAATCACTACCTTGACAGATTTCTAGACAAGAAATATAGATCTGGATTGCAGCAGCAAAGGAGGATTAGAGAGGAGTGATTCGACAGTTGGCCAGAGGATTTCTGAGAGGGAAATTAGGACTCAGAGGGAGTCTAGAAGGGAGTTTGTTCCTTAGATGGTTTCTTGCACCCAAGGAATCTAGATCAAAGTCATGCTAGATTGACGATGGGAGAGGGAGAAGAGAAGTAGTCCTATTTTTTGAGCAAAGATGACAATGAATGGGTTGAGGGATTAGGACAGATTGGACAGAGCATCCAATTTTATCATCCGGAATTCCAGGATCCTGGAAATCCTAGATAAACATCACATCAAGGACTATGCCTTGAAATTGGTTTTTGTTCTTGTTGACATTGATGCAGAAAAGAAGTACAAGGAGGCCTAGGTGAAGGCAAAGTGCATGATCCTAGACGAAGTCAAATATCATGTAGTACCACACATTGCTGAGAAGGATACAGCAAGGGAGATGTTGGAAACCCTAGCCCCCTTATACCAGGGCTCTTCCATGCAACAGAAGATGCTATTAGAAAATCAGTTGAGATAATACTAGATGCAAAAAGGAGAGGAGATAGATCCCTTCCTTCTCAAGTTGCAAGGGATTCATGACCAGTTGACTTCCGTGGGGTCTACGCAAGATCCTGAGTTCATGGTCAGGACTACCTTGAATGCAATCACCGAGGGTTGGAAGACATTTTCCCAAAGTATTTTGGGCAGAGAAACTCTCCTCAATTGGGAGGAGATGTGGGCAGATCTTCGACAAGAAGAGATTAGGAGGTTGACCAAGGTAGGGAGTAGCGACAAGGGAACCCGAGTCAAGAAGAAGGAGGAGGAGGACGCAGATCTTGCATTAGCGGGACAGTAGGGGCAGCAAAAGAGGAAGAAGAAGAACATCACCAAGGTCAGATGCTTCAACTATGGAGAAATGGGACACTATGCCACTCAGTGTCCCCGAAAGAAGGGCAAGGGGGAGGCTTCTGAATTGAAGGTTGCTTCATGGAAAGCAGATAAGGAAGGCGAGGATGACGATTATGCCATTAGTTCTCATGTACCTCTGGAGAAGAGGTGGGGCGATATGGAGTTGTAGTCGAGAGGACTACATGACAGGCAGGATCCTTGAGGTGCCCAAACTCTTGGATCACATACGACTACGGGAGCCCTTAAAAAAAGTAGAAAAATGACGGGTGTTGGTTGGAGCAAGGTGTGATGGAGCGACAGTGGCATTGTTAGAGTGCCAAGGTCTGAGGCAACACAGTGGATTTTGTAGCAATGCGAGAGGCACAAAGCAGTTTGTAGCAGTGAAGTAGTAGCAGAGGGTCAGCACAGATTAGTAGCAAAGGTAGATTCAACATCACGAGGCATCCAGACTGACCAAGATGTTAGTGATTGGGTGAGTTTTCAGTTGCTTACTTCTTAGCAATTGAGTTGCAGTGCAACAATTAACAGTGTTAGTGCTATGGGCAACATGAGGGAGCATTTTGAGAGGGGGCTGTAGTACAGATGCGACGGTGGCAGCAGAAAAGTCATGGGCAACAATATAAGAAGCAACGATGTAGTGGATGAAGGGCAGTAAGCCAAGCATCAACAACACAGAGTACCGATGCAGTGGATCAATGTAATACTTCTATGGGGAAGTAGTGATAGAGCACATTCCTCGCTAAGAGGGAGTGTTGATTTTTGGTAGCATCAAATGTGCTCTAGATCCGAAATTTGGTGGAGGGTCTAGAACACATAAGATCTACAAAACCCAGGAATCGTTTGGAGAAATTCCACCCGGATGAGGAGTTATTAAAATAATTAATATTTTTAATGGGTTCCTATTTCTAAACTTAGGAAAATAAAAATATTAATGTGTATTAATAAAAATATGGGTGAGAGGGTTCTAAGTGATGAGGATCAAGCCTCTTTTAATCTTATCCATTGATTACAGATTAGATCATGGTTGTTGGTTCATCAACAAGAAAAGTATAAGAGGAGGCTTGAGGGTTAGTTGGAAATACACTGAAATGATCAAAGAGTTTGATTTTTCTGGGGCGAGGTTTGCTGAGAAAATCAAGCTAGTGATTTGAGTTGTAGTGAGGGGCAGTGTGGCAGAGGGACTTCAGTCCAAACACGAAGAATACATAGCAGAGAGGCAGGGTAGCACCAGCAGAGACAACACAACTCCAGAGAGGGTGACGTAGATACCAGAGAGGCTGAACACTGAAGACACATAAAACAAGACAGACACAGATATACGTGGTTCATCCAATTTGGGCTACGTCCACGGAGAAAAAAACAACCCTTCCTTTTATATTATCCAGCAAACTGAAGAGATACAACCTACAACTGATCCACTGTAATTCCCTCTTCTCTCTCACACAATCTCCTCTCTCTTTCTCACTCAAAATACAGATCTACATAGATGCAATACAATTCCCTCATATATAGCGAGGGGTTGCCTTCTAGGGAAAAAAAACCTAAATTAAAAATAACTTCTACCGTCATATATCCGCCTAATGAACGACCCAGATTGACTACGAAATTACAACATTTTACAAGGCAATTTTACATCTATTTTTAGCTTCGGGGGCGCTGCCCCCCCCCCCCCCCCTGGACCCACCTTGCAACGCAAATATTACGGGCAGTGTTGCCGCCACATTACAAACTGGGGTCCAATGTGGTGATACCTCTGAATAAATAATATAATCAGGCTCCACACCCAACAATCTCCCACTTGGAGACTGATTATTGCAACTCCATCATTGCTTCATTTGATGGTCAATGACTCCTCTTTGGACCTGGTTGTTTCTCATCTTCTTCATCATGCTTGAAGGCTAATTGAAACTGAGTAGAATCTCAGTTTCTCCCTGGTTACAACTTTTGTTAACATATTTACAGGATTTTGGCTAGTGTGTATCTTTTCCAGCTTCAACTGTCCATCTTCCAACACTGACCGTATGAAATAGTACTTGAGTTGTATATGTTTAGTCTTGGAATGAAATCCAGAGTTCTTTGGCAAGATGTATGGCACTATGGTTGTCATTGTATAACTTGTCCAACTCCTACTTCTTACCATATTCATCCAGAAACCTTTGTAACCAAATCATTTCTTTACTAGCCTCTATCGCAGTAACATACACTGCTTCCATTGTTGAGAGTGAAACTACACTTTGTAGTTTTGAAACCCAACTGGCAGTTGTACCACCTACAGTAAACACATACCCTGTTGTGCTCCTCCTGTTATCTCTATCACCAACCATATATGCATCAACATATCCCTGTAGAGCAATGTTTGAAGTACCAAATCATAATGCTTGATTTGTGGTACCTCTCAAATAATTGAGAATCCACTTCACCGTCATCTAATGTTTTCTCCTGGATTGTTCATGTACCTAGTTACAACTCCCACTGCATGTGCAATATCAGGCCTTGTGTATACCATTGCATACATTAAGCTTCCAACTGTTGATGCATATGGAACTTTAGACATATAAGCCATTTCTTCCTGAGTCTTAGGACACACCTCCTTACTTAGTTTGAAATGGCTAGCCAAAGGTATACTAATTGGTTTTTCATTTTGCATATTAAATCTTTTCAACACCTTTTCTATGTACTCACTCTGAGACAATGTTAATTTTTTATTCTTCATGTCTCTAGTTATTCTCGTACCAAGGATTTGTTTTGCAGCACCTAAATCCTTCATTGCAAATGAATTCGCCAATTTTCTTTTGAGCACATTTATTTCCTGCATGTTAGAACATGCAACAAGCATGTCATCTACATACAATAACAATATAATATAACTTCCATCATTTTTCCTTTTGAGATAAACACAATGATCAGAGTGACATCTATTATAATCTTGCTCAGACATAAACCTGTCAAATTTTAGATACCACTGCCTTGGAGCCTATTTTAATCCATACAAGCTCTTCTTCAACCTACACACTAGTTTATCCTTCCCTTTTAACTCATATCCTTGTGGCTGCTGCATATATATCTCTTCCTCCAAATCCCCATGGAGAAAGGTTGTCTTTACATCTAACTGCTCAAGATTCAAATCTTCAGCTGCTACTAGACTTAAAATAGTTATGATTGAAGTCATTTTAACAACAAGAGAAAATATCTCGTCAAAGTCTATACCCTTTTTCTGTGCAAACCCCTTCACCACATGTCTAGATTTATACCTTTTTCTACCTCCATCTTCTTCCTTCAACCGGTAAATCCATTTATTCTGCAATGTTGTTTTACCTGTAGGCAACCTGACTAAGTCCCAAGTCTGGTTATGTGCTAAGGATTCCATCTCTTCTTTCATGGCTTGCTCCCACTTCTTCCTCATTTCTACCTGCACTGCTTCTTCATAACATTCTGGTTCACCAAAATCAGTCAACAATACATAATATAATGAAGGAGAGTATCGTTCAGGGGTCTACTTATCCTAGTAGATCTTCTAACACCACTTTCAATTGTTTGAGGTGCTTGTTGTTGTTTTGGTTGTTGTTGTGGTTGTTGTTTTTTTTCTGGTTGTTTATCATTATGATTTTCAGGCACCATCACTTTTTCCGTGATCTCATCAAGCACTTTGTATTCTCTGTTTTCTTTTCCCTGTTTCTTTTCCTACAGTTGATCCTTATACAAAACCTTTTCATTGACTATGGCGTCTCTGCTCCTTATGATTTTGTGTTTTTCATAATCATAAAAGCAATAACCAAAATAATTAACACCATATCCAATAAAAGTACATTTCTTTGATTTTGCCTCAAGCTTTGTTCCATTTTCTTTATTAATGTGGACAAAGGCTTCACAACCAAAAGTATTTAAAAATGAGTAGTTTACCTTTTTACTTATCCATGCCTCCTCCGGAATACCACCATCCTAGGAACTTGAAGGCCCTCTGTTTATTAGATAAATAACAATATCTAGAGCATCTACTCAAAATTGTAAAGGCAATCCTGCATGCAATCTCATGCACCTTGCACGCTCCATGATTGTCTTGTTCATCCTTTCTGACACACCATTTTCTTGTGGTGTTCCTGGAACTGTCTTCTCTCTGCGAATTCCATTCTCTAAACAATACCTATCAAACTCTTTGCTGCAATATTCACCTCCATTGTCTGATCTGAGACACTTCAACCTTTTTCCTGTCTCATTTTCAACAAAAGCTTTCCATTTCTTGAAAGTATCAAATACATCAGATTTATTTTGAATACAATAAATCTAGGTTTTTCTAGTTTCATCATCAATAAAAGTAACATAATAAGGAGAGTCGTCGAGAGATGATACCCGAGTAGGTCCCCATACATCTGTATGCACAAGCTCTAATTTTTCGTTCTTCTTTTCTTTCCCAACTCTGAGGAATTTGACTCTCTTCTGTTTTCCATAAACACAATTCTCACATAATTTTAAATCAACATGCTTCAAACCTGGCAACAAATTTCTTGAGTGAAGAATCTGCATCCCCTTCTCACTCATTTTCCCAAGCCTATGATGCCACAATTCCATATCTTCTCCTATAGAGGTCAAAGCGTTAACAGAATTAGAAATACCATTGCATAAATACAATGTACCAACATTTTCCCCTTTTGCTATTACCAGGGATCCTTTAGTGACCTTCCAGACTTTATCTGTAAAAGTTGTCACACAGCCTTCACCTCCCAACTGCCCTATTGAAATTAGTTTTTTCTTCAGATCTAGAACATGCCTGACCTCCTTCAATAGCCATTGATTCCCATTTTGTTGTTTTATGAAAATTGTACCCATTTCAATGATTTTACAGGGTTTATCATCATCCACTCGAACCTGTCCAAAAATCTCCTTGAACATAATCATGAAAATGTTTCCTATCAAGTGTGGCATGGAATGAGGCCCCTGAATCTACCACCCAGGCATCAATAATATTTTCTAATGAAAGAATCAAAGCATCTTGCAACACATCACCAGTCACATTCGCTTCATGATTGTTTTCTTGTTGCGCGTCTCCTTCTTTTCCCTTCTGAGAATTGCAGTCTTTCGTCAGGTGTCCTTTCATCCCACATTTCCAACACACTATCCCCGATCTAGACATGGATTTGCCTTTCCTTGACTTACTGCGATATCCTGGGCTCTTTCCTCTTTCCATTCTTCTTCCCCTAGTCTTTGTGGTCAAAGCATTGCCTGATGTCTCACCAGAGTTTTTTCGTCGCATTTCCTCGCTAAGGATTGCACTGACAACATCATCAAACTTTAAAGTACTAGATCCAGAGACAGAGTTACTAATGGCCATAACTAAACCATTCCAACTTTCTAGTAATGAGCACAGAAATAACATAGCCCTAACTTCATCATCAAAAGTTACCCCTACAAAACTTAACTGGCTGGTAACTGTATTAAATTCATTTAAATAATCAACAACAGATCCAACATCTGACATCTTCATATTAAATAAGCGCTTCATAAGAAATACCTGATTTGAGGCCGAGGGTTTTTCGTATATTTTGGCCAATGCCGACATTAAACCCCCTGTTGTCGTTTCCTTTGAAATATTAAAGGCTACCGACGTTGCTAGGCACAGCCATATTGTTCCAAGTGCCTTTCTATTGAGAATATCCGATTCTGTGTTTTTCATACTCATTGGCTTCTTTGCCTTTCCACTCAATGGTTGGTACAGATATTTTTGGTACAAATAATCTTCCATCTACATCTTCCATGGCTGGTAGTTTTGGCCGTTAAATTTTTTGACCCTAAACCTACCATCTTCCGCAATTTCTCCCACTCGAACTTGGAATCCTTCTCTCCTTTGAGTTTATCAGACAAATAGACCTTCGGCTCTGATACTAGTTGTTAGAAAATGATATATTACAGAGCAATGGAACACAAAAAATTTATTGCAGAAATATAAACACAGAAGACATATAAAACAAGAGAGACGCAGATATACGTGGTTCACCCAATCTGGGCTACGTCCACGAAGAAATAGTTGGTCCTTCCTTTTATATTATCTAGCACACTGAAGAGATACAACCTACAACAGATCCATTGTAATTCCCTCTTCACTCTCACACAATCTCCTCTCTCTTTCTCACTCAGAATACAGATCTACATAGACGAAATAAAATTCCCTCATATATAGTGAGGGGTTGCCTTCTAGGGAAAAAAACCCTAAATTAAACATAACTTCTACCGTTAGATCTCCGCCTAATGAACGGCCTAGATTGACTACGAAATTACAACATTTTACAAGGAAATTTTACATCTATTTTTAGCTTTGGGGGCACTGCCCCCAATCCCCCGCTAGGGGGGGACTCCTAAAGATTGCTGCCCCCTCCCCTGGACCCCCCATGCAACACAAATATTATGGGCGGTGTTGCCACCACATTAGAAACTAGTGTCCAATGCAGTAATACCTCTTAATCAAGAAGATAATCAGGCTCCACACCCAACATTGACTACTATATTCTTCATTAACCAATAAAGGTATATTGTCTTCTTATACTGAGAAGACCTACCTCTGGAATGAACAGGGTCAGGCACCAAATCCTGCCAGTCACCCAAGTCAATTTCTGTGTCTGTTGCTTGTTGGTTCAACTCATCTTCCCAATCTGAAATTAACTGGAAGACCTGTTGAGGAGTACCAATTTTAAATGCATGAGCTGCATCTTAGATAAGTCATGAGGTTGTCTTGCGACCTCTACTTATCGTTGGTTGAGGTTTGGTTTTACTACCTTCACGCTCGGCCCTGGCTTCCTACTGCATCCATAGCTGACACCAACTTAAGAGCCTTTCACAGAGGTGGGGCGAGCCATATGATATTTTAACTTTGAACCCCTAGTATGACAAACCTTGGGACAATGCGTTAGAACCTTGGGCTCGTGACAAGAGACAAGATTAAAGTGTTGGAAACCTTTTAGAACATAACAACCTGTAAGGGTATCATGGCATGAATGCAAATAATAGTGAGTATAAAGGTGAGCTACCCAATAATTTTTGTGGAAAATGCTTTGGACCTAGCCCCAGAGTCCAAAGACAATTAACCAAGGATCCTCAAGTCAAATTAGGATAGAATAAAGAGACAGGCTAGATAAGCCAAAACCGGGAGAACCCAATACTTATTGACCAACAAAACGAACGAGTAGTCAAGGTAATTACCACAAGAAGCCATGCATGAGATATGGGATAAATTACCAGATCTAAAAACCCCAATACATCCCCATACGAGATAACAAGATTCAGAAATATATAGAAACAATAGTGAAATATTCAAACAGACCATCATAAAAACCCATTGTTTCCTTCCAACAACTGAGGGTGAGCTTTCAGCGGACGCCATACTTTGATATGTAAACACTTATCCAATGAAAAATAAGAGAAATTGAGTGAACATGGGAGGTGGGGCAAGAGAAACCTAAAAGAGAAACATGCATGCTGAGAGATATTGTTGAGGCAAGGAGGTCGTTTTCACCTGGGTGGTGGACCACTTGAAGCTTCATCGCAATCCCACGTTGTTCAACGAAAAAATATGTATCAATATACTTTATTAGAGCATGAAAATTGTGGAACACTATTGAGGAATTGCCATCATAAAACCCCGACTTAGAGGTGGTCCTGCCACCTTCCCTTGTACCATAAATATTATGCGCGCGCGATGCCACCTCTCCATACGGCTCAAATGTGTGAGGGTTGGTGTAAATATGCCCTCCTACCTTGCCCTCCATCACATTAAACATGTCAATGATCCCAATGCATCTGACTTGCAACCCGATTGGGGCTTTATGATGAAATCTTTATTTTTATTATTTTTTAGTTTAATTAAGCCATATTTAAGCTAAGTGGCAAGTACTAGCCACTTATAGCCCTTGTTTTTAGTATATATATGTAACAACTAAAATCTAAGTTAAGTTCATATTATAGGCTTCTTATAAATGTAACTATTCCTATTAATTATAATACCTACTCAAACAATCAAAATCTTCTTTTATCAATATTTGCATTTGAATTAAATCTTAAATTGTAATATATATATATATATATATATACCCACACAATTTTTACAATTTCATTATCATTAGATTACAAAAGATTGGTTGGAAGTGCAACTTTTTATTATTTATTTACATTTTTTATTGCAAAAGTGAATTTAATACTTTAAAGATTTATTTCATGACAATATGAATGGAGACACATGAGAGCTAGCTTCTATGACCCAGTTTTTGTTTTTGGGGTTCATAGTGATTTGTTGTGTAATATCAACACCATCAAGCAAAAAGAAATGACTTTTCCTTTACTTCACAAATCAATTAAGAGGATGTTAATGTCTAAAGAATATTTCTGTTGTGACTAAATTTCTTAGTTAAAGAATAATTTCCCTTTTAGTTGAAATAGTGAGAGAGTTATTTGTTTATTCAAGTTATTATAGTCACTTGAAGAAGTGGTGAGAGAGTTAATTGTTAGTTCAAATTATTTTAAGTGAATATATGTTTAGGAAATTGGTGAGACAGTTAATTATTAGTTAAAATTATTTTAAATCAAGATATTTTTAGGAAATTCTTGAAAATCCTAAATATTTTTATAAAGTATTAATATTAAACAAATCTAGATTATGTTTAAAATTTATTTAATAATGAAAGAACAAACAATTGACCTTTATTTTAAGTTATTTCTAGTCATATCAAACATTTATTTAATAAAAAAAAAAACAATGAATTGTTAGTTTAAATTGTTCTTAATCAAATTGTTTTAAAAAAATCTAAATAATTTATGGAATTTATTTAATAATTATTGTAAAAAACAACAATTAACTCTTAGTTTAAATTATTCCTAATCAAGATGTTTTAATTTTTTAATATTTTAAGAAAATTATTTAATAATGAACAAAACAAAAAATTAACTAATCGGTAATTAAATTTT
Source organism: Pinus tabuliformis (assembly GCA_031772625.1). Taxonomy (NCBI): domain Eukaryota; kingdom Viridiplantae; phylum Streptophyta; class Pinopsida; order Pinales; family Pinaceae; genus Pinus; species Pinus tabuliformis. The sequence goes on from CM062805.1 coordinate 939,451,869, forward strand.
AAATATTTTAGGAAATTTAATTAATAATGAGAAAAAACAAAAAATTAACTAAATGTTAGTTTGAGTTAATTCTAGTAAAGATATTTTAGAAAATTTAGAAACTGGTTTGGAAAAAAAAAATTATTTAATAACCAACAAGGGTTGGAGTGTTGTGCAACGTTAAAAATTGAACCCTTCCTAGCCCTTCCTTGGGCTCCTGGCCCTTCTTAGTAGGGCTAAAAAAAAATACACTTCGAAAAAATATTAAAATATCAAAATCACTCATAAATTACAAAGGTTAGATTAAATTTCTATATTTCAAAAGAAAGGAAATATTTTAATAACTTGTCAATAGTTTTTTAAGTTTATGAGAAATTTGAGTATGGACCAGCGCATAAATCACTCTGACTAGTGATAGTTTCATAGAAGAGACCAATAAAAGTCTAGCTGACCTCATACGATTTAATAATTTTGTCATGATTTGGGGACATTTCCTTAAGGCCCCCAACTTACACCAACATGTTGTAACCTGCAACATGATGATGGTACTATTACACTTAGCACAGGGTAGTAGAGCACATTGAATACCCATTCAACAATTATGTGCATGCTCTCGCTCCTCCTTGATTATCCTTGAGGGATCTTTCCCTGCATCCATTTTTTCCATTTTCATTTGAATTGGAACCCATCATACATAGAAGGAAAGTTGTCATTCAATGCTAGACTATAATGTATTCTTCATTATCCTCCTCATATCTTCATTAGCATTTGGTTTTTAATTCTATGGATTCTTTAATGCAACACTCCTTGAAGTAATGGCAACCTTCATGGTCACACAATGTATCCTGGACACCATATAATACACACCCCAGGAAATCAACATTGTGGCTAGATACCCTTAATGCAATTGCTTGCCATCATTCCATCACAGGCATCGGTGTTGGATTTATTTTCTACATTGTTAATGGTGGGAATTTTTATTATCATATTTATGTGAATATATCAACTATGAAAATAATATGTATCTTATACCGAGGGTATTGGACTCCACAACTATACTACTCTTATTCAAACTCTTTCATGTTTTTCTTCGTTGCTTAAATCCATACGTATTTCTTGTCCAAGTACCATTTTTCATGAAGCGTTTGTTCTCTCTCATAAGGCTACATGTTTCCTTGAATGTTACAAAACATAATTCAGCAAAGCAATGAATAACCTATCAACAAATCTATAGTCAAATCCTATGGCATCTTGCTAAGGTTGAATTTTGTCTATCTCAATCTTGCTAAGGGATTTTTAATTTATGTATTTACTTATTCTATTGTTTTTATTTATTTAATAGGTGTAAATCTTGAAAAATATCTCCTATTGGTCATCCTAAGAAGGATTAAAGACAATTGTCAATTGTTTAATCATTTAGCCTTGCACAACATTTGAATCAACCATGTAATATTCAAAATGAATTTGATGCTCATCTACATGAATAAGATGAATCAAATAGTGTAGAGCTTGTTGAAAGAGAAATCCCATCAAAGAAACACAAAATAATATTCAGATCTAGATGAAATACAAGATTTCCATGGGCTTATGACACAAAGGCCAGAGAGGCTGACGCATGTGACGTAGAAGCTGGAGGGGATGACATAAGCCCTATGAGGCAGCGCTGCGGTTTGTATGTGGGAAAGAGAGAGAGCAGTTCATCATATTGACTTTCTGAGCAATGGAGGCTCACTGAGAGGGTGACGCAGTTCCAGTGCAGAGCTTGGAGCAGTTGCCGTTGCCCAGTACTAGGGACAACATTTGTCATCTGTGTGGTTTGATCATCCAGTTGTTAGATTTTCCGAAATATCTATCTCTAGATAGACGTACTTTTTCCAAGGTTATTCTCTGTTGGGTGAGTCGCATTTGGCACCCTAGCTATATTCAAGAATCTACTTAATAATACAAACCCTCTATATGTTGCAGCCGTTTTCCCGAATTGGGTTTTTCCGGGGACGATTGTCCAAAAATAATAGTGTCCTTTGTGTGATTGTCTCAGTTTATTTCAGTTCATGATCTATATGTATGTGTAGGCTGCAATAATGTTTTTCATCGATGTTTATGTAATTAAATAACTTGTTATATGAAAATAACAAATAGGAGATGATAAGCCAGTGATTGCAGTAGCGGTTTCTGATGTGTAGATTCAAAAATTCTCACATGGTATTAGAGCATTGCAGGTCATAAGAGACTGAAGACACCAGCCAAGAAATCCAGAGAATTGCAACAGAAAAGCAGCTGTCTAGAGTGACAACGTTGTTCCAAAGCTAGAGACACATAAGAAGGAGTGACGCAGTGCAGAAAAGGTGACGTAGAGGCTCACGCAGTGCCTATGTCAGAACTCTGAGCCAGGTGAGGGTGACACAGTAGCAAGGATGTTGTGGGGAAAAATGCATATGCAGGACGATCCTATCCACCTAAGGTGTGACAGTGCCTTAGCAACAAACAGAGACAACTATTCTAGTATTCTTCCTTTATGAATTAAGAATGAAGAGAGATGGATGGACTAACCGGTGTCTTCCGTTTGTCCCTCGATCCGGTTTCTCTTCTCTTTGGGAGTTCCCAGCTACTTGCCTTCTCGCTCGCCCCGCTTCCAGAGGTTTCTGTAAGATCACAAGAAGAGAACACTACACCAAGACATAGATTCATATTCATAACTAGTTCAGGATTAGAAATAAACTAAACATACTAATGCAATCATACATCAAAGATACATCAGTATATAGGAGAAACCAAGATAGCTTTATTGATGAATAACAAGGTTCAAGAAGAGATACAACCCAGAGGGCTCCAATCCAACATCTCCTTCCCAACAAATGAAATTCCTATCTTCACCTTCCCTCAAAGCATTAAGCACCCAATGATTCTAGTCTCAAACCAACAACATTTCTTTGCAATAAAAAAATTCCAGCCTCTCGATCTCATGGAGGAGAGATCCATATATAGATGTTTGGAGAGAGGACGAGTCAGCTTGAGATCTGAATAATGTCCTCTCCCTCTGTCAGTTCTTGCTTCCACTTGGAGGTTCTTGCTTCCACTTGGAGATTGAGAACCTCTCACTCATCACTAGTCGAATTCACTGAGGCAAGTGTCATTGAGGAAGATTCTGGAAGCTTCCAGGGTCTTGACACCTTGTTGAATGAACTTTCCATTTGTCAATTCCCGCTTAGCGCACCCTGGTAGTGCTTCTACCTGCGTTGCAGTGCATGTAGCCAGTGCAGACTTTGCATTTCAGCGCAGACAGCTAGTGGAGCCTCTGAATTGATCCTGAATTGACTTGTTTTTGAGCAGTTTCTGGTGGAGAACTTCTGTCAATTGCTGTGGTTTGTTAGCCTTGTTCCTCTAGGGGTAGGAACAACATGTTTAGGGACTTTGGATCCCTTAGATTATGGACATTTCATGCTTATAGCTGCAAGGCACAAAAATGTCTATAACAGTTTCCCCCTAAAGTATGAGGCCGTTTATCGGGTGAAATGCTTTATCAGAAGGATCCGAAGTTCATTCATTGCTGGGAGGAGACCTGTAATACAATACAATACAATACATTATTTTTCATACTGCTTTCATGATCTAGCTGAGGCGGGCATTCCCATGCTCAGCTTTATAAATTCATTTTTCTGTACATAGAACAGACAATCGTCTGATGGTAGACTGATACTTTTGATGAAATTATCATCCTTTGGGTAGGATGATTATCTGCTGCAATGATGTACATGTCAATGTCTTTATCTTTCCTGAATATATATCGCAGCCCAGATGGATGAAACTAGATCCGGGGTCTTCAAACTCGTTCGATCTTCACTCTAAGTACAAGTCGATCCATGTGAGAAATGTTCTGAAGTCGAACATGGAAAGACATCGCTTGATTACCGGTCAATGAGGTAAACCATTAACAAGCGCGAGAGGAATCACCGATAATGATAATGACCCTCAAGGTACTGCAGTACAATTCACGTGGTGTGAATAAAGGACTTGGCGTCGAACACCACGCAAAATCTTTTGGTCGAAGGTCATTGATGTATACCTATCGCCGGAAGTGAGAAACTTGCCATTGAGGCATGCAAGCTTCAAAGTACTGAAGGGGTTGTTCCTAGATCAACTTCTTGGATAATGAGCTGATGTCGACAAGAAGCGATCCGTCAAAGGAGGACCTTAATGAATCCCACATCAGTGACACGGAATGGAGCAAATGATTTTGATGGAGGTGAAAATGATCTGATGACATATGATTCACGGTGGCGGTCATGAAAGGATGAAGGATAATGTACGGCAGTGGATGGGACACGGCTGACTTCTCTGAACGACTTCTCTTGAACATATGGCGACACTTATGTGATGGATCGGTAGCATTACCCCAAATATGGATGGTATGGCGAGCAAGGATAATTTTAGGGGCGAATGTTCACCCTTTGGCGAAATTAAGGGGTTTTAAATTTTTAGTGGGTGAATATTTTATATCATAGTACATTTTTACAAATCACCTCAAATAGCCCACCTTATTTTAAGGGAGAGGGTAAAAAAGGTAAATTTAGCCCTTGAAATTAGGACTTACAACCTTCCATTCGCCCATTTTCAAGAATAGGTTTTATTTAAGTGAATCCTATGGGCCAAATACCATATTTATAAAAGAGGTATGGTAAATTAATAAAAATATAAATAAATGAGAGGTATGATAAATAAATAAAACATTTTTATATTTACTCCATAAGTCACCTTATATACATGTAAGAGTGTAAAAAAATAAAAATATAAGTAAAGTGGAGTTATGGTAAATAAATAAAACGTCTTTTTATACTTACTCAAAAGGTATGGTAAATAAATAAAAATATAAATAAACTAGACGTATCGTAAATAAATAAAACCTCTTTTTATATTTAGTCCATAACCCTCGTTCTATTTATGAAGGCTCAAGAAAGAGGTTTTGTTTAAGTGAATCCTATGGGCCAAATACCATATTTGTAAAAAAGGTATGCTAAATTAATAAAAATATAAATAAATGAGAGGTATGGTAAACAAATAAAACATTTTTTTATATTTACTCCATAAGTCACCTTATATTTACGAACACTCAAAAAATGGGTTATATTTAGGGGAAACTTATGGCCAAAATACTATGGGACAAATACCATGGACTAGATTGTTATTAATACCATGCAAAAAACCATTATTAACCCTAATATTAGAATTAATAAAAATAAAATCGGCACATGGTATTGACCCATGGTATTCACCAAAATGGCACATGGTATTGACCCATGGTATTCACCTGGAATGTAGCCTATTTAAATGGGGGAATTAAACCAGCATGTAGCCTATGCTAAGATTCACTAGGACTTTACAAAGTTTTATTATTTAGTGAAAGACTCGCCAAGATCTTACAAGATTTTATAATTGAGTAAAATATTCGCCATGCCTGGTGAGAGATTCGCCAAAAAATTACATATACTTATTATATTATTGATAAAATCACCTTCTATTTTTCCTATATACAATGGAGATTCGCCCATTTATTATATTTATAAATTTAGGGGGGGTTCTTAAAATTTTCCCTGATGGCGAGACCATGGTGATGTGACCGGTGAATGAAACAACCCAACCCGACTGTGGTACGGAGGAAAAGTGTCATGTTCAAGAGCGACTTGCTACCATCAAAGTTTTCTTGAGTTTCTCCCAATTTTTCCCTAGTCATTGCTGACCAGTACCTCTTTATTTTTGTCAAGCTTGAGGAGGATAACATATGCTTGTTCTATAACTTTCCCTTCGGGCAAGCCCATCGCTATGTTTTAATGAGCCTAGCGATAGTGAAACTCGTTCTCGTCTAAAGATAAGTTTGTCGCTATTTAATGATTTTAACGAGTCTAGCGACAAAGATAACTCGGTCCTTTTCATTTTTAGAGAGTCTGAAAAGGTACGTAAAGTCAACTCCGAAAGTCCTTTTTCGTCATCTAATCCCTTAAGTCCGAAAAAGTATAAAACAATACAGAAGGGATGAGTTTTCGATAGTTTTAACGAGCCGAACAAAACAAGCGCTCGATCTTTTTGTGCAATAATCCCTCAGGTCCAAAAAGATTAAAATCTAGAGGAGGGATAGCTCTTCCGGTCGCTTTAACGAGTTAGAAGGCCAAAACTCGGCAATCTTTTCATATTTTACGAGTCAGATGAAAAGAGCTTAAAGAAGACTCGTCTTTTGAGGAATGAGTGATGAAACGGGTTAGCAGCTGATTCCAAGTAAGGCTTGGAATTTTCCAATCACGGCAGTGTCACAACGATGGCTAAGTGAAATCACTCTTCGCAGCTATTCCTCAAAATGGGTAAACAATCAAATGGAGGTGAATGATCGGCCAATGGAAAAGTGGAGGTGACGGTGCAAACACGACGAAGGCTTTAATGGCTGATAATTTACGTTCGCAGTGGTTATTTACCGGGTTAGTTCATTTTTTAACGAGCTTAAACGCGGGTGGAAACATTTGCTCAGTCTTATGTTTATTTTTTAACGAGCATGAACTATGTGCTAAAAATGCTCGGATCTTGTGTTTATTTTTTAACGAGCATGAACTGTGTGCTAAAACTGCTCGATTATATGGTCAAATTTTGATTTTTTACCATGACTAGCTTTGCCCTTTTCAAAGATAGTACTGTATCCTCAATTGCTGCATCAAACTAGTTAGAAATGAATAACATTTGCTTGAAAATGAGACTAAAACCCTAATATTTCGCTTTGAACTACATAAAAAGCAATTAAAAAGTGTTTTTACCTCTCATTTTACCATTTCATTTGAACTTGGTTTGTTGGAGCTTTGGAGGTGCCTCTTTCCCCTTGATTTTCATCAGCTGATTCCGAGAGATTCTGCGGACGATTTTCGGCGCCGTTCGGACCAGGTAGGAGCTAAACTTGAGCTCTTTCATTTCATGGTTTCTTTTCTGCATTCTGTGCTTGTTTTCCTGTTTTCCTGAGCTCCTGGGGTTTTATTGGGTCGCTCTGCCATCAGCGCACCTGGTTCACTCGAAACCTGCGCTGAATGTCAAGCTGCATGAAGGCATTTTGACCTTCAACGCAGGTGGAACATTGGCTAGTTGCGCTGGGCACAGAAAAATAGTTTTGTTGCACAGTTTTTGATGAAAATTTTGCCAGCTTCTCATCAAATCCAGGATCTAACTCCTCTCATGTTTGTTTTTCAGATATTACTGGAGCAAAATGACCCTTACATGGTGAGAACGAGAACATGAAGAAGAGGACATGATTGCCTTACATGACCCTGTCACGGTGAACGCGCTGCGGAACTGTGGTCTGCTGAAGTTCTTTTGTATCTCTAGTATGAGACAACAGATCTCCTTATTGCAGTATATGCTTGATGCTTGGGATCCTATCAACCAAGTATTTCAGATTAGGAGCAAATCTATCCCTTTGACCGTGGTAGACATTTACTTCTTGACTGGCTTGTCGAGGCGGGGTGCCCCCATTTCTTTGTCAGGTTCGGCCCGAGGGAGTGACTCTGTGAGAGATTATGTCCGCCAGTATTGCAGGGAAGGATCTCAGCTGAGCAGAGATGGCAAGATAGTTATCCGTGAGATTGCTGACAGGTCTCTCAGGTCCATTCTGTATACTATTGGTAGGATGGCCGGTAGCGCATCTCTTCATGTTGCCAACAGATCCTATGTGCAGCACGCCTTGGAGTGCCTCCAACCGAAAATATTCAACTGGTGTGATGCAGTACTTCTTCAGATGAAAAGTCATTTGACCAAGGTAAAGGACGGGAAGTTGAAGAACTTTGGATTTGGTTCTATTTTGACTGCCTTTGCCTTGGAGAAGATACCACTGATGCAGCCTCAGTACATTACACTCGACTTGCCTTCTCCTACCGAGCCACGCATGTAGAGATGGGTTGACCACATGTCTAGGCATCCTGGTCATTCTCATATTTCTTTCACTGATACCTTCTTTAGATGGTTCGAGCGTCAAGAGATGGTCTATTCCGAGTATCCATATGTTGGCATGGATTTCCGAGGTGATCCGGATTTGGTACTGCCAGATGGCGAACAGTGGGGCGCTATTGGTAAAATCTTCGACCATATCACTGTTTACTATTTTTATTTGTAATGTCCTTGTGCTTTATTCTATCAAGACTTTAATCAAACTCATGTGTGCATGCAGATGTTGGTCCTGTTCGTCCAGCAGTTCGCCCGAGAGCGCCAGTCGCTGCCCCAGCAGGGGAGACTGCTAGGAGGGTTATTCTTCGCGACCTTGATGTGGCCGAGACCCTTACAGCTGTGCAGGAGTAGGTTGAGAGCCTTACTCTTGGCATTCCGGATGTGAGGATTGACGAGTTACCTCTACAGTTGCAGCGGCATACTACTGGTGTGCCTAGACGATGGACTCGTCTCTTACGCATGATTGCACAGGCCGTGACGTGCTATCATGAGCATCACTAGGCTAGGGTGCCCCCTAGCATTTTGAGTTTTTGGGTCATGCGACCGATTTTTGTCTTGGTTACAGAACATTATGTGTAAACGATAAACAACTTATATATATATATATATATATATATATATATATATATTTTGATTTTCGTGGTTTTATTCCGGTTGAGTTATGTGATCCATATGTACAACATTGATGATGTGTCTCTTTTTATAAATGTCACAAATGTCTATCTAACACATAGTTTGCTAATGAGTCGGTTAATGTGTTTAAGTTTCTGGAAATATGCTGGTATTGAATTAAATCAAACTGTCTTTCCAAAATCTTAACCCTTAGAAACATACGATAAATAGCTGGATTGCGGACGGAATATACACCATTGAGTTGTAGTATTACAAGTTGTGAGTCTAGCCTGACGATTAGTCGGCGTATACCATGGGTGATGGCATCAGAGAGTAATTCTATCAACGCGCTATACTCAGTGATGTTATTCGTTGATTGCCCAATACATACACCTCTGAAACTTACTAACTCGCTGCTTGGATCAAAAATGGCCCAGGCTGCGGAGGACAGGTTCCGCGAACTACGACTCGCTCCATCGGCATATCCAACACATGTCTCCAAAAGGTTTGACATATGCAATAAATGTAAAAAGGTGGATTACTCGACCAAAACAAACACTTTAGCGAAAACAAAATACAACAAAAGCATACAGGTTACTATTTAAGCATAGTAACGCTTGAGGTACAACCCATTACGGGGTTGCTCCAGTGGAATTCCGTCATAATCCATTAACTCGTAGGCTCCTTTTGCTAACACTCGTTTAACAATATAGGGGCCCATCCATAAAGAATTAAATTTACCTGCTCCCAATTTATCGGATTCTTGGTCATAAAGCAAGACCAAGTCACCTTCTGAGAAGACACGGGGTTTGACATTTTTGTCGAACTGCGCCTTGACTCGTTTCTTATGGGCTTCGTTAGCCAAAGCAGCATCACGACAAGTTTCATCCAATTGGATTAATTCCAAGAAATAGACCTCTTCTTCTGAAGTTCCGGGGAGGAGATCAATTGCGATTTTAAGAGATGAGATTTCACACTGGATTGGAAAGACTGCTTCCAGGCCATACACCAGTTGGAAAGGTGTGAACCCGGTCGCATTCCTTACCGATGTTCGGTAAGCCCACAAGGCTGAGTACAGGATTAGGTGCCACCTTCTTTTATGAACTCCGATCATCCTTTGCAACATACGCTTCAGGACCTTGTTGATCGCTTCAACTTGTCCGTTGGCTTGTGGATAATACAGGGTAGAGCTGTCGTGAGATAGCCCTAGCTTGGCAGCTAATTCAACCATCATGTGATTGCGAAAATGCGATCCATGATCTGTAACTATAGCCTGTGGTACGCCGAACCTGGCGACTACATGATTGAAAAAGAAAAGGGCAGCTGTTTCACCAGTGTTGTCTAATGTAGGCATCGCCTCGACCCATTTGGTAAAATAGTCAACGGCGACTATAATATACCCATGCCCCCGGCCGAGGTGGGGTTACATGTCATGAAATCGATGCCCCATTTGGCGAAAGGCCCAACAACAACTATTGGTTGTAAAGGTGCGGGTGGTCTTCTGGTTTTGCTATCAAAAATTTGACAAGCATTGCAACTTCTGACTGCAGTTATGCAATCTTTGAACATGGTTGGCCAGAAGTATCCTGCTCGTAAGATTTTCTGTGCTGTAGCATATCCAGATTGATGCCCCCCACACGCGCCTGAATGACACTCATTCAGGGTTTTTTCGGCCTCCTCATGGGTGAGGCACCTCCTCAGAATTGTATCGATACCACGACGGTAAAGCGTATCACCGACAATCATGTAGTCTTTTGCTTGGTATCGTATACGTTTCTGTTCTGAGTGAGAGGTGTTAGGCCTGAATTTTTGGGTTTGGAGATAAATTATTATATCTCCATACCACTCATTGCTTGTAGATATCAGAAACAAATTCTCGTCCACGATTGATTCTTCGGATGTTTCATCGTTGGACGATGATGGGAGATCGCACAATAATTCTGCGAAAACTAAAGCTTTCTTTGATTTGGATTTTACAAATTCCAGATCAAACTCTTGAAGGATCGCTATCCATTTTGAATATTTGCCCCCCAGCAACTGTCGCGACAATATATAAGTCATGGGGTTGCAATCTGATAGAATGGTAGTTTTCCGAAAGAGTACATAATGTCGAAATCTTTGTATCGCTTGAACAGCAACGAGTGCTAGCTTTTCAACATAAGAATATTTGCTTTCTGTATCATTCAAGTTTTTACTTAAATAATATATAGGATGTTCAATTCCATCGACTTCTTGAACTAAAACCATCGCAATGGTCGTATCCGCTGCAGCCAGATACAGGTTAAAATCTCTTTGATAGTCCAGGGCATACATTAATGATGCTTTTACTAGAGAATCTTTCAGAGCGTCAAAAGAAGCTTGTGCCACCTGATCCCAGACAAAAGGTACATCCTTTTTCAAAAGGCGAGTATAAACTTTAGCAAGTTCTGCGTAATTTGGAATGAACCCCCTCGGAAAGTTCGCTTTCCCTTGGAGTTTCTGAATCTGAAGCAAATTTGAAGGTGGAGGCAAATTGATGATTGCCTGAACCTTGCAAGGGTCAAGACGAATCCCGTCCTTGGAGACTACAAAGCCAAGTAAACGACCAAAGCTGACGCAAAATACACATTTGTGTGGATTGAGTCGTATCTTGTAGTGTCAGCAACGTAGAAATATCGCTCTTAAATGCTGCGGATGATCAGTCCGCTTTCACGAATGAGCTGGAAGGTCGTCGAGGTATGGTTGAACGATGTTCTTGATTTCATGGAAGGCATAATTTATTGCCCTCTGAAAAGTCGCCCCAGCGTTCTTTAACCAAAGGGTAATTTTCGATATGCGAATGTGCCCCACGGACAAATGAATGCAGTCTTTGACTGGTCCTGTGGGCGGATATTTATTTGATTATACCTAGAGAATCCATCCATAAATGAAAAGATTTCACATCCGGCGCATTCATCAATTATCTGGTCGATGAAGGGTGTAGGGTAGTTGTCTTTTGGACAAGCTTGATTTACATCCCTATAATCGACGCACACTCTAATCGTTCCTTGTTTTTTCATAACAGGGACAATATTCGATACCCAATCAGTTAGAGGAACCGGGTAGATGAAACCAGCATGGAGAAGTTTTTCAACTTCTGCTTTAATTGCAGCGGCTTTCTTGGGGTGCACCTGCCGAAGCCGTTGTCTTACTGGCTTGACATCAGGATACATTTTAATTTCATGTTCAACGATACTCGAGTCGATGCCTGGCATTTCATCATATGACCAAGCAAAGACATCTCTGAATTCGCGGAAAAGAGCGTTATATATTTCAAGTTCCGAAGGAGAACAACATTTTCCAACATAAATATTCTCTACAACATTTGCTTTGTTTAAGATATTTATGGCTATAGTCTCTTCAATATTGGATAAGTTTCGCTCGGAATCCACCGTATTTACAGTATTTGATAGGAATTCAAAAACTGAAGGGTGAAAAAGGTCATGTTGAGTATCTTCTTCATAATCCGGAAAAAGGGAACGATGGTGGCAATCATTCCATGGTTCCCCCTCAATCAACATTGATTGTAGGATTCCTTCGTCGGTTCCATGCACTCTCGACCAAGGATCTAATGGGGTACCATATTCTCTAGACCTATCTACCCAAATGCTTGATGAGCGTTGATTCGGGTTCGCCTCCCATGCCCGAAACATTGATTGCTACAATATTTCTATTGGGCTTGGGGGCAAAACCATTGCATGATCCATGTCGATATCGTCTTCTGAGATCTTCGTGGAAGATATCATATTGCAGGCTCCTACCAACGCTACTTCTCCTATATAGATTGGAGGTGGAAGTGCGAAAGTTCCCATTAATGTGGGGTCTTTCAGTAGGCCTACTCCAATATCTTGAAGCGAATGGTTGCTCCCATGGATCATTGGAATGCTTCCCGTAACTTGAGAACCATTAGGGAGGAAGTTTTGTTGGTCGACGATCGTAATCCCTCCTTGAAAGGGGAATGCGATCTTTCTAAAATAGGTCGACACAACAGCTGCCATGGCATAGATCCACGGTCTTCCTAGTAGGATGTTGTAATCAAGATTCCCATCGATGACTTCAACATCTATTTCTACCGTTTTTCCCCCTAGTTCAACCTTCAAGTTATTTAGGATACCATACGGGGTATATGTCCTTCCGTCGAATGCTTTTAATGTTGTCGAAGATCGCGACAAGGTTGGAGATCCTAAAGTTTTCCAGCAACTCATCGACATAATACATGTAGATGCCCCCTCATCAATAATTGTTCGGTGAACAGTTTTGTTGAGGGCTTTCACTTGGATAAGGAAAGCTAGTTGAGCTGGTAACTGAGGATCGTATCCTTTGTGGTCAAAGGATACAAGATTGGAATCCTTAGGATCAACCCCACCAATGGCTGATAACAAAGCCTGCCTTTGGGATGGGAAATTTTGTAGTACTTCAAGAGTCGACATAGCGGATGGCGATTGGGCCAAATCTTCCACTATGTTATAATGTTGCACCGCTCTGGCGCGAGGATTAAATGTTGACTTGTGTACTACTCCCTTTGGCGGTTTTATTGTTAATTCATGAATGATAGGTGGTACAACTTCTGTCGAAGTTGTTGTCGAACTGCTTGGTTGATTTTTACCTTTGTCATTCGACAGCTGCAGATTCCCGTAATCTTTGTTCCTTGTCGAAATCAAAGCATCATTTTGTTGCTTGGAGATCGACAACATTAGCACTTGCGACGGGGAAGCATTTCCACTATCAACCAGATTTTGACTTGGATTTTGAAATGGATCAGTTAACACAGCTGAGGTTCGCAAACTTTTGAAGAACCTTTTAAGCTCAGCTTTGTATGGACAATCGGTTGTCCAATGATCCTCGTCACATATAAAACATGGACTTTTTGGTTTCCCTTTCCCAGGAGGGTTTGAAGAAGTTTTTTCAGGAGATGACTCACCCTGTTTCTTCTTCTTCCCTTTGTTTTGCTTCTTCTTGCTTCCTGGTTGAATGGTTTCTTTGCCTTTATCTGCTGATACGGCATTTACTTCCGAAGCAAGAATTTCGTCTTTTGCATTTTGATCTGAAATCTTACGAGCTTTCTTGGACGAAACCTTTGTCGATTTCGCGTTTGTCGTGCCAATCACGCCATCGCCAGCATGAGAGTCATTATTTGATTTAGGAGGAGGAGGAATTGAAAATTCCAGTCTAGGGGCGTCAGGTATTTTGTCGTAGAGCGTGCCAGACTGAGTGTAGACTAAGTCTAGATATTGTGCACAAGCAATAACTTTCTCTTCCGTTACGACTCCCCCCTTGGCCACATCTTCCGTTATGGCAGGAAGTAACGACTTGATAAACCATTCAGCTAATAGCTGATCGGGAACGTACGTTTTCACCATCCTACGACGACGACGCAACTCATGTATATGATCGGATATATGAGTGGCCGTCGTCTGTTTGAAGTTGGTTAAGATTTCCGTTCCCGTTTCATACCTTATCAGTAATTGAAAATGGGTTAAGAAAGTCGTGGCTAGGGAGTTGAAATTGTCGAACGAAGCTTTAGGTAATTCAATATACCATTTTGCCGCTGGACCCGTTAACGTCCTCTGAAAAAGGCGAAGCCTTATCGAATCATCGTTTAGGGTGTTCGATGAACACCACCGATGAAAAGTCATCACGTGATTCGATGGATCTTCACCCGGATTTCCATTAAATTTAGGAATGTCTGAAGGAAGTTTGTGAGGAATCGCTGGCCACCAAGGGGCGTAAGCAATTGGATCGTTTGTTAATCGGTGTAAATCAGGTAACTCTAAAGTTGCCACAAATGGTAACTATTGATTCAGGTTAGGTGAAGCATACCCAGGATACGATGGGATTTCCTGAGCAGTTGGCCTTTGCATACCAGCATAATGTAATTGATGTTGGTATGATTGATACGGTTGGTGGACATGACCACCGTAAAGTGGTTAATTTTGACCGTTTTGAATGTACGGTTCTCCACTGTTCGCAAAGATCTGCTGCTCAAAACCTTGGTATACTTTTTGGAATTGTGGTTGTTGATATTGCACCAGCCACGGTTGTGAAGCCATGTTCTGTTGTGCTATACTAACCGTTGGACCAAGGTGTGGGGTAATTGTACCCGTTTGTACCTGTGTCGCCCCACCAGTAGGCGATTGTGGTTGAGTCACAGGGTCAAGGGGCTGTTGCATCACAACCTGAGAAATCTGAGGTTGACATACAACAGGAAACGTTTGAACTTGCGACACTGTCACAATAGCCGGTGTGGTCGGGATGTTCGACATAGGTACATATTGTTGCATAGAATACACAACCCTTGGTTGTTGAGGTAGCATAGGTACCCAACCACTTGATGTAACTCCAGTATAACCTGAATACTGTTGTGAACTCCCGTATGGATACCCTCCTGGAGGGGGTAATGAAAGGGCATACTGCCCCCCATACGGTGGCAATCCAGAACTCAAGGGAATTGTTTGTCCTTGGGGACTGGATTGCCCAAATTGTCCTCCAAACGGATCAATCTGGCAAGTTTCAACATAAGAGTTGCCGGATATTATTCCGGAGGAACAAACTGGAACGAACCACACTGTCGAAATAGTCCCTGGGTGGACTCCTTCTAGCGGTTGTGAGCTAGTCGGGACAGATGGTATGCCGGCAAACATTGTCAGAGTAACGGCAGGGGGTTCTGCTGTCGCTGTGTCATTCGACACAGTCCTAGATGTTGACGGTTGTTCAGACATTTTGAGTCTATCCAAGAGATTACCTAGCGATTCTACAGGAACTTCCACTGGTGGTAGACTAACTTCTGATGTCGAAGGAAATAGAGTGACCCCGACTCCAAAATGTGTTGGAGTACTTGCTTGCGGATCTTCTACAATTTCCTCTATCGCAATCAAACCAGGTGGAAGGGGAAGACCGTCAGGTCCGTAAAATATTTCTGGTGCCGAAGAAGGGGTTGAATCAACAGCGACAGATGTTTGAAGAACAAGACTCTCTGAACCGGTTACAGATGGAACTGGTTCAGTAACACAAGTGTTTGTTCTCAGAATAGGATCAGTATTACTGTCCCTCTGTGGCTGTTGAACTTCTTCTGTAGAGGCAGGGTTTCCAGAAATGTTTGGAGTAACCAGAATCTCAGATGTTGTTGGAACACTTGTTCTAACTTTGATAGGAGATTTCGAACCGGTTAAACGAGTTCGCTTTGTCCGTACTGTTTTCGATTCAAGAGACAAAGACGGTTGACTCGTAAGCCTCCGCAAACGACGAGGTTTCAATTGACTTTCTTCCACGATTGCGGATTACTCGATCAACCAAAATACAAAAGGGGAAAGTGTGTTTCCGAATTAAATGGATTTTTAGACGCTTTTAGACACAACTTGCTTTTTCACTTTTAAAGAGTCGAGAAAAAGCTAAAGATGACTCTAGTCTCCTTCGATGTTTTAACGAGCCCGAAGTGACACATGTTTGGATGGAATTTTTCCGTTATAGAGTCTGAAAAAGGCCAAAAGGAACTGCTCTGGAGTTCTAGGTAGAGGGTGTGCCAAACTTTTCGAAAAACCGTAGAATAATTTTTAAGGTACGGGCGGTCGATCTTCCCGAATGCTGTGTTCAGTGCATTGCGATCAGTAAGGCGGCCGACACAGCTTCCTAAGGATAAAGGTTTTATGCCTATAGGGGTCTCCCAATATATACTCGACGGTACGTGGGAGCACAATCTGTACTAGCGCTATTGTCCCTCAGGAGGAATCACCCACCATCAACGAGATCGACAGTCACCAGGCTTTACGACGCCGGAACACGTCTCTAGCCTAGACCTCTATGTTGTGCGTTAAGTTACAAAGCGTTGTTAAGTTCATTCAATTTATTTTAGGTTGATCTTTTTAGAAGTTTTCCTTTTGAGGTTCACCACGAGATGTATGATACAATTCCTAAATGCAGTCTAAAGATGATAAGCAAGCTTTTTATATCTTTTCAACCATGAAAATCCTAGCTACAAAGGGAAAAGAAAGACACCATCTTTTCTCAAAGAGCAATCAGCACACTCTAATGCACTTTTCCTAAATCAAACATGCAAACTATCAAGATGAAAATGCACAATGCAGGTGTTTGTTTTCCGCTTTCTTAGTATTGATGCCTAAAAAGAAAGCTTTTTGCACAACTTTGAATTTGCTTTTAAATGACAAATACAAACAAGTTTACTTTTTCGAAATCAGAAAGGGTAGAAGAGATTACAACACTTAACGATTTTCGAAATGAACACTTGTTTCGACACTTAAAAGAGACAAACTCAAACCAAAAGCAAAAATGAATGTATAACCAACTGTAAACAGCCAATGAACTCTCTCCTAAGATCACAATCAACAGATCTGAATCAAAGGCTACAAGATGACTATTTCACTCTTGCAAAGGAAAACTGTAAATGACGCCACAAACACATAAAAAACAATCACAGTCTTTTTGTACAAAAGGAGGCGGAATTTAAGCAGAGAAAAGGAGTTATCAGACAGGGACCTATGCTGGTTACAGGCTACAAAAAATCAGAGATCAAAACAAGGCAAAACAGAGCAGAGAACCCCAGCTGCACAAGGCCTAACTGGATCAGCGCACCCTTAACACAGAGGTTTTGACATTCAGCGCAGGTAGCCTTCACGGGACTTGCGTTGAAATGCAGAACCTCTTCACAGGGTCTGCGCTGAAGGAGAAACGAGAGTTTCTCACTGGGTTCTGGGTCACAGTTTTCTGATTAATATACGGTTTCAGGCCAAATAAAAGCAACAAGAAAGGTACAATCAAATGGATGCTTTGAGGAAGGGCTAAGATCTATCACAAAGGATCATCAAATCATTTGTGAGTCCATTGTTCAGATCGTAGACAAATCCAGTGATTGGATCAAAGCGGCAACTCTCTACTTTGCATCTAAGAATAGCAGATGCAGTTCGATTGTTGCTGTTGAGTCTATGAAACAAACAATGATAGAGACACAAATAAAATGACTAAACAGATCTCCCCAGCGGAGTCGCCAATTTGTTGTGGGGAAAAATGCCTATGCAGGACGATCCTATCCACCTAAGGTGTGACAGTGCCTTAGCAACAAACAGAGACAGCTATTCTAGTATTCTTCCTTTATGAATTAAGAATGAAGAGAGATGGATGGACTAACCGGTGTCTTCCGTTTGTCCCTCGATCTGGTTTCTCTTCTCTTTGGGAGTTCCCAGCTACTTTCCTTCTCGCTCGCCCAACTTCAAGAGGTTTCTGCAAGATCACAAGAAGAGAACACTACACCAAGACATAGATTCATATTCATAACTAGTTCAGGATTAGAAATAAACTAAACATACTAATGCAATCATACATCAAAGATACATCAGTATATAGGAGAAACCAAGATAGCTTTATTGATGAATAACAAGGTTCAGGAAGAGATACAACCCAGAGCGCTCCAATCCAGCATCTCCTTCCCAGCAAATGAAATTCCTATCTTCACCTTCCCTCAAAGCATTAAGCACCCAATGATTCCAGTCTCAAACCAACAACAATTCTTTGCAATAACAAAATTCCAGCCTCTCGATCTCATGGAGGAGAGATCCATATATAGATGTTTGGAGAGAGGATGAGTCATCTTGAGATCTGACTAGTGTACTCTCCCTCTGTCAGTTCTTGCTTCCACTTGGAGGTTCTTGCTTCCACTTGGAGATTGAGAACCTCTCACTCATCACTAGTCGAATTCACTGAGGCAAGTGTCATTGAGGAAGATTCTGGAAGCTTCGAGGGTCTTGACACCTTGTTGAATGAACTTGCGATTTGTCAATTCCCGCTCAACGCACCTGGTAGTGCTTCTACCTGCGTTGCAGTGCAGGTAGCCATTACAGACTTTGCATTTCAGCGCAGACAGCTAGTGGAGCCTCTGAATTGATCCTGAATTGACTTGTTTTTGAGCAGTTTCTGGTGGAGAACTTCTGTGAATTGCTGTGGCTTGTTAGCCTTGTTCCTCTAGGGGTAGGAACAACATGTTTAGGGACTTTGGATCCCTTAGATTATGGACATTTCATGCTTATAGCTGCAAGGCACAAAAATGTCTATAACAAAGGAGGACCCCATGCAGTAGTTACGTCAGCTATCTAGGCCAACGCAGAAGCAGAGGGGGTGCAGATCAGGCTCAGGCAGTGCCACATCATCTTTTTGAACCAGGAAGGATTGACACAATGGCTAGGAGGAGTTGATCCAACTCACACAATGATTGCGCAGAACCAGAAGGGCCCAGACTCTTTAGTTTCCGAGGTTAAGGGAGAAGAGAAGATTTTGATTTGAGGAGTTGGTGGGGCATTGTTTATGTTGGTGCAGTATAGTGTTTGTGGAGACAGAGCCAAGGTAGAGGGAATCACTACCTTGACAGATTTCTAGCCAAGAAATATAGATCTGGGTTGCAGCAGTAAAGGAGGATTAGAGAGGAGTGATTCGACAGTTGGCCAGAGGATTTTTTAGAGGGAAATTAGGACTCAGAGGGAGTCTAGAAGGGAGCTTGTTCCTTAGATGGTTTCTTGCACCCAAGGAATCTAGATCAAAGTCATGCTAGATTGACGAAGGGAGAGGGAGAAGTGAACTAGTCCTATTTTTTTAGCAAATATGACAATGAATGGGTTGAGGGATCAGGACAGATTGGACGTAGCATCCAATTTTATCATCCGGAAGTCCAGGATCCTGGAAATCCTAGATAAACATCACATCAAGGACTATGCCTTGAAATTGGTTGTTGTTCTTGTTGACATTGATGCGGAAAAGAAGTACAAGGAGGCCTAGGTGAAGGCAAAGTGCATGATCCTAGACGAAGTCAAATATCATGTAGTACCACACATTGCTGAGAAGGATATAGCAAGGGAGATGTTGGAAACCCTAGCCCCCTTGTACCAGGGCTCTTCCATGCAACAAAAGATGCTATTAGAAAATCAGTTGAGATAATACTAGATGCAAAAAGAAGAGGAGATAGATCCCTTCCTTCTCAGGTTGCAAGGGATTCTTGACCAGTTGATTTCCGTGGGGTCTACGCAAGATCCTGAGTTCATGGTCAGGACTACCTTGAATGTAGTCACCGAGGGTTGGAAGACATTTTCCCAAAGTATTTTGGGCAGAGAAACTCTCCCCAATTGGGAGGAGATGTGGGCAGCTCTTCAACAAGAAGAGATTAGGAGGTTGACCAAGGTAGGGAGTAGCGACAAGGGAACCGGGTCAAGAAGAAGGAGGAGGAGGACGCAGATATTGCATTAGCGGGACAGTAGGGGTAGCAAAAGAGTAAGAAGAAGAACATCACCAAAGTCAGATGCTTCAACTGTGGAGAAATGGGACACTATGCCACTCAGTGTCCCCGAAAGAAGGGCAAGGGGGAGGCTTTTGAATCGACGGTTGCTTCATGGAAAGTGGACAAGGAAGGCGAGGATGACGATTATGCCATTAGTTCTCATGTACCTCTGGAGAAGAGGTGGGGCGATATGGAGTTGTAGTCGAGAGGACTACATGACAGGCAGGATCCTTGAGGTGCCCAAACTCTTGGATCACATACGACTACGGGAGCCCTTAACGAAAGTACAAAAATGACGGGTGTTGGTTGGAGCACGGTGTGATGGAGCGACAGTGGCATTGTTAGAGTGCCAAGGTCTCAGGTAGCACAGTGGATGTTGTAGCAATGCGAGAGGCACAAAGCAGTGCAGTAGCAACAGAGGGTCAACACAGATTAGTAGCAAAGGTAGATTCAACATCACGAGGCATCCAGACTGACCAAGATGTTAGTGATTGGGTGAGTTTTCAGTTGCTTACTTCTTAGCAATTGAGTTGTAGTGCAACAATTAACAGTGGTAGTGCTATTGGCAACAATATAAGAAGCAACGATGCAGTGGATGAAGGGCAGTAAGCCAAGCATCAACAACACAGAGGACCGATGCAGTGGATCAATGTAATACTTCTATGGGGAAGTAGTGATAGAGCACATTCCTCACTAAGAGGTAGTGTTGATTTTTGGTAGCATCAAATGTGCTTTAGATCCGAAATTTGGTGGAGGGTCTAGAACACATAAGATCTCCAAAACCCAGGAATCGTTTGGAGAAATTCCACCCGGATGAGGAGTTATTAAAATAATTAATATTTTTAATGGGTTCCTATTTCTAAACTTAGGAAAATAAAAATATTAATGTGTATTAATAAAAATATGGGTGAGAGGGTTCTAAGTGACGACGATCAAGCCTCTTTTAATCTTATCCATTGATTACAGATTATATCATGGTTGTTGATTCATCAACAAGAAAAGTATAAGAGGAGGCTTGAGGGTTAGTTGGAAATACACCGAAATGATCAAAGAGTTTGATTTTTCTGGGGCGAGGTTTGCTGAGAAAATCAAGCTAGTGATTCGAGTTGCAGTGAGGGGCAGTGTGGTTGAGGGACTTCAGTCCAAACACGAAGAATACATAGCAGAGAGGCAAAGTAGCACCAGGAGAGACAACACAACTCCAGAGAGGGTGACGTAGATACCAGAGAGGTTGACGCAAGTGACGCAGAAGATGGAGGGGCTGACGCAGGCCCTTAGAGGTAGCGTTTGGGTTTGTATGTGGGATAGAGAGAGAGCAGTTCAGCATATCGACTTTTTGAGCAATGGAGGCTCACTAAGAAGCTGATGCAGCTCTTAGAGGAGGTGACGTAGTTCCAATGCAGAGCTTGGAGCAGCCATCGTTGCTTAGCACTTGGGACAACATTTGTCATATGTGGGCTTTGATCATCCAGTTGTTTGATTTATCGAAATATTTGTCTCCAGATAGACGTAATTCTCTATTCGGTGAGCCATATTTGGCACCCTAGTTGTATTCAAGAATCTGCTTAAAAATACAAACCCTCTATATGTTGCACCGGTTTTCCCGAATTGGGTTTTTCCGAGGACGATTATCCAAAAATAACAATGTCCCTTGTGTGATTGTCTCAGTTTATTTCAGTTCATGATATGTATGTATGTGTAGGCTGAAATAGTGTTTCTCATCGATGTTTATGTAATTAAATAACCTATTGAATGCAACAAACAAGTAGGAGATGATAAACCAATGATTGCAGGAGGGGTTTCTGATGTGTAGATTCAGAAATTCTCACATTTTTGAATACATAAATAGATTTGTCAAAGTGAAAAAATATCTAAGGCACTCAATCTTTTCAAATTAAACAACTTAAGCTTATGATTTTTAAAATCCTGCAGTGGATTTTGAACAAAATTGACCATAAAAAATGTAGAGAAGTGAGTCATTTTATCTATGGGTTAAACTACAAGTAATTTTTGGAATAGATATATTTAGTTGTTGGGTTGAGTATCACATGGCTCGAATTAGTATTTGAGTTTCACAACGATAAAATTTGATTCGAATTCAAATATCTCCATAAAATTTGAATAAAATTAATTATTAAATTCAAATATATATAACTCATTAACTTTTATATATATAATACCTACTCAAGGATGAAAATATTTCTTTTTATCTCTCTTTACATTTAAATTAAATGATATATATACCTTTTACAATTTAAAATTCCATTATATTTAGATTAGTTAATACAAACAATGTTAGTTAATCATATTTCTTAATTTTTGGTGATGACATTCAACAATACAGTATTTTATTAGTTGTTTCATTTTTATGATGAAATCTTTTTATTTGTAAGCTTGGCAAGACCTTTTCATTAATTTTCTTCAAAAAGGATAGGTTACAATCATAAATCAAGTGGTAAGGTAGCCTCAACCTGCCCAGAGGGAAACGCGATCTATTGGCCACCTATCTACATTATAGGTCATCCAAAAACATAAAAGTTTAATATTGTCAAGTAGAGCTATATATGTTTGAGTATCTGTAAACTTTCTACATTCTAAATAGATAAAAACAGAAAGAATAATCTGCATATTCTTCATATAGCAAAATTAAAAACCAAAACTAATCTGAACATGTTACTAATTGTCAAAAGAATCCATTGGAGCTTGATCCTTCGTGCTCGACCCAGGGAGTTATGTATGTGGGAGGCACGAAATATGTCTCTCAATGTGACTAAGATAGTCATTCTATTGCTGGATCTGGAACTAAATCAATTGGAATTCCTTATGGATTTCCGAAAATCCATGAGTAGACTTGGAAGAATCAACAGGAGGATTATCCAAAGCTTTGGCTGTTAGAAAATTATATATTACAGAGCAATGGAACACATAAAATATATTGCAGAAATATAAACACTGAAGACACATAAAACAAGACAGACACAGATATACGTGGTTCACCCAATTTGGGCTACGTCCACGGAGAAACAAACAGCCCTTCCTTTTATATTATCCAGCAAACTGAAGAGATACAACCTACAGCAGATCCACTGTAATTCCCTCTTCTCTCTCACACAATCTCCTCTCTCTTTCTCACTCAGAATACAGATCTACATAGATGCAATACAATTCCCTCATATATAGCGAGGGGTTGCCTTCTAGGGCAAAAAAACCTAAATTAAACATAACTTCTACCGTCATATATCCTCCTAATGAACGACCCAAATTGACTACGAAATTTTAACATTTTACAAGGCAATTTTACATCTATTTTTAGCTTCGGGGGTGCTGCCCCCCCTGGACCCACCTTGCAGCGCAAATAGTACGGGCAATGTTGCCGCCACATTACAAACTGGGGTCCAATGCGGTGATACCTCTGAATAAATAATATAGTCAGGCTCCAAACCCAACAATCTCCCACTTGGAGATTGATTATTGTAACTCCATCACTGCTTCATTTGTTGGACAATGACTCCTCTTTGGACCTAGTTGTTTCTCATCTTCTTCATCATACTTGAAGGCCAATTGAAACTTAGTAGAATCTCAGTTTCTCCCTCGTTACAACTTTTGTTAACATATTTTCAAGATTTTGGCTAATGTGTATCTTTTCCAGCTTCAACTGTCCATCTTCCAACACTGACCGTATGAAATAGTACTTGAGTTGTATATGTTTAGTCTTGGAATTAAATCCAGAGTTCTTTGCAAGATGTATGGCACTCTAGTTGTCACTGTATAACCTGTCCAACTCCTACTTCTTACCATATTCATCCAGAAACCTTTGTAACCAAATCATTTCTTTACTAGCCTCTGTCGCAGTAACATACACTGCTTCCTTTGTTGAGAGTGCAACTACACTTTGCAGTTTTGAAACCCAACTGGCAGTTGTACCACCTACAATAAACGCATACCCTATTGTGCTCCTCCTGTTATCTCTATCACCCACCATATATGCATCAACATATCCCTGTAGAGAAATGTTTGAAGCACCAAAGCATAATGCTTGATTTTTGGTACCTCTCAAATAATTGAGAATCCACTTCACCGCCATCGAATGTTTTCTCCTTGATTGTTCATGTACCTGGTTACAACTCCCACTGCATGTGCAATATCAGGCCTTGTGTATACCATTGCATACATTAAGCTTCCAACTGCTGATGCATATGGAACTTTATATATAAGCCAGTTCTTCCTGAGTCGTAGGACACACCTCCTTACTTAGTTTGAAATGGATAGCCAAAGGTATACTAATTGGTTTTTCATTTTGCATATTAAATCTTTTCAACACCTTTTCTATGTACTCACTCTGAGACAATGTTAATTTTTTATTCTTCATGTCTCTAGTTATTCTCGTACCAAGGATTTGTTTTGCAGCACCTAAATCCTTCGTTGCAAATGAATTCGCCAATTTTCTTTTGAGCACATTTATTTCCTGCATGTTAGAACATGCAACAAGCATGTCATCTACATACAATAACAATATAATATAACTTCCATCATTTTTCCTTTTGAGATAAACACAATGATCAGAGTGACATCTAGTATAACCTTGCTCAGACATAAACCTGTCAAATTTTAGATACCACTACCTTGGAGCCTATTTTAATCCGTACAAGCTCTTCTTCAACCTGCACACTAGTTTATCCTTCCCTTTTACCTCATATCCTTGTGGCTACTGCATATATATCTCTTCCTCCAAATCCCCATGGAGAAAGGTTGTCTTTACATCTAACTGCTAGAGATGCAAATCTTCAGCTGCTACTAGACTTAAAATAGTTATGATTGAAGTCATTTTAACAACAAGAGAAAATATCTCGTCAAAGTCTATACCCTTTTTCTGTGCAAACCCCTTCACCACATGTCTAGATTTATACCTTTTTCTACCTCCATCTTCTTCCTTCAACCTGTAAACCCATTTATTCTGCAATGTTGTTTTACCTCTAGGCAACCTGACTAAGTCCCAAGTCTGGTTATGTGCTAAGGATTCCATCTCTTCTTTCATGGCTTGCTCCCACTTCTTCCTCGTTTCTACCTGCACTGCTTCTTCATAACATTCTGGTTCACCAGAATCAGTCAACAATACATAATATAATGAAGGAGAGTATCGTTCAGGGGTCTACTTATCCTAGTAGATCTTCTAACACCACTTTCAGGTGTTTGAGGTGCTTGTTGTTGTTTTAGTTGTTGTTGTGGTTGTTATTGTTGTTCTGGTTGTTTATCATTATGATTTTCAGGGACCATCATTTTTTCTGTGATCTCATCAAGCACTGTGTTTTTCATAATCATAAAAGCAATAACCAAAATAATTAACACCATATCCAATAAAGGTACATTTCTTTGATTTTGCCTCAAAATTTGTTCTATTTTATTTATTAATGTGGACAAAGGTTTCACAACCAAAAGTATTTAAAAATGAGTAGTTTACCTTTTTACTTATCCATGCCTCCTCTGGAATACCACCATCCTAGGAACTTGAAGGCCCTCTGTTTATTAGATAAATAACAATATCTAGAGCATCTGCTCAAAATTGTAAAGGCAATCCTGCATGCAATCTCATGCACCTTGCACGCTCCATGATTGTCTTGTTCATCCTTTCTGACACACCATTTTCTTGTGGTGTTCCTGGAACTGTCTTCTCTCTGCGAATTCCATTCTCTAAACAGTACCTATCAAACTCCTTGCTGCAATATTCACCTCCATTGTCTGATCTGAGACACTTCAACCTTTTTCCTGTCTCATTTTCAAAAAAAGCTTTCCATTTCTTGAAAGTATCAAATACATTAGATTTATTTTGAATACAATAAATCTAGGTTTTTCTAGTTGCATCATCAATAAAAGTAACATAATAACGAGAGCCGCCGAGAGATGATACCCGAGTAGGTCCCCATATATCTGTATGAACAAGCTCTAATTTTTCACTCTTCTTTTCTTTCCCAACTTTGAGGAATTTGACTCTCTTCTGTTTTCCATAAACACAATTCTCACAGAATTTTAAATCAACATGCTTCAAACCTGGCAACAAATTTCTTGAGTGAAGAATATGCATCCCCTTCTCACTCATGTTCCCAAGCCTATGATGCCACAATTCCATATCTTCTCCTATAGAGGTTAAAGCGTTAACAGAATTAGAAATACCATTGCATAAATACAATTTACCAACATTTTCCCCTTTTGCTATTACCAGGGATCCTTTAGTGACCTTCCAGGCTTTATCTGTAAAAGTTGTCACACAGCCTTCACCTCCCAACTGCCCTATTGAAATTAGTTTTTTCTTCAGATCTAGAACATGCCTGACCTCCTTCAATAGCCATTGATTTCCATTTCGTTGTTTTATGAAAACTATACCCATTTCAATGATTTTAAAGGGTTTATCATCATCCAATCAAACCTTTCCAAAATCTCCTTGAACATAATCATGAAAATGTTTCCTATCATGTGTGGCATGGAATGAGTCCCCTGAATCTACCACCCAGGCATCAATAATATTTTCTAATGAAAGAATCAAAGCATCTTGCAACACATCACTTGTCACATTCGCTTCATGATTGTTTTCTTGTTGCGCGTCTCCTTCTTTTCCCTTCTGAGAATTGCAGTCTTTCGTCAGGTGTCCTTTCTTCCCACATTTCCAACACACTATCCCCGATCTGGACTTGGATCTGCCTTTCCTTGACTTACTGCGATATCCTGGGATCTTTCCTCTTTCCATTTTTCTTCCCCTAGTCTTTGTGGTCAAAGCATTTCCTGATGTCTCACCAGAGTTTTTTCGTCGCATTTCCTCGCTAAGGATTGCACTGACAACATCATCAAACTTTAAAGTACTAGATCCAGAGACAGAGTTACTAATGGCCATAACTAAACCATTCCAACTTTTTAGTAATGAGCACAGAAATAACAGAGCCCTAACTTCATCATCAAAAGTTACCACTACAAAACTTAACTGACTGGTAACTGTATTAAATTCATTTAAATAATCAGCAACAGATCCACCTTCTGAAATCTTCATATTAAATAAGCGCTTCATAAGAAATACCTGATTTGAGGCAGAGGGTTTTTCGTATAGTTTGGCCAATGCCGACATTAAACCCCCTGTTGTCGTTTCCTTTGAAATATTAAAGGCTACCGACGTTGCTAGGCACAGCCATATTGTTCCAAGTGCCTTTCTATTGAGAATATCCCATTCTGTGCTTTTCATACTCATTGGCTTCTTTGCCTTTCCACTCAATGGTTGGTACAGATATTTTTGGTACAAATAATCTTCCATCTGCATCTTCCATGGCTGGTAGTTTTGGCCGTTACATTTTTTGACCCTAAACCTACCATCTTCCGCCATTGCTCCCACTCGAACCTGGAATCCTTCTCTCCTGTGAGTTTATCAGCCAAATAGACCTTCGGCTCTGATACTAGTTGTTAGAAAATGATATATTACAGAGCAATGGAACACAAAAAATATATTGCAGAAATATAAACACAGAAGACATATAAAACAAGAGAGACGCAGATATACGTGGTTCACCCAATCTGGGCTACGTCCACGAAGAAATAGTTCGTCCTTCCTTTTATATTATCTAGCACACTGAAGAGATACAACCTACAATAGATCCATTGTAATTCCCTCTTCACTCTCACACAATCTCCTCTCTCTTTCTCACTCAGAATACAAATCTACATAGACGAAATAAAATTCCCTCATATATAGTGAGGGGTTGCCTTCTAGGGCAAAAAACCCTAAATTAAACATAACTTCTACCGTCAGGTCTCCGCCTAATGAACGGCCCAGATTGACTACGAAATTACAACATTTTACAAGGCAATTTTACATCTATTTTTAGCTTCGGGGGCACTGCCCCCGATCCCCCGCTGGGGGGGACTCCTAAAGATTGTTTCCCCCCCCTGGACCCCCCATGCAGCGCAAATATTACGGGCGGCGTTGCCACCACATTACAAACTAGTGTCCAATGCAGTAATACCTCTAAATAAAGAAGATAATCAGGCTCCACACCCAACATTGACTACTATATTCTTCATTAACCAATAAAGGTATATTGTCTTCTTATACTGAGAAGACCTACCTCTGGAATGAACAGGGTCAGGCACCAAATCCTGCCAGTCACCCAAGTCAATGTCTGTGTCTGTTGCTTGTTGGTTCAACTCATCTTCCCAATCTGAAATTAACTGGAAGACCTGTTGAGGAGTACCAATTTGAAATGCATGAGCTGCATCTTAGATAAGTCATGAGGTTGTCTTGCGGCCTCTACTTATCGTTGGGTGAGGTTTGGTTTTACTACCTTCACGCTCGGCCCTGGCTTCCTACTGCATCCAAAACTGACACCATCTTGAGAGCCTTTCACGGAGGTGGGGCGAGCCATATGATATTTTAACTTTGAACCCCTAGTATGACAGACCTTGGGACAATGCATTAGAACCTTGGGCTCGTGACAAGAGACAAGATTAAAGTGTTGGAAACCTTTTAGAACATAACAACCTGCAAGGGTATCATGGCATGAATGCAAATAATAGTGAGTATAAAGGTGAGCTACCCAATAATTTTTGTGGAAAATGCTTTGGACCTAGCCCCGGAGTCCAGAGACAATTAACCAAGGATCCTCAAGTCAAATTAGGATAGGATAAAGAGACAGGCTA
The DNA here is from genome assembly GCA_031772625.1 of Pinus tabuliformis. Taxonomy (NCBI): domain Eukaryota; kingdom Viridiplantae; phylum Streptophyta; class Pinopsida; order Pinales; family Pinaceae; genus Pinus; species Pinus tabuliformis. Next base: position 939,480,391 of record CM062805.1, read on the forward strand.
GATAAGCCAAAACCGAGAGAACCCAATACTTATTGACCAACAAAACAAACAAGTAGTCAAGGTAATTACCACAAGAAGCCATGCATGAGATAGGGATAAATTGCCAGATCTAAAAACCCCAATACATCCCCATACGAGATAACAAGATTCAGAAATATATAGAAACAATAGTGAAATATTCAAACAGACCATCATAAAAACCCATTGTTTCCTTCCAACAACTATGGGTGAGCTTTCAGCGGACGCCATACTTCGATATGTAAACACTTATCCAATGAAAAATAAGAGAAATTGAGTGAACATGGGAGGTGGGGCAAGAGAAACCTAAAAGAGAAACATGCATGCTGAGAGATATTGTTGAGGGAAGGAGGTCGTTTTCACCTGGGTGGTGGACCACTTGAAGCTTCATCTCAATCCCACGTTGATCAACGAATAAATATGTATCAATATACTTTATTAGAGCATGAAAATTGTGGAACACTATTGAGGAATTGCCATCATAAAACCCCGACTTAGAGGTGGTCCTGCCACCTTCCCTTGTACCATAAATATTATGCGCGCGCGATGCCACCTCTCCATACGGCTCAAATGTGTGAGGGTTGGTGTAAATATGCCCTCCTACCTTGCCCTCCATCACATTAAACATGTAAATGATCCCAATGCATCCGACTTGCACCCCGATTGGGGCTTTATGATGAAATCTTTATTTTTATTATTTTTTAGTTTAATTAAGCCATATTTAAGCTAAGCGGCAAGTACTAGCCACTTATAGCCCTTGTTTTTAGTATATATATGTAACAACTAAAATCTAAGTTAAGTTCATATTATAGGCTTCTTATAAATGTAACTATTCCTATTAATTATAATACCTACTCAAACGATCAAAATCTTCTTTTATCAATATTTGCATTTGAATTAAATCTTAAATTGTAATATATATATATATATATATATATATATATATATATATATACCCACACACTTTTTACAATTACACTATCATTAGATTACAAAAGATTGGTTGGAACTGCAACTTTTTATTATTTATTGACATTTTTTATTGCAAAACTAAATTTAATACTTTAAAGATTTATTTCATGACAATATGAATGGAGACACATGAGAGCTAGCTTCTATGACCCGGTTTTTGTTTTTGGGGTTCATAGTGATTTGTTGTGTAATATCAACACCATCAAGCAAAACGAAATGGCTTTTCCTTTACTTCACAAATCAATTAAGAGGATGTTAATGTCTAAAGAATATTTCTGTTGTGACGAAATCTCTTAGTTAAAGAATAATTTCCCTGTTAGTTGAAATAGTGAGAGAGTTATTTGTTTATTCAAGTTATTATAGTCACTTGAAGAAGTGGTGAGAGAGTTAATTGTTAGTTCAAATTATTTTAAGTGAAGATATGTTTAGGAAATTGGTGAGACAGTTAATTGTTAGTTAAAATTATTTTAAATCAAGATATTTTTAGGAAATTCTTGAAAATCCTAAATATTTTTATAAAGTATTAATATTAAACAAATCTAAATTATGTTTAAAATTTATTTAATAATGAAAGAACAAATAATTGACCTTTATTTTAAGTTATTTCTAGTCATATCAAACATTTATTTAATAAAAAAACAACAATTAATTGTTAGTTTAAATTTTTCTTAATCAAAATGTTTTAAAAAAATCTAAATAATTTAGGAAATTTATTTAATAATTATTGTAAAAAAACAAAAATTAACTCTTAGTTTAAATTATTCCTAATCAAGATGTTTTAATTTTTTTTAATATTTTAAGAAAATTATTTAATAATGAACAAAACAAAAAATTAACTAATTGGTAATTAAATTTTAAATATTTTAGGAAATTTAATTAATAATGAGAAAAAAAAACAATTAACTAAATGTTAGTTTGAGTCATTTCTAGTAAAGATATTTTAGGAAATTCAGAAACCGGTTTGGAAAAAAAAATTTATTTAATAACCAAAAAGGGTTGGAGTGTTGTGCAACGTTCAAAATTGAACCCTTCCTAGCCCTTCCTTGGGCTCCTGGCCCTTCTTAGTAGGGCTAAAAAAAATACACTTCAAAAAAAATTAAAATATCAAAATCACTCATAAATTACAAAGGTTAGATTAAATTTCTATATTTCAAAAGAAAGGAAATATTTTAATAACTTGTCAATAGTTTTTTAAGTTTATGAGAAATTTGAGTATGGACCAGCGCATAAATCACTCTGACTAGTGATAGTTTCATAGAAGAGACCAATAAAAGTCCAGCTGACCTTATACGATTTAATAATTATGTCATGATTTGGGGACATTTCCTTAAGGCCCCCAACTTACGCCAACATGTTGTAACCTGCAACATGATGATGGTACTATTACACTTAGCACAGGGTAGTAGAGCACATTGAATACCCATTCAACAATTATGTGCATGCTCTCGCTCCTCCTCGATTATCCTTGAGGGATCTTTCCCTGCATCCATTTTTTCCATTTTCATTTGAATTGCAACCCATCATACACAGAAGGAAAGTTGTCATTCAATGCTAGACTATAAGGTATTCTTCATTATCCTCCTCATATCTTCATTAGCATTTGGTTTTTCATTCTATGGATTCTTTAATGCAACACTCCTTGAAGTAATGGCAACCTTCATGGTCACACAATGTATCCTGGACACCATATGATACACACCCCAGGAAATCAACATTGTGGCTAGATACCCTTAATGCAATTGCTTGCCATCATTCCATCACAGGCATCGGTGTTGGATTTGTTTTCTACATTGTTATTGGTGGGAATTTTCATTATCATATTTATGTGAATCTATCAACTATGAAAATAATATGTATCTTATACCAAGGGTATTGGACTCCACAACTATACTACTCTTATTCAAACTCTTTCATGTTTTTCTTCGTTGCTTAAATCCATACGTATTTCTTGTCCAAGTACCATTTTTCATGAAGTGTTTGTTCTCTGTCATAAGGCTACATGTTTCCTTGAATGTTACAAAACATAATTCAGCAAAGCAATGAATAACCTATCAACAAATCTATAGTCAAGTCCTATGGCATCTTGCTAAGGTTGAATTTTGTCTATCTCAATCTTGTTAAGGGATTTTTAATTTATGTATTTACTTATTCTATTGTTTTTAATCTTGAAAAATATCTCCTATTGGTCATCCTAAGAAGGATTAAAGACAATTGTCAATTGTTTAATCATTTAGCCTTGCACAACATTTGAATCAACCATGTAATATTCAAAATGAAGTTGATGATCATCAACATGAATAAGATGAATCAAATAGTGTAGAGCTTGTTGAAAGAGAAATCCCATCAAAGAAACACAAAATAATATTCAAATCTAGATGAAATACAAGATTTCCATGGGCTTATGTTGTAAAATATTGTAATGGTCATGAAAGGATAAAATGTTCTTGATATGTCCATTTGCAAAAGAGGGAACTACCACTCTTCAAGTTAGTGGTCTAAGTGGCCATGCAAAATCAGAAGCTCATAATTGTTTTTTAAAATTTTTGGAGGGAAAAAACAAACGAATCAATATTCCAATCACTAAACATGTAGAACTAATAGTAGGTGTTGAGAATGAGAGAATTATATCAGTGATTGAAAACATGTATTTTGTTGTTATACATGATTTATATTTAGAAATTTATAAGCCAATATGTGACTTGAATAGGTATAAATGCACTCCACACATGCTTCTAACAGATGAATATTCTACATACACAAATATGACACTAAGAAAAGAGTTTCTTCAAGTTTCTAGAGAGGTGTATTGGAACAAACTAAAAGAGGAGATTTTACATAGCTGATTTTACTCAATTTTAGTTGATGAGAGCATTGATCAAATTATGGAACACCAATTGATTGTTTATATTACATATTTGATGAATGGAGAAAGAGTTCAATGTTTAACAAAGTTTATATGTTTGCTTCAAATAAAGGATGGAATAGCTCAATGTATGTATGATTTAGTGAGAACACTTTTAGCATAAATGGATTTATATTTGATGAAGTTTGTTGATTTTGGTTCAGAAGGTGCATATTCCATGAGGGGTATTCATGAAGGTTTATATTCTAAGCTTCATATGCTCCTCATTTATTAGTTATCCATTGCATAGCTCATAGGGAAGCATTAACAACCAATGAGGCTTCATCTCATTTTTTAGAGTTGCAATATATTAACAAATTTGGAAACAAAGTGTATTCATGGCTTGGGAAATCAACTAAAATACATGGAAAATTGAGAGAGCTAATGTATAAATTTCAAATCACTAAGTTAGTGGTCTTGCAAATTCATCAAATTAGGAAGCTCTCTAGAGGAAAGGTCATGGAAAAACTTGTTAAACTCATGCATTCTTTATTAAAGGATTTGGAGTTAGGGGAGAAAAAAATGTATGATTTGGCAACAATATTTCAAGCGCAATTTTGCATCCATCTACTTGCAGACATCCTCGTTGAATTAAATAAGTTGAATCAAAAGTTTGAATAGGAACATGTTGATATTACATCTATTGGCACTATTTTAGATGTTTCTATTAGCATGCTTCGTAAATGATTTTTGGGAAGAACTTTTGGTGTATACGCGGTGCACATGTCTTCTTTTTTAGTTAAAGCATAAACAGGAACCCTTAAATTTATAGATAGCATAGGTATGGTACATTTACAGCCATTTAGGTTCGAAATTTTTCCAAAGATGAAAAGATCAAGGCTACTAAATGATTGTATTCTTTTGGGAAAATGTTTTGTTGTAAATGTGATTAAATATTTAGATAGGATATTCATAGATTTACATGTATTTAATGTGGCTAAGTTTTTCACTTCTCAATGATGGGACCAGCCCTTTGAAACTTCGCGATTTTATTAAATGATTAACATAATGATTAACGTGGTGATTATGCAGATAAGACTCCTGATGGTTTAGTGTTATATATTTTGATTATCATATTGATTACTCGGTACTTGGAATTTACTATGAAGGAACACCTATCCCATTCTCGAGATGCGCATTCCTGCCTTTGGTTTACTCTCCCACTCTCCATTCATTTGGCATTTTGGTCATTCTCTATTGCCCGAGAGGGTTTTTGGAATATTCCTTTGTTACTGTGGTTTGTTTGGTTCAATGGCGCTCTGGTTTTGGCCTCTGCTCCAGTCACTGGTTCTGTCGGTGGTCTGCTACTGAGTTGCTCTGCTTTCTGGTTCTCGTGGATGCTTTTCGTGGTCACTATTTCATATATGCTTTTGTTATTACGTTGTTGTCTTTCTTCACCAAATTCCTCTGTTGTTTAACTGTTATTTATCTGCAATGCTCTAGGTTGCCGCCGTCAAGGGTCTTAGCATTCGGTCTCAGCTCCTCTTCAAACAATGGTAAGTCCTCCCTCCATGATTTACTTACTTTGTCGAGACTCTTCCCTTTCGTGGTTGGCGACTGGTCGAGACTCTTTTCTAGTCCAACGCTGCCTTCCTTGTAGGTTTCTGTGTTTGCAAACCCTTGCTCTGCTTAATATTTTTTTTTAAGATTCTACACCCTCAGGTCTGTAATGCATTTGATGGTTGCTCTTGCAGGTGACTCGTCGGTGCCTCAGGTGTGGTCTCTGGCTCTGTTCCACGATTTGGTTGTTGCTGGCCCAAACGGGTAGGGTCTTGTCCTGCTTTTACTTATTAATGCCTAGGGTTTTGAACTGAGCTTCGGCTCTCCTCTCTGTTGTCTTGATAGGCCGACTCTATCGATAGGTTTTGGGCATGAAAGCCCTCTGTCTGTAATGGTATTGGCACTTATAGTTTGGCTTATCTTTTCAACGCTGTTGTGGTTTTGAGTCCGGTGTATTTATCAAAATGAGCAATGTAATTATCTACTTCTGGAATTGTTTGACTATTACAAATATTTGCATAACTGCTACTTAATGATGTTCTGTAGAAAACAAACTCAGTGTTTCAATGGATATGTTACCTGGTAATTATTGTATTAGTTGTACGCTTGCATGGACTCTTCTGGTTTTTCCGGTGACTGTCTTTATTTAAACGCACAGTATAATCTGGTAGTTGTAGGCAAACTTTTGTTCTTCTTTGTGACTTTGTTCGTGGGTTCACTGTGTTTAAACCCACTTGTTATGATCCCATCGACCCTGTCACTCTTCTGATGCCTGTAACAAAACACTATTTCACCAGTCCCTAACACTACATTTCTTTAATGCATCCGATATTGTTATGTAACGAGAAAAGAAAAAAAGAAAAAACAAACAAAGTAGATTCAGTTGCGAATGGACACGGATGATCTTGAAAAATTCTTGTATGATTTGTATTTTTTTTTGTTTTCTGCTCTAATCGAATCAATCTTTTCAATGTCTCATTTTTCTTCTTTTGTATGAGTTATTGAGCAGTTTTAGAAATTGACAATAGTTACAAGAAGTTACATTGGATAACTACCTAATTTTCTGTTCACCTAAATTCTTTGATTAATTCATAACAACAGCTAAAAGAATTTAAATGAAATTAAGAAAATATAACATGTTGTCAACTACTAAATGCTAGAAATTAAAGCAATTAACAGATTCAGTGGGTTGGGATGATCCCCCAACTTCTGGGTTCCCATTCTTACCTCTATCTTCTAGATGCGTAGCCTGAACAGATACGTCATCTATGCTAGTGGGATTAAACATGAGGATAGTGTGCCTCAAGTAGTTGTGTAGACCACCTATGTACTTCAACAGAGTCTCAGGTGAGTCTAAAGAAATTCATAGAATCAAAGCTCTTTTCCTAAATTCTTGGGTGTAACCTTGTACACTTTTCCCTTTTAGTTGTCGAAGAATTTTCCAGCTCATCATGGCTTGCTGCATGTAGGCTAATGGATAGAATTGCTTTTTAATTGCAGAAACAAATTCACACCAGACAGAAAGAATCTTACCATGTTTCTTCATGTCAGCTTGCGGCCTGCCTTCCCACCATACCAAGGCAGTGCCTCCGAGGCGTAGGCTGGCCAGCTGAATCTTACTCTTGTCTGAGTCAATGCTCTGCACTCTGCAATAAACATCAATCTGTCTTATCCAATTATCCAGCTTCTCTGCATTCAACTCTCCATCATATATTGGTAAATCAAATTTAACATCTAATTTAATCAAAGATGTCTTCTTTTTATGTTCAGGGCTATTAGGAGGCGTAAGTAATTTTTCTTCTTTCCCTTTGCCTTTGGAGTGGTCATGGAGGAGAGATTCTTCTACTCCTTTGTCTTGTTTGGAGCTTGATGCATCTTCACCTCTATGTTTCTTATAGCCCCTATACATTTCCTCCACCATGGATTTCAGGGTCATAAAAATATCCATGAACTAGGGATCTGATTCCAAGGGATTTTCTTCTGACATTTTCCTCTTAGCATGGACTCTTCCAATTTTCGGGTTAGTTTCAGCCAATTCTCCTTCTCCTAATTTAAGCTTTGATCTAGTTAGCATTCAATAACAAAATCAAGCACAAGCTTGTCTAACCTTAATAAACTTGAGCTCTAATACCAATTGATCTGGAATTTATCCAGGATAAAGAATGTAAGGTATTACATACTCATGTGCATGGATGTGTCTATGTTACTTATGCAACGGATCGATAAGATTGCTAGAATACATAGACACTTAGGCAATTAGAGAAAACATAACAGTCAAACATGTAAACAAACAAGTTTAATAAGGAGTTCGCCTAATGCTCCTGGGCTACATCTCCTGGTCCAGTCTTTCAGTGGTGGCCTCCCCTTTTTGCTTCTGTCAGTTCATGGCTTTAAAGCCAGTCTGTTCTTTGACTGTTCATTTCCGCTTCCCAACCTTCTAGTTTACTTTCCTCTGTCTGTTCGAATTCCTCTGCTCTGCATCATCATCACTAGGTAACGCCTCGTAGGGAGGTGACCACCTGTTTGCTAACAAACTGGGTGTCAGATTCCCTAAATCATGCTCGAATGGCCGTTAAATCTGTTTGCTTCAAGATCGCCCGCTGACACGAATTGTTTGCCAACTCATCATCCACGTCAGATGTCAAATCCCTGTCATCTTGCTTTTTGACCTGTCAAATCCGATCAGTCATCAGGACGTATCTCCACCATCGATCTGGACCACCCAGGTCCTACGGTCGTCCTTCATATCGGGCGAACAAGTCGCACGACATTTACCCATCCGATGCGGGTGGTTTTCTCTCTCTTCCACCAGATGCGTGTCGCTCGATGTGTGGCATGAAGCGGGACTCAGTCAAAACTACTTATAGCCTCGAAGCCTTCTGATATCCTGCCGGTTTTGGGGAATCCGTGCTACGGAACCGAAACAGTTACTTTTCCGAGTTTTATAGCGTTTTCGTGTCCGAGTGTTTCGAGGCTTTCCTTCACTGAGGGGGACGCCCTGTGATACACGATTAGCGCTAATCGTGTATCAAAATACACCTCCGTTTCTTGATCTGGCCTCCAGTTTTCCCAGTTTTGTGCCATTGAGCTTTACCATGGGCCATCTGGCCACAACTGCAATTGTTATGAGGATTCCTTCTGATAGCTTCGATCTTTTCTAGGACTTGAATCTTTTAGCATAATTTGAAATAGTCATGAAGACCTAGAGAGTTTTAGGATTCAATTCCGATCACCTCCCCAGGACAAGAAACCAAGCAAGAAAAGAATTCACACGAGGAAATCTAAAGCTCAGGACCTGAAGCAGGGTGTTAAAGGACCATTCCCTCCCCAGGACAAGAGATTAACTTTTCCAAAATCAAAACAAAACAAAAAATGCAAGAAAAATTTAAGCTCAAGACCTGGAGCAAGGCGTCAAAAGACCATTCCCTCCCCAGGATGAGAGATTGGGCCTATAAAAAACAAACAAACAAACAAACAAAAACAAAAAAAAAACAACAACAACAAAAAACAAAGAAATGACTATGCTCAAGACCTGGAGTAGAGTGAGAAAACTCCTTCTCTCCCCAGGACAAGAGATTGACGCTCTGGTCGATACAGTTCGTGTCTTGCACCTTGTTAGCCTTCCCCGGCAATGGCACCAAAATGTTGGTGTCCGAGTATAAAAAAATTATTCAATCTCGTTTCCTACATTAATATGTCAATCAGGGTGCGTACACTTTCCAAGGTAAAACACAAGGTATATGCAGGAGCAAGGTTAAAATCTTACATTGACCAAGGTTTCGTGACTAAGAAATTAAAGCATCGTTGTAACAATAATGGAAATTAAGTTACATAAAGAAAAGCATTCACAACAATCTATGGAAATCTGTAACAACAATAAAGAAAATACAAGAAGTAAAAAAATATACATAAAAAGGACACACGCACAACACCTGATCAGAAGAGTGGGCCCAACTCCCTGGTCAGGGCTATGCTTAACTCACATATTGAGAAAAATATCAGAAGGCTAGAAATTTCATTAACAAGAGTTCCACTGTTACAAGGCTCAATTCTTACATCAGCTAGCCCCCTCTCTCTCTGAATTGTGTCTTTTAAATATACAAACATCCAAAGGAAACTTGCAACAAACTAATCTCAATATTCAAGATGAGATCTGAGAGATCTGTCCATCATGATTCAGCTGGAACAAGTCGAATTTGGTTATTACAATTGGGCAATTCTAGAAAACGGCCGCAACAGCAAATCTGCAAATATGTCCTTCGAAGAACCTTGATTTTCTCCCAATAGAAACCGAATTTCTGAAGATTAAGCATTGAGGAAACTGATTTGGTCCATTCTTAACAAAACCCATGTCTCGGATTTTCCAGATTCGCTTTCATTTTTCCAAAACTTCCAACTAAAAAATGTCACTTCTAATGCCAGCGAATTCCTCAGTTGGAATATCTAGTTATCTGTTGAAGACCAAATCTGCAATCTAGAAGAGATCTTGGAGGCTAAAATCATGAGTGAGGTTATAACGAACGAATAAATCAAAATCATGCATAATAATCATTAATTATTAAAAATAAATGAGATCAGATATTATTTATCCACAAGAGCATAAATGATTATGAAATGGAATTATATAATAAATTATGGTAAATAATGTGATAAAGGAATAGTGGAAATAGATGAAATGAATGTTAAGAAGTGATAATAATAATGACAAATTAAAGGCCCAACAGCTATCAGATTTGCACAAGTTAGTCCAAATTAGTATGACACAACAACACATCTATATCGAATCATACCTAAATACCATATCCATGACCATCTGCAAAAGCTAATCCATATTAGAAAAATACATAATAACATCAAAGATATTAAATGAAATGATCATAATCATCATGCATATGACTACAATGCATATGAAAACAAGTTAACTACCACACATGACTATCTGGCAGATATGCATATGACCAAAATGATTAACTAACATCCATCATGCATGTAAACACAACAACAATAAAATGACAGGCATGTGCGTAACCAAAATGCATATAACAACCATTAACCAACATACTTGCATTCTCAAACATACAAACATATACAATGATCTACTATTACCACAAGGTCCAGTCCTATAACCTCACTCTAATAATCTACATCTCCTGCTCTATTTCGACCAACATATTAGCATCATAACATACCAACAACATCATGATGACATAAAATTCTTACAATGACTATCACAATGCATGCATAACAATCAAATAGGAAGCTAACATGCATGCATGACAAACACATTTTTCCCATCCAGTCCAAGTGTTTGAACCATGCTCTGATACCACCCTATAACCACCCCCTCCCATATATACCTAGTTTCACTGGCTTGTCCGGGTAAGCATGAGAGGAAGAGCTACAAGGAAATGACCTGACCTCCTAGGTTCCATTGAGGAAGTGGGGTCGATTGTGGAAGACACACTAACATCTCATCACATCCTACAGGGGCTACTGGTCACTCAGAGGCTGAGTAAACACCCTAGGTGGAAAACACCTGAGCTGCACACCCTTTTTGCTGACCTGGACTGCTAGCTGCGGGCATAACACTACATCCATGTAATTGTATACCTCCAGTCACATGCATAAGCTTGTGAGGTAGTGACTGCAATCCTAATTTCTCAGCTCTGAGCTTGCGACCCCAAAATCTGAGCCATATTTTCAAGGCTAGTCTCTAGATCACTACCCAAAACTTGATGAGACTTTCCAAAACAATAAATAATATCAAGACAAAGTTATTCATACAAAACCTTATCAAAAACTTGACCTAAATAGGCCTAACCATGAAAATCATCCAATCAAACACATGGCGAACATGTAATCTACAGGTCATGAATGCATATCTGATCATAGAGGTATGAAACTTATCTAAGATTCGTCAAGAAGGTCAAATGTCCTCTTATAATAGTCGCAATAACATATGTTATCTCATGTATTCATTAACCATTCATCAACAAATCAAACATATAGATAGCCATAGTTATAACCTATTATGAAACCATGCTTATCACCAACATATAACTATAATAATAACAATGGTAAAACAACCATAAAAGCCACATAATAACAAGTATAACTACTCATGAAATAGAAGAGGGAAATTTATCTTATTAACATATGCAAAAGCCAACCAATTCAGGGACTTCCATGTATCATCCGACCATAGATTGAGCTGAACCAAATCTTTCTTTCAACTAATCATCTGCATGCCATATCCCAAGCATGAATGTGGGACTCAAGCCCAAATCTACCAAGGATTCCCGAAGATCAAACCTCCTCCACCCTCAAGCTTTACCACAATCCTGCCAAAATTGGTCAAAGGATTCCTAGGCCCAAACAAGGTTATAAACAACCAAGATTTACCGCAATACCATCATTATCGGTCAAGGGATTACTAGGCCCAAACAAAAAACATACACTACTAGGATTTACCGCAATCCCACCAAAACCATTCAAGGGATCACTCGACCCAAAACAAGCTTAGATACCTCAGGATTTCTTCACCAATACCTTAAGGAATTTTCCTGTCTCAACCCTCAGGCTTTACCGCAATCCCACTATTACTGGACAAGGGATTCCTAGGCCCTTGGGAAATTTCCTAAGATCACCTCACCTAGTTCTAAAACCATCCGAAAATCCAAATCTCAACCAAGTAAAGAACCCCATCACACCATGGCTATCTGGAAATGGCAAGGCAAGGCTAAAACCTCTGTCACACCGATAAAAACCCATGCCAATGACAGAAAAAGAACCAAATACACACATGCATGTACCATGCATGCACAAACCAACTAGTAAATCACACATGCAACCTGTTACCTACAAGTATTCCCGCTGAACCTACTTGAACCAACTTTTCATTGCTCGTTCATTTTCTTTCCTTGTCCTTCCTTTACCTTCCCTTGCTTTCTTTCCCAAATGCTAGAGTACTCCAAGAATTCTCTAAGTGTGCAAGAGTATGAGAGAATAGAGAGAGCTCCAAAATTAAACTCACAAAAGTCTCAACAACTAACAAAATCCATGAAATGATCCTCAGGAACCTTTTTATCATTTAGGCCTATATTTTCTTCATTTTCCTTCATTTTTCCTTCAATTTCCCTCTCATGCAAATGTGTGACCCTTCACCTTCCTTTTCTCCTATTTTCCTTTATTTTCATAAATAAAATGTCAATTATTGCCTCTTTGCCTTTTCAAAACCTTTTCCAATCCATTTTCCTACTTACTTAGCCATAATAAACCAAATGAACACCCACTACGATGTTTTACCCAACATTCAACTTGGAATATGTGTCCCATGACCTTGGTATTATTTTTCCTTTATTAAATTTTTTACATGAAATTTTAACTCAAGGCTGTTACAGACCCCTCCCCCTTATGCGAACATTGTCCTCGGTGTTCTATGACACCTATGACCGACAAACCATTGAAAAGCCATCCTTCATCACTAATAGAGGTGCACCCATTATCTACTTTAGATGAATAACCAATGATCTTTTCTTATTTTCCTTATGGGGTGTTCTCTCAACTTCTAATTCCTCTTCATTTCTATTACATTCTAAACATGCATTTGAATAATTAATACCAATGACCTATTCTTTTACAATTACAACAGAATAACAACTTAGCTGAAGATCGCTCCTAATTAGTACTTTATTTACCTCTACCTTCATCCTTTAGATTATCAACAAGTTGAGTAGTTATGAAAAATGGATCTTCTTAAAGGTCTTATTCATTACTTGACAGCCATGGTCTTCAATATTTATTAGTGCCATTTTATTTCTTTCCTTCATATACACATTACCTCTTATCTAGCATTTCTTTTTGAATTCTCACAATGTCTCACTTTATCAAATTTAGGATTTGATAGACCTTTCAAGATAACCTTGTTTGCTTATGTATTATGTCCGTTGTTCTCTCCATTCACTATGGAGAACCATACATGTAAGTCAAAAGCCATTAAAAAATCTTCCATTCTTACCTTCCAAAGTACATAACCTAATCCATTCAAAAATGGTACTCCATCTTAGGGAAGCTAGTCCTAGTTAGCCTTGGTCCTTGAAATCTACCTTCCAGCAAATAAATTGTTCCTAAAGGAACCTGTTATAATACCAATTCTTGGAAACTAGCATAATATTGAGAGGGTTTGGCGAATCAATATTATGACCAATTTCAACAATTATTACCAAAATACAACATTTCACTTCATTTATCAATCAAATATGTAAACAACTCATGAATCACACAAAAACATCATAAACAACATACACATATCTAACACACAGAAACACAAGATGTATGTGGAAACATATAAATGGATAAATCCAAGAAATCTTGTTTTGTTTCTTTATGCAAATGCAAGCTCTAACCTTCTATTACATTATGTTTACTGGAACCAACCAGAAGGAAGCACCCACCCCCTGATTTGCAAGAACCCACTTTCAAGAGGCACCAACCCCTAATCGTTTTACAAGCACCAACATGAAGGAAGCACCAACTCCCTAATTTGTAAGAACCCACTTCTAGGAGGCATCCACTCCCATGTTGTTTTATAGGAACCTAAAATATCCCCTTTTCATAACATTTTCATACTCAAATCTACAGGTACTTTGTCACTTTAAACGTCAGATTTGTAGTTTTTGCTCTCACTACTTGAACCTTCAATCAACTAGATATTTCACTACACTACCAATATACTCAAGTTATTTATACTTCTAATATTAACTATTTCTATGATTTGGAACTCTCCGCTTAGGCCCAAATATGATAACAGCTTCTCAAATATGCTCAGACAACACTTTATCTACAGTCCCAGGTCTGATATCAGCACTCATATCTGTTTCTTTTACCACTCAACAACATCTCAAATTCCATGTCTACATACAAATCTGTTATGGGATCTTCTACCCAACTCATCCTTCTTCAACACTCTTCAGACTCTCTCAAGCCTTTCAATTATTCATTGGGATAGCTAGCCTTCCTCTATTGATTTCATTTTCTTTTATAATTCTATCCATCATTTACCAAGGGTTTTAGTCCATGGTATTTTCCCATGGTAATTTTCTCTTTGACTCTATCAATAGAAATATCATTTGACTTAATGAAGACAATGGAATGGTAATTAAATTTTAAATATTTTAGGAAATTTAATTAATAATGAGAAAAACAAACAATTAACTAAATGTTAGTTTGAGTTATTTCTAGTAAAGATATTTTAGGAAATTCAGAAACCGGTTTGGAAAAAAAATAATTATTTAATAACCAAAAAGGGTTGGAGTGTTGTGCAACATTAAAAATTCAACCCTTCCTAGCCCTTCCTTGGGCTCCTGGCCCTTCTTAGTAGGACTAAAAAAAAATACACTTCGAAAAAAAATTAAAATATCAAAATCACTCATAAATTACAAAGGTTAGATTAAATTTCTATATTTCAAAAGAAAGGAAATATTTTAATAACTTGTCAATAGTTTTTTAATTTTATGAGAAATTTGAGTATGGACTAGCGCATAAATCACTCTGACTAGTGATAGTTTCATAGAAGAGACCAATAAAATTTCAGCTGACCTCATACGATTTAATAATTTTGTCATGATTTGGGGACATTTCCTTAAGGCCCCCAACTTACGCCAACATGTTGTAACCTGCAACATGATGATGGTACTATTACACTTAGCACAGGGTAGTAGAGCACATTGAATACCCATTCAACAATTATGTGCATGCTCACGCTCCTCCTCGATTATCCTTGAGGGATCTTTCCCTGCATCCATTTTTTCCATTTTCATTTGAATTGCAACCCATCATACACAGAAGGAAAGTTGTCATTCAATGCTAGACTATAAGGTATTCTTCATTATCCTCCTCAAATCTTCATTAGCAATTGGTTTTTCATTCTATGGATTCTTTAATGCAACACTCCTTGAAGTAATGGCAACCTTCATGGTCACACAATGTATCCTGGACACCATATAATACACACCCAGGAAATCAACATTGTGGCTAGATACCCTTAATGCAATTGCTTGCCATCATTCCATCACAGGAATCGGTGTTGGATTTGTTTTCTACATTGTTAATGGTGGGAATTTTTATTATCATATTTATGTGAATCTATCAACTATGAAAATAATATGTATCTTATACCGAGGGTATTGGACTCCACAACTATACTACTCTTATTCAAACTCTTTCATGTTTTTCTTCGTTGCTTAAATCCATACGTATTCTTGTCCAAGTACCATTTTTCATGAAGTGTTTGTTCTCTGTCATAAGGCTACATGTTTCCTTGAATGTTAAAAAACATAATTCAGCAAAGCAATGAATAACCTATCAACAAATCTATAGTCAAATCCTATGGCATCTTGCTAAGGTTGAATTTTGTCTATCTCAATCTTGCTAAGGGATTTTTAATTTATGTATTTACTTATTCTATTGTTTTTATTTATTTAATAGGTGTAAATCTTGAAAAATATCTCCTATTGGTCATCCTAAGAAGGATTAAAGACAATTGTCAATTGTTTAATATTTAGCCTTGCAGAACATTTGAATCAACCATGTAATATTCAAAATGAATTTGATGCTCATCTACATGAATAAGATGAATCAAATAGTGTAGAGCTTGTTGAAAGAGAAATCCCATCAAAGAAACACAAAATAATATTCAGATCTAGATGAAATACAAGATTTCCATGGGCTTATGTTGTAAAATATTGTAATGGTCATGAAAGGATAAAATGTTCTTGATATGTTAAATTTAAAAGTGAGACTCCATTTGCAAAAGAGGGAACTACCACTCTTCAAGCTAGTGGTCTAAGTGGCCATGCAAAATCAGAAGCTCATAATTGTTTTTTACAATTTTTGGAGGGAAAAAACAAACGAATCAATATTCCAATCACTAAACATGTAGAACTAATAGTAGGTGTTGAGAATGAGAGAATTATATCAGTGATTGAAAACATGTATTTTGTTGTTATACATGATTTATATTTAGAAATTTATAAGCCAATATGTGACTTGAATAGGTATAAATGCACTCCACACATGCTTCTAACAGATGAATATTCTACATACACAAATATGACACTAAGAAAAGAGTTTCTTCAAGTTGCTAGAGAGGTGTATTGGAACAAACTAAAAGAGGAGATTTTACATAGCTGATTTTACTCAATTTTAGTTGATGAGAGAATTGATCAAATTATGAAACACCAATTGATTGTTTATATTACATATTTGATGAATGGAGAAAGAGTTCAATGTTTAACAAAGTTTATATGTTTGCTTCAAATAAAGGATGGAATAGCTCAATGTATGTATGATTTAGTGAGAACACTTTTAGCATAAATGGATTTATATTTGATGAAGTTTGTTGATTTTGGTTCAGAAGGTGCATATTCCATGAGGGGTATTCATGAAGGTTTATATTCTAAGCTTCATATGCTCCTCATTTATTAGTTATCCATTGCATATCTCATAGGGAAGCATTAACAACCAATGAGGCTTCATCTCATTTTTTAGAGATGCAATATATTAACAAATTTGGAAACAAAGTGTATTCATGGCTTGGGAAATCAACTAAAATACATGGAAAATTGAGAGAGCTAATGTATACATTTCAAATCACTAAGTTAGTGGTCTTGCAAATTCATCAAATTAGGAAGCTCTCTAGAGGAAAGGTCATGGAAAAACTTGTTAAACTCATGCATTCTTTATTAAAGGATTTGGAGTTAGGGGAGAAAAAAATGTATGATTTGGCAACAATATTTCAAGCGCAATTTTGCATCCATCTACTTGCAGACATCCTCGTTGAATTAAATAAGTTGAATCAAAAGTTTGAATAGGAACATGTTGATATTACATCTATTGGCACTATTTTAGATGTTTCTATTAGCATGCTTCGTAAATGATTTTTGGGAAGAACTTTTGGTGTATACGCGGTGCACATGTCTTCTTTTTTAGTTAAAGCATAAACAGGAACCCTTAAATTTCTAGATAGCATAGGTATGGTACATTTACAGCCATTTAGGTTCGAAAATTTTCCAAAGATGAAAAGATCGAGGCTACTAAATGATTGTATTCTTTTGGGAAAATGTTTTGTTGTAAATGTGATTAAATATTTAGATAGGATATTCATAGATTTACATGTATTTAATGTGGCTAAGTTTTTCACTTCTCAATGATGGGACCAGCCCTTTGAAACTTCGCGATTTTATTAAATGATTAACATAATGATTAACGTGGTGATTATGCAGATAAGACTCCTGATGGTTTAGTGTTAGATATTTTGATTATTATATTGATTACTCGGTACTTGGAATTTACTATGAAGGAACACCTATCCCATTCTCGAGATGCGCATTCCTGCCTTTGGTTTACTCTCCCACTCTCCATTCATTTGGCATTTTGGTCATTCTCTGTTGCCCGAGAAGGTTTTTGGACTATTCCTTTGTTACTGTGGTTGGTTTGGTTCAATGGCGCTCTGGTTTTGGCCTCTGCTCCAGTCACTGGTTCTTTTGGTGGTCTGCTACTGAGTTGCTCTGCTTTCTGGTTCTCGTGGATGCTTTTCGTGGTCACTATTTCATATATTCTTTTGTTATTACGTTGTTGTCTTTCTTCACCAAATTCCTCTGTTGTTTAACAGTTATTTATCTGCAATGCTCCAGGTTGCCGCCGTCAAGGGTCTTAGCATTCGGTCTCAGCTCCTCTACAAACAATGGTAAGTCCTCCCTCCATGATTTACCTACTTTGTCGAGACTCTTCTCTTTCGTGGTTGGCGACTGTTCGAGACTCTTTTCTAGTCCAACGCTGCCTTCCTTGTAGGTTTCTGTGTTTGCAAACCCTTGCTCTGCTTAATCTTTTTTTTTCTTAAGATTCTACACCCTCAGGTCTGTAATGCATTTGATGGTTGGTCTTGCAGGTGACTCGTCGGTGCCTCAGGTGTGGTCTCTGGCTCTGTTCCACGATTTGGTTGTTGCTGGCCCAAACGGGTAAGGTCTTGTCCTGCTTTTACTTATTAATGCCTAGGGTTTTGAACTGAGCTTCGGCTCTCCTCTCTGTCGTCTTGATAGGCCGACTCTATCAATAGCTTTTGGGCATGAAAGCCCTCTGTCTGTAATGGTATTGGCACTTATAGTTTGGCTTATCTTTTCAACGTTGTTGTGGTTTTGAGTCCAGTGTATTTATCAAAATGAGCAATGTAATTATCTACTTCTGGAATTGTTTGACTATTACAAATATTTGCATAACTGCTACTTAATGATGTTCTGTAGAAAAAAAACTCAGTGTTTCAATGGATATGTTACCTGGTAATTATTGTATTAGTTGTACGCTTGCATGGACTCTTCTGGTTGTTCCGGTGACTGTCTTTATTTAAACGCACAGTATAATCTGGTAGTTGTAGGCAAACTTTTGTTCTTCTTTGTGACTTCGTTCGTGGGTTCACTGTGTTTAAACCAACTTGTTATGATCCCATCGACCCTGTCACTCTTCTGATTCCTGTAACAAAACATTGTTTCACCAGTCCCTAACACTACATTTCTTTAATGCATCCAATATTGTTATGTAACGAGAAAATAAAAAAAATAAAAAACAAACAAAGTAGATTCAGTTGCGAATGGACCCGGAGGATCTTGAAAAATTCTTTTATGATTTGTATTTTTTTTGGTTTTCTGCTCTAATCGAATCAATCTTTTCAATGTCTCATTTTTCTTCTTTTGTATGAGTTATTGAGTAGTTTTAGAAACTGACAACAATTACAAGAAGTTACATTGGATAAATACCTAATTTTCTGTTCACCTAAATTCTTTGATTAATTCACAACAACAGCTAAAAGAATTTAAATGAAATTAAGAAAATATAACATGTTGTCAACTACTAAATGCTAGAAATTAAAGGAATTAACAGATTCAGTGGGTTCGGATGATCCCCCAACTTCTGGGTTCCCATTCTTACCTCTATCTTCTAGATGCATAGCCTGAACAGATACGTCATCTATGATAGTGGGATTAAACATGAGGATAGTGTGCCTCAAGTAGTTGTGTAGACCACCTATGTACTTCAACAGAGTCTCAGGTGAGTCTAAAGAAATTCATAGAATCAAAGCTCTTTTCCTAAATTCTTGGGTGTAACCTTGTACACTTTTCCCTTTTAGTTGTCGAAGAATTTTCCAGCTCATCATGGCTTGCTGCATGTAGGATAATGGATAGAATTGCTTTTTAATTGCAGAAACAAATTCACACCAGACAGAAAGAATCTTACCATGTTTCTTCACGTCAGCTTGCGGCCTGCCTTCCCACCATACCAAGGTAGTGCCTCCGAGGCGTAGGCTAGCCAGCTGAATCTTACTCTTGTCTGAGTCAATGCTCTGCACTCTGCAATAAACATCAATCTATCTTATCCAATTATCCAGCTTCTCTGCATTCAACTCTCCATCATATATTGGTAAATCAAATTTAACATCTAATTTAATCAAAGATGTCTTCTTTTTATGTTCAGGGCTATTAGGAGGCGTAAGTAATTTTTCTTCTTTCCCTTTGCCTTTGGAGTGGTCATGGAGGAGAGATTATTCTACTCCTTTGTCTTGTTTGGAGCTTGATGCATCTTCACCTCTATGTTTCTTATAGCCCCTATACATTTCCTCCAACATGGATTTCAGGGTCATAAAAATATCCATGAACTAGGGATCTGATTCCAAGGGATTTTCTTCTGACATTTTCCTCTTAGAATAGACTCTTCCAATTTTTGGGTTCATTTCAGCCAATTCTCCTTCTCCTAATTTAAGCTTTGATCTAGTTAGCATTCAATAACAAAATCAAGCACAAGCTTGTCTAACCTTAATAAACTTGAGCTCTGATACCACTTGATCTGGAATTTATCCAGGATAAAGAATGTGAGGTATTACAGACTCATGTGCATGGATGTGTCTATGTTACTTATGCAACAAATCAATAAGATTGCTAGAATACATAGACACTTAGGCAATTAGAGAAAACATAACAGTCAAACATGTAAACAAACAAGTTTAATAAGGAGTTCACCTAATGCTCCTGGGCTACATCTCCTGGTCCAGCCTTTCAGTGGTGGCCTCCCCTTTTGCTTCTGTCAGTTCATGGCTTTAAATCCAGTCTGTTCTTTGACTGTTCATTACCGCTTCCCAGCCTTCTAGTTTACTTTCCTCTGTCTGTTCGAATTCCTCTGCTCTGCATCATCATCACTAGGTAACACCTCGTAGGGAGGTGACCACCTGTTTGCTAACAAACTGGGTGTCAGATTCCCTAAATCATGCTCGAATGGCCGTTAAATCTGTTTGCTTCAAGATCGCCCGCTGACACGAATCGTTTGCCAACTCATCATCCACGTCAGATGTCAAATCCCTGTCATCTTGCTTTTTGACCTGTCAAATACGATCAGTCATCAGGACGTATCTCCACCATCGATCTGGACCCCCCAGGTCCTACAGTCTTCCTTCATATCGGGCGAACAAGTCGCACGACATTTACCCATCCGATGCGGGTGGTTTTCTCTCTCTTCCACCAGACGCATGTCGCTCAATGTGTGGCATCAAGCGGGACTCAGTCAAAACTGCTTATCGCCTCGAAGCCTTCTGATATCCTGCCGGTTTTGGGGAATCCGTGCTACGGAACCGAAACAGTTACTTTTCCGAGTTTTATAGCGTTTTCGTGTCCGAGCGTTTCGAGGCTTTCCTTCACTGAGGGGGACGCCCTGTGATACGCGATTAGCGCTAATCGCGTATCAAAATCCACCTCCGTTTCTTGATCTGGCCTCCAGTTTTCCCATTTTTGTGCCATTGAGCTTTACCATGGGCCAACGGTCTACGCGCTCGACCGAGGGTCCTCGTTGCTCCGCTCTGGCCACAACTGCAATTGTTATGAGGATTCCTTCTGATAGCTTCGATCTTTTCTAGGACTTGAATCTTTTAGCATAATTTGAAATAGTCATGAAGACCTAGAGAGTTTTAGGATTCAATTCTGATCACCTCCCCAAGACAAGAAACCAAATAAGAAAAGAATTCACACGAGGAAATCTAAAGCTCAGGACCTAAAGCAGGGTGTTAAAGGACCATTCTCTCCCCAGGACAAGAGATTAATTTTTCCAAAATCAAAACAAAACAAAAAAATGCAAGAAAAATTTAAGCTCAAGACCTGGAGCAAGGCATCAAAAGACCATTCCCTCCCCAGGATGAGAGATTGGGCCTAAAAAAAACAAACAAAAAAAACAAAAAAAACCAAAAAACAAAAACAAAAACAAACAAACAAAAACAAAAAAAAACAACAACAACAAGAAAACAAAGAAATGACTATGCTCAAGACTTGGAGTAGAGTGAGAAAACTCCTTCTCTCCCCAGGACAAGAGATTGACGCTCTGGTCGATATAGTTCATGTCCTGCACCTTGTTAGCCTTCCCCGACAATGGCACCAAAATGTTGGTGTCCGAGTATAAACAAATTATTCAATCTTGTTTCCTACATTAATATGTCAATCAGGGTGCGTACACTTTCCAAGGTAACACACAAGGTATATGCAGGAGCAAGGTACAATCTTACATTGACCAAGGTTTCGTGACTAAGAAATTAAAGCATTGTTGTAACAGTAATGGAAATTAAGTTACATAAAGAAAAGAATTCACAATAATCTATGGAAATCTGTAACAACAATAAAGAAAATACAAGAAGTAAAAAAATATACATAAAAAGGACACACGCATAGCACCTGATCAGAAGAGTGGGCCCAACTCCCTGGTCAGGGCTATGCTTAACTCACATATTGAGAAAAGTATCAGAAGGCTAGAAATTTCATTAACAAGAGTTCCACTGTTACAAGGCTCAATTCTTACATCAGCTAGCCCCCCTCTCTCTCTGAATTGTGTCTTTTAAATATACAAACATCCAAAGGAAACTTGCAACAAACTGATCACAATATTCAAGATGATATCTGAGAGATCTGTCCATCATGATTCAGCTGGAACAAGACGAATTTGGTCATTACAATTGGGCAATTCTAGAAAACGGCCGCAACAGCAAATCTGCAAATATGTCCTTCGAAGAACCTTGATTTTCTCCCAATACAAACTGAATTTCTGAAAACTAAGCATTGAGGAAACTGATTTGGTCCATTCTTAACAAAACCCATGTCTCGGATTTTCCAGATTCACTTTCATTTGTCCAAAACTTCCAACTAAAAATTGTCACTTCTAATGCCAGCGAATCCCTGAGTTGGAATATCTAGTTATCTGTTGAAGACCAAATCTGCAATCTAGAAGAGATCTTGGAGGCTAAAATCATGAGTGAGGTTATAACGAACGAATAAACCAAAATCATGCATAATAATCATTAATTATTAAAAATAAATGAGATCGGATATTATTTATCCACAACAGCATAAATGATTATGAAATGGAATTATATAATAAATTATGGTAAATAATGTGATAAAGGAATAGTGGAAATAGATGAAATGAATGTTAAGAAGTGGTAATAATAATGACAAATTAAGGGCCCAACAGCTATCAGATTTGCACAAGTTAGTCCAAATTAGTATGACACAACAACACATCTATATCGAATCATACCTAAATACCATATCCATGACCATCTGCAAAAGCTAATCCATATTATAAAAATACATAATAACATCAAAGATATTAAATGAAATGATCATAATCATCATGCATATGACTACAATGCATATGAAAACAAGTTAACTACCAAACATGACTATCTAACAGATATGCATATGACCACAATGATTAACTAACATCCATCATGCATGTAAACACAACAACAATAAAATGACAGGCATGTGCGTAACCAAAATGCATATAACAACCATTAACCAACATACTTGCATTCTCAAACATAAAAACATATACAGTGATCTACTATTACCACAAGGTCCGGTCCTATAACCTCACTCTAATAATGTACATCTCCTGCTCTATTTCGACCAACATATTAGCATCATAACATACCAACAACATCATGATGACATAAAATTCTTACAATGACTACCACAATGCATGCATAACAATCAAATAGGAAGCTAACATGCATGCATGACAAACACATTTTTCCCATCCAGTCCAAGTGTTTGAACCATGCTCTGATACCACCCTATAACCACCCCCTCCCATATATACCTAGTTTCACTGGCTTGCCCAGGTAAGCATGAGAGGAAGAGCTACAAGGAAATGACCTGACCTCCTAGGTTCCATTGAGGAAGTGGGGTCGATTGTGGAAGACACACTGACATCTCATCACATCCTACAGGGGCTACTGGTCACTCAGAGGCTGAGTAAACACCCTAGGTGGAAAACACCTCAGTTGCACACCCTTTTTGCTGACCTGGACTGCCAGCTGTAGGCATAACACTACATCCATGTAATTGTATACCTCCAGTCACATGCATAAGCTTGTGAGGTAGTGACTGCAATCCTAATTTCTCAGTTCTAAGCTTGCGACCCCAAAATCTGAGCCATATTTTCAAGGCTAGTCTCTAGATCACTACCCAAAACTTGATGAGACTTTCCAAAACAATAAATAATATCAAGACAAAGTTATTCATACAAAACCTTATCAAAAACTTGACCTAAATAGGCCTAACCATGAAAATAATCCAATCAAACACATGGCGAACATGTAATCTATAGGTCATGAATGCATATCTGATCATAGAGGTATGAAACTTATCTAAGATTCGTCAAGAAGGTCAAATGTCCTCTTATAATAGTCGCAATAACATATGTTATCTCATGTATTCATTAACCATTCATCAACAAATCAAACATATAGATAGCCATAGTTATAACCTATTATGAAACCATGCTTATCACCAACATATAACTATAATAATAACAATGGTAAAACAACCATAAAAGCCACATAATAACAAGTATAACTACTCATGAAATAGAAGAGGGAAATTTATCTTATTAACATATGCAAAAGCCAACCAATTCAGGGACTTCCATGTATCATCCGACCATAGATTGAGCTGAACCAAATCTTTCTTTCAACTAATCATCTGCATGCCATATCCCAAGCATGAATGTGGGACTCAAGCCCAAATCTACCAAGGATTCTCGAAGATCAAACCACCTCCACCCTCAAGCTTTACCACAATCCTGCCAAAATTGGTCAAAGGATTCCTAGGCCCAAACAAGGTTATAAACAACCAAGATTTACCGCAATACCATCATTATCGGTAAAGGGATTACTAGGCCCAAACAAAAAACATACACTACTAGGATTTACCGCAATCCCACCAAAACCATTCAAGGGATCACTCGACCCAAAACAAGCTTAGATACCTCAGGATTTCTTCACCAATACCTTAAGGAATTTTCTTGTCTCAACCCTCAGGCTTTACCGCAATCCCACTATTACTGGACAAGGGATTCCTAGGCCCTTGGGAAATTTCCTAAGATCACCTCACCTAGTTCTAAAACCATCCGAAAATCCAAATCTCAACCAAGTAAAGAACCCCATCACACCATGGCTATCTGGAAATGGCAAGGCAAGGCTAAAACCTCTGTCACACTGATAAAAACCCATGCCAATGATAGAAAAAGAACCAAATACACACATGCATGTACCATGCATGCACAAACCAACTAGTAAATCACACATGCAACCTGTTACCTACAAGTATTCCCGCTGAACCTACTTGAACCAACTTTTCATTGCTCGTTCATTTTCTTTCCTTGTCCTTCCTTTACCTTCCCTTGCTTTCTTTCCCAAATGCTAGAGTACTCCAAGAATTCTCTAAGTGTGCAAGAGTATGAGAGAATAGAGAGAGCTCCAAAATTAAACTCACAAAAGTCTCAACAACTAACAAAATCCATGAAATGATCCTCAGGAACCTTTTTATCATTTAGGCCTATATTTTCTTCATTTTCCTTCATTTTTCCTTCAATTTCCCTCTCATGCAAATGTGTGACCCTTCACCTTCCTTTTCTCCTATTTTCCTTTATTTTCATAAATAAAATGTCAATTATTGCCTCTTTGCCTTTTCAAAACCTTTTCCAATCCATTTTCCAACTTACTTAGCCATAATAAACCAAATGAACACCCACTACGATGTTTTACCCAACATTCAACTTGGAATATGTGTCCCATGACCTTGGTATTATTTTTCCTTTATTAAATTTTTTACATGAAATTTTAACTCAAGGCTATTACAGACCCCTCCCCCTTATGCGAACATTGTCCTCGGTGTTCTATGACACCTATGACCGACAAACCATTGAAAAGCCATCCTTCATCACTAATAGAGGTGCACCCATTATCTACTTTAGATGAATAACCAATGATCTTTTCTTATTTTCCTTATGGGGTGTTCTCTCAACTTCTAATTCTTCTTCATTTCTATTACATTCTAAACATGCATTTGAATAATTAATACCAATGACCTATTCTTTTACAATTACAACAGAATAACAACTTAGCTGAAGATCACTCCTAATTAGTACTTTATTTACCTCTACCTTCATCCTTTAGATTATCAACAAGTTGAGTAGTTATGAAAAATGGATCTTCTTAAAGGTCTTATTCATTACTTGACAACCATGGTCTTCAATATTTATTAGTGCCATTTTATTTCTTTCCTTCATATACACATTACATCTTATCTAGCATTTCTTTTTGAATTCTCACAATGTCTCACTTTATCAAATTTAGGATTTGATAGACCTTTCAAGATAACCTTGTTTTCTTATGTATTATGTCCGTTGTTCTCTCCATTCACTATGGAGAACCATACATGTAAGTCAAGAGCCATTAAAAAAACTTCCATTCTTACCTTCCAAAGTACATAACCTAATCCATTCAAAAATGGTACTCCATCTCAGGGAAGCTAGTCCTAGTTAGCCTTGGTCCTTGAAATCTACCTTCCAGCAAATAAACTGTTCCTAAAGGAACCTGCTATGATACCAATTGTTGGAAACTAGGATAATATTGAGAGGGTTTGGCGAATCAATATTATGACCAATTTCAACAATTATTACGAAAATACAACATTTCACTTCATTTATCAATCAAATATGTAAACAACTCATGAATCACACAAAAACATCATAAACAACATACACATATCTAACACACAGAAACACAAGATGTATGTGGAAACATATAAATGGATAAATCCAAGAAATCTTGTTTTGTTTCTTTATGCAAATGCAAGCTCTAACCTTCTATTACATTATGTTTACTGGAACCAACCAGAAGGAAGCACCCACCCCCTGATTTGCAAGAACCCACTTTCAAGAGGCACCAACCCCCAATCGTTTTATAAGCACCAACATGAAGGAAGCACCAACTCCCTAATTTGTAAGAACCCACTTCTAGGAGGCATCCACTCCCATGTTGTTTTATAGGAACCTAAAATATCCCCTTTTCATAACATTTTCATACTCAAATCTACATGTACTTTGTCACTTTAAACGTCAGATTTGTAGTTTTTGCTCTCACTACTTGAACCTTCAATCAACTAGATATTTCACTACACTACCAATATACTCAAGTTATTTATACTTCTAATATTAACTATTTCTATGATTTGGAACTCTCCCCTTAGGCCCAAATATGATAACAGCTTCTCAAATATGCTCAGACAACACTTTATCTACAGTCCCAGGTCTGATATCAACACTCATATTTGCTTCTTTTACCACTCAACAACATCTCAAATTCCATATCTACATACAAATCTGTTATGGGATCTTCTACCCAACTCATCCTTCTTCAACACTCTTCAGACTCTCTCAAGCCTTTCAATTATTCATTGGGATAGCTAGCCTTCCTCTATTGATTTCATTTTCTTTTATAATTCTATCCATCATTTACCAAGGGTTTCAGTCCATGGTATTTTTCTCTTTGAATGTATCAATAGCAATATCATTTGACTTAATGAAGACAATGGAATGGGTATATTCCATAGCTCTAGCACCCTTTAAACATCTCACGAGTTATTCTACTTAGCTATAATAACATTTTTTACACAGAGGTTCTCTTACACATATATTTTCTTTACATTGCCTTAACTCCCCTTATATATGCAATCATAAGTGTGCCTTCGTCCAACAACCTTTAGTTTCTTAACTGAATTTAGTGCCTAATCGCCAAATTTTCATTTTATCTACTCCCCTCGACTTCACCTCTCTGGTGCATGTAACCAAGGGTAAGGACAAACATATTTAGCACAAAAGGCACTTACTCTCTCAACTTCCACAATTAACATTAACCAACAGTTAAATCACCTACGACTTTCGTTGTTTCTCATTCAACCACCATTTCGATCAACAATTTTATTCATCCCAATGCCCCCACCCCTCTTTACATGGTCGATGGTTAATGGAGGTTGGGGGGGGGGGGGGGGTTGTGATTTGTCATTTTGTGCATGAGCACAAAATCTTGGGATTCACACAGATTGCACAATAGATATCTATCTTAGGGTCCCCCTGATAGTGGAGGAAATATTGGCAGAAATGTTGGTAATACTCAAGGTCCCCCTCCTAGAGGTAACGTTAGCACCTCACAAGAAATGATTGTATGAGAAAGAAAAGTGATGTATTTCAATATTTTAAAGAGTTCAAAAATATAATTGAAAATCAAAAAAGAAAATACATCAAGATCCTCTTATCAGATGAAGTGGGAGAATATACTTCAAGTGAATTCGTCAAGTACTGAAAATCCCATAGAATTGTACAACAATACATAGTACCACATACACCACAACATAATGGAGTGGATGAAAGGAAGAACATAGCCCTAGTAGAATGTGCAGGGAGAATGTTAAAACGTTAAAATATTTCCAATGATTTTTGGGTTGAAGTTGTTAGCATTGTTGTCTATTTGAAAAATAGAAGTCCAACTAAAACTTTAGATCATAAGACTCCTTTTTGAAGTTGTTTATGGTTATAAAACAATAGTGAGTCATTTAAGAATATTTGGATGCAAGGCATTTTCTCATGTCCGAAAGAAGATAGGATAAAACTTGATGCAAAAGCTATCAAGTGTATTGTCATTGGTTAATCTTATGATCATAAATAATATAAGATGCTTGATACCTACACACATAAAGTTTTTGCAAGAAAAGATGTGCGATTTCATGAGCATACATATGAAGGGCATAAGGAGGATATTTATGATGCATGGCACATTCCTTATGATTATGATGATGTCAAAGAGGAAATAGATGATAAGCAGGAACAAAAAGAGGAGGAAGAATCCATTAACATGGACACCTATAGTAGCAACAACACACAAAGAGGAAGAGATCACTCACCACAAGGTAGGAGATGAGATGAAAGAAGTGAAGCACCAAGAAGGTCATCATATCAAACTCAACCACCGATAAGATTTAAAGATTATGCCTTAATGACTAAAGTAATGAATTTCATAGAACCTTTGAATTTCAAACAAGAAAATAAGCATAAAGAATGGAGGGATGCAATGAATAATATGATTCCATAATGAAAAATCATACTTGGAAATTACGAGAAATCTTAAAATAAAGTACCCATAACATTCAAATGATTTTTCAAAACCAAATTTAATGTTCATTGAAGTATAGATGAATATAAGGCTAGTTTGGTTGAAAAGGTTATTCATAGAAAGAGGGAATTGATTATGAAGAAACTTTTGCACTAGTGGCTAGTTAAACACAATTAGATTCATGATTGCATCAGCTACAAAATATAAACGGAAACTACATTAGATATATGTCAAATGTTCTTTTTTGAAGTGAGAACTAAAGGAAGAAGTATATCTTGTTTGGCTAGAAGGGTTTGTTAAAAAGGGTCAAGAGCACCTTATTTGTAATAAATAAAGTTTTATATGGATTAAAAGAGGCACCAAGATCTGAGTAATATCTGAGGAAGATTGAATATTTATTTCCTCACAAAGGTCTTAAGAAAAGCAAGAGTGACTGTAACTTGTATATCAAGTCAAGTTAAAAGGGGCGTGTTATTATGATTTCCTTGTACGTCGATGATTTTATTATAATAGTAAATGCTTCTAAGTTAATTAATTAAGTTAAAGGACAATTTTCACTGGTATTTGAAATTAAAGCCAATGGTGAATTGCATTATTTCTTAGGTCTTGAAATATGGAAAGAAGTTGGTTAGACATTGGTTACACAGAACAAATCTACTAGAGATATACTCAAAATATTCAAAATGGGCCAATGTATGGTAGGATAAATACCTTTCAAACATAGTGCCAAACTCTAAAATGATGATGGGACAAGAGAGGTGGATGGTACACTATATCATCAACTGGTGGGCAGTCTAAGTTGTCTCACTGCAACTAGGCAGGATGTTGCATATTCAGCCAACATCTTGAGTCATTTCATGGCCAAGCCTCTTGAAATCCATCAGAAAGCAGTGAAGTGAGTTCTTGAGCATCTGAAAGGGACTGTTAACTTTTGTATTAAATATATTGATGATTTTGATGTTGATTTGGCAAGTTATTTCAATTTGAATTGGGCCAAAAATTACTGATGACAAAGGATCAACCTCAGGATATGCATTCATTCTTTGTTTCTAGGATTGGGGCATGTAGCAACAAGAAACAACCAGCTCTTTATTTACCATCAACTAAATCTAAGAACAAAGCTTTGTGCAGTGCTACTTGTGAAGCAATATGGTTTAGGCGAGTTCTCGAAGATGTGGTAGTAACACAAAAAAAATGGCAACAATTATCAAATGTGATAATAAAATCACCATTAAAATGGCCATCAATGCTATATATCATGCAAGATCTAAACATTTTGAGGCTCAACATCATTTTGTTGAGGAAAAGATGTAGTCCAGGGAAATTGATTTAGTTTATTGTAATACCAATGAAAATGTGGCAAACATCTTTACAAAGCCTCTTAGAAAGGAAAAATATGAAGTATGTAGGAATTAATTGGGTGTGGTAGAAAAACAAATCTCCATTAAGGGCGGTGTCAGGATAATGAAGAAATTTAGAAGATTCCACAATTTATAGAACTTGTTATGTTTTTGTTTGGATGGATTTCCTAATTAGTACTTGTTAGTTGTCAGATCTTATATTCTAGGAATTTTTTGAACCAAATTATAATCCTATATATGCATGATATTTCTGGTTTGGTGAACATAAGTGTGACTGGTGCAGTCTCTTGTGTGAGTGATTGTCTCACCAATGAGTTGCAACACTTCATCCAATAATTTGTCTTCCATATTTTCTGATTATTTCTTGTTGTTTAAAATACATTTTTTGTTGACTTTGGGTGGCATCGCATGTGCTCTAGCTCTGAAATTTGGTGGAGGGGCTAGAACACATAAGATATCCAGAACCCAGAAATCCTTTGGAGAAATTCCACCCGCATGAGGAGTTATTAAAATAATTAATATTTTTAATGGGTTCCTAAGTATAAACTTAGGAAAATAAAAATATTAATGTGTATTAATAAAAATATGGGTGAGAAGGTTCTAAGTGGCAAGGATCAAGCCTGTTTTGATCATCCAGTTGTTTGATTTATCGAAATATCTGTCTCCAGATAGACGTACTTCTATGTTGGGTGAGCCATATTTGGCACCCTAGTTGTATTCAAGAATCTGCTTAATAATACAAACCCTCTATATGTTGCATTGGTTTTCCCGAATTGGGTTTTTCCAGGGATGATTATCGAAAAATAACGATGTCCCTTGTGTGATTGTCTCAGTTTATTTCAGTTCATGATCTGTATGTATGTGTAGGCTGCAATAGTGTTTCTCATCGATGTTTATGTAATTAAATAACATGTTAAATGCAACAAACAAGTAGGAGATGATAAACCAATGGTTGCAGTAGGGGTTTTTGATGTGTAGATTCAGAAATTCTCACATTTTTGAATACATAAATAGATTCGTCACCGTGAAAAAATATCTAAGGCACTCAATCTTTGCAAATTAAACAACTTAAGCTTATGATTTTTAAAATCCTGCAGTGGATTTTGAACAAAATTGACCATAAAAAATGTAGAGAAGTGAGTCATTTTATCTATAGGTTAAACTACAAGTAATTATTGGAATATATATATTTGGTTGTTGGGTTGAGTATCACATGGCTCAAATTAGTATTTGAGTTTCACAACGATAAAATTTGATTCGAATTCAAATATCTCCATAAAATTTGAATAAAATTAATTATTAAATTCAAATATATATAACTCATTAACTTATATATATATATATATATATATATATATATATATATATATATATATATCTCAATTATTATGTATAAACTTACTAACAATGCTTACACATATTTTAAGTATATAATACTAAAAAACTTAACTAAAATCTAATTTTTCATATTATAGGTTGGTTATGAATGTAACTACGTACTCAACGATGAAAATATTTTTTTATCTCTCTTTACATTTAAATTAAATGGTATATATACTTTTTACAATTTAAAATTTCATTATATTTAGATTAGTTAATACAAACAATGTTAGTTAATCATATTTCTTAATTTTTGGTGATGACATTCAACAATACAGTATTTTATTAGTTGTTTCATTTTTATGATGAAATCTTTTTATTTGTAAGCCTGGCAAGACCTTTTCATTCATTTTCTTCAAAAAGGATAGGTTACAATCATAAATCAAGTGGTAAGGTGGCCTCAACCTGCCCAGAGGGAAACGAGATCTATTGGCCACCTAACTACATTATAGGTCATCCAAAAACATAAAAGTTTAATATTGTCAAGTAAAGCTATATATGTCTGAGTATATTTAAACTTTCTATATTCTAAATAGATAAAACCAGAAAGAATACTCTGCATATTCTTCATATAGAAAAATTAAAAACCAAAACTAATCTGAACATGTTACTGATCGTCAAAAGAATCCATTGGAGCTTGATCCTTCGTGCTCGACCCAGGGAGTTATGTATGTGGGAGGCACGAAATATGTCTCTCAATGTGACTAAGATAGCCATTCTGTTGTTGGAGCTAGAACTATATCAATTGGAATTCCTTATGGATTTCCGAAAATCCATGATTAGACTTGGAAGAATCAACAGGAGGATTAGCCAAATCTTTGGCTGTTAGAAAATTATATATTACAGAGCAATGGAACACATAAAATATATTGCAGAAATATAAACACTGAAGACACATAAAACAAGACAGACACAGATATACGTGGTTCACCCAATTTGGGCTACATCCACAGAGAAACAACCAGTCCTTCCTTTTATATTATCCAGCAAACTGAAGAGATACAACCTACAACAGATCCACTTTAATTCCCTCTTCTCTCTCACACAATCTACTCTCTCTTTCTCACTCAGAATACAGATCTACATAGGTGCAATAAAATTCCCTCATATATAGCGAGGGGTTGCCTTCTAGGGCAAAAAAACCTAAATTAAACATAACTTCTACCATCAAATATCCGCCTAATGAATGGCCCAGATTGACTACAAAATTACAACATTTTACAAGACAATTTTACATCTATTTTTAGCTTCGGGGGCGCTGCCCCCCCCCCCCCCCCCTGGACCCACCTTGCAACGCAAATATTACGGGCAGTGTTGCCGCCACATTACAAACTGGGGTCCAATGCGGTGATACCTCTGAATAAATAATATAATCAGGCTCCACACCCAACAATCTCCCACTTGGAGACTGATTATTGCAACTCCATCACTGCTTCATTTGATGGACAATGACTCCTCTTTGGACCTGGTTGTTTCTCATCTTCTTCATCATACTTGAAGGCCAATTGAAACTGAGTAGAATCTCAGTTTCTCCCTGGTTACAACTTTTGTTAACATATTTGCAGGATTTTGGCTAGTGTGTATCTTTTCCAGCTTCAACTGTCCATCTTCCAACACTGACCGTATGAAGTAGTACTTGAGTTGTATATGTTTAGTCTTGGAATGAAATCCAGAGTTCTTTGGAAAGATGTATGGCACTATGGTTGTCATTGTATAACCTGTCCAACTCCTACTTCTTACCATATTCATCCAGAAACCTTTGTAACCAAATCATTTCTTTACTAGCCTCTGTCGCAGTAACATACACTGCTTCTGTGGTTGAGAGTGAAACCCAACTGGCAGTTGTACCACCTACAGTAAACACATACCCTATTGTGCTCCTCCTGTTATCTCTATCACCAACCATATATGCATCAACATATCCCTGTAGAGCAATGTTTGAAGCACCAAAGCATAATGCTTGATTTGTGGTACCTCTCAAATAATTGAGAATCCACTTCACCGTCATCCAATGTTTTCTCCTGGATTGTTCATGTACCTGGTTACAACTCCCACTGCATGTGCAATATCAGGCCTTGTGTATACCATTGCATACATTAAGCTTCCAACTGCTGATGCATATGGAACTTTAGACATATAAGCCATTTCTTCCTGAGTCTTAGGACACACCTCCTTACTTAGTTTGAAATGGCTAGCCAAAGGTATACTAATTGGTTTTTCATTTTGCATATTAAATCTTTTTAACACCTTTTCTATGTACTCACTCTGAGACAATGTTAATTTTTTATTCTTCATGTCTCTAGTTATTCTCGTACCAAGGATTTGTTTTGCAGCACCTAAATCCTTCATTGCAAATGAATTCGCCAATTTTCTTTTGAGCACATTTATTTCCTGCATGTTAGAACATGCAACAAGCATGTCATCTACATACAATAACAATATAATATAACTTCCATCATTTTTCCTTTTGAGATAAACACAATGATCAGAGTGACATCTAGTATAATCTTGCTCAGACATAAACCTGTCAAATTTTAGATACCACTGCCTTGGAGCCTATTTTAATCCATACAAGCTCTTCTTCAACCTGCACACTAGTTTATCCTTCCCTTTTAACTCATATCCTTGTGGCTGCTGCATATATATCTCTTCCTCCAAATCCCCATGGAGAAAGGTTGTCTTTACATCTAACTGCTCAAGATGCAAACCTTCAGCTGCTACTAGACTTAAAATAGTTATGATTGAAGTCATTTTAACAACAAGAGAAAATATCTCGTCAAAGTCTATGCCCTTTTTCTGTGCAAACCCCTTCACCACATGTCTAGATTTATACCTTTTTCTACCTCCATCTTCTTCCTTTAACCTGTAAACCCATTTATTCTGCAATGTTGTTTTACCTGTAGGCAACCTGACTAAGTCCCAAGTCTGGTTATGTGCTAAGGATTCCATCTCTTCTTTCATGACTTGCTCCCACTTCCTCCTCATTTCTACCTGCACTGCTTCTTCATAACATTCTGGTTCACCAGAATCAGTCAACAATACATAATATAATGAAGGAGAGTATCGTTAAGGGGTCTACTTATCCTAGTAGATCTTCGAACACCACTTTCAGGTGTTTGAGGTGCTTGTTGTTGTTTTGGTTGTTGTTGTGGTTGTTGTTGTTGTTCTGGTTGTTTATCATTATGATTTTCAGGCACCATCACTTTTTCTGTGATCTCATCAAGCACTGTGTATTCTCTGTTTTCTTTTCCTTGTTTCTTTTCCTACAGTTGATCCTTATACAAAACCTTTTCATTGACTATGGCATCTCTACTCCTAATGATTTTGTGTTTTTCATAATCATAAAAGCAATAACCAAAATAATTAACACCATATCCAATAAAGGTACATTTCTTTGATTTTGCCTGAAGCCTTGTTCTATTTTCTTTATTAATGTGGACAAAGGCTTCACAACCAAAAGTATTTAAAAATGAGTAGTTTACCTTTTTACTTATCCATGCCTCCTCCGGAATACCACCATCCTAGGAACTTGAAGGCCCTCTGTTTATTAGATAAATAACAGTATCTAGAGCATCTGCTCAAAATTGTAAAGGCAATCTTGCATGAAATCTCATGCACCTTGCACGCTCCATGATTGTCTTGTTCATCCTTTCTGACACACCATTTTCTTGTCGTGTTCCTGGAACTGTCTTCTCTCTACGAATTCCATTCTCTAAACAGTACCTATCAAACTCCTTGCTGCAATATTCACCTCCATTGTCTGATCTGAGACACTTCAACCTTTTTCCTGTCTCATTTTCAACAAAAGCTTTCCATTTCTTGAAAGTATCAAATACATCATATTTATTTTGAATACAATAAATCTAGGTTTTTCTAGTTGCATCATCAATAAAAGTAACATAATAACGAGAGCCGCCGAGAGATGATACCCGAGTAGGTCCCCATACATCTGTATGCACAAGCTCTAATTTTTCGCTATTCTTTTCTTTCCCAACTCTGAGGAATTTGACTCTCTTCTGTTTTCCATAAACACAATTCTCACAGAATTTTAAATCAACATGCTTCAAACCTGGCAACAAATTTCTTGAGTGAAGAATCTGCATCCCCTTCTCACTCATGTTCCCAAGCCTATGATGCCACAATTCCATATCTTCTCCTATAGAGGTTAAAGCGTTAACATAATTAGAAATACCATTGCATAAATACAATGTACCAACATTTTCCCCTTTTGCTATTACCAGGGATCCTTTAGTGACCTTCCAGGCTTTATCTGTAAAAGTTGTCACACAGCCTTCACCTCCCAACTGCCCTATTGAAATTAGTTTTTTCTTCAGATCTAGAACATGCCTGACCTCCTTCAATAGCCATTGATTTCCATTTCGTTGTTTTATGAAAACTGTACCCATTTCAATGATTTTACAGGGTTTATCATCATCCAATCGAACCTGTCCAAAATCTCCTTGAACATAATCATGAAAATGTTTCCTATCAGGTGTGGCATG
Source organism: Pinus tabuliformis (assembly GCA_031772625.1). NCBI lineage: Eukaryota > Viridiplantae > Streptophyta > Pinopsida > Pinales > Pinaceae > Pinus > Pinus tabuliformis. Next base: position 939,516,562 of record CM062805.1, read on the forward strand.
GAATGAGGCCCCTGAATCTACCACCCGGGCATCAATAATATTTTCTAATGAAAGAATCAAAGCATCTTGCAACACATCACCTGTCACATTCGCTTCATGATTGTTTTCTTGTTGCGCATCTCCTTCTTTTCCCTTCTGAGAATTGTAGTCTTTCGTCAGGTGTCCTTTCTTCCCACATTTCCAACACACTATCCCCGATCTGGACTTGGATCTGCCTTTCCTTGACTTACTCTGATATCCTAGGCTCTTTCCTCTTTCCATTTTTCTTCCCCTAGTCTTTGTGGTCAAAGCATTGCCTGATGTCTCACCAGAGTTTTTTCGTCGCATTTCCTCACTAAGGATTGCACTGACAACATCATCAAACTTTAAAGTACTAGATCCAGAGACAGAGTTACTAATGGCCATAACTAAACCATTCCAACTTTCTAGTAATGAGCACAGAAATAGCAGAGCCCTAACTTCATCATCAAAAGTTACCCCTACAAAACTTAACTGACTGGTAACTATATTAAATTCATTTAAATAATCAGCAACAGATCCACCTTGCTTCATAAGAAATACATGATTTGAGGCCGAGGGTTTTTCGTATAGTTTGGCCAATGCCGACATTAAACCCCCTGTTGTCGTTTCCTTTGAAATATTAAAGGCTACCGACGTTGCTAGGCACAACCATATTGTTCCAAGTGCCTTTCTATTGAGAATATCCCATTCTGTGTTTTTCATACTCATTGGCTTCTTTGCCTTTCCGCTCAATGGTTGGTACAGATATTTTTGGTACAAATAATCTTCCATCTGCATCTTCCATGGCTGGTAGTTTTGGCCGTTAAATTTTTTGACCCTAAACCTACCATCTTCCGCCATTGCTCCCACTCGAACCTGGAATCCTTCTCTCCTGTGAGTTTATCAGCCAAATAGACCTTCGGCTCTGATACTAGTTGTTAGAAAATGATATATTACAGAGCAATGGAACACAAAAAATATATTGCAGAAATATAAACACAGAAGACATATAAAACAAGAGAGACGCAGATATACGTGGTTCACCCAATCTGGGTTACGTCCACGAAGAAATAGTTGGTCCTTCCTTTTATATTATCTAGCACACTGAAGAGATACAACCTACAGCAAATCCATTGTAATTCCCTCTTCACTCTCACACAATCTCCTCTCTCTTTCTCACTCAGAATACAAATCTACATAGACGAAATAAAATTTCCTCATATATAGTGAGGGGTTGCCTTCTAGGGCAAAAAACCCTAAATTAAACATAACTTCTACCATCAGGTCTCCGCCTAATGAACGGCCCAGATTGACTACGAAATTACAACATTTTACAAGGCAATTTTACATCTATTTTTAGCTTCGGGGGCACTGCCCCGGATCCCCCGCTAGGGTGGGACTCCTAAAGATTGTTGCCCCCCCCCCCCTGGACCCCCCATGCAACGCAAATATTACAGGCGGCGTTGCCACCACATTACAAACTAGTGTCCAATGCAGTAATACCTCTGAATAAAGAAGATAATCAGGCTCCACACCCAATATTGACTACTATATTCTTCATTACCCAATAAAGGTATATTGTCTTCTTATACTGAGAAGACTTACCTCTGGAATGAACAGGGTCAGGCACCAAATCCTGCCAGTCACCCAAGTCAATGTCTGTGTCTGTAGCTTGTTGGTTCAACTCATCTTCCCAATCTGAAATTAACTGGAAGACCTGTTGAGGAGTACCAATTTGAAATGCATGAGCTGCATCTTAGATAAGTCATGAGGTTGTCTTGCGGCCTCTACTTATCGTTGGGTGAAGTTTGGTTTTACTACCTTCACGCTCGGCCCTGGCTTCCTACTGCATCCACAGATGACACCAGCTTGAGAGCCTTTCACAGAGGTGGGGCGAGCCATATGATATTTTAACTTTGAACTCCTAGTATGATAGACCTTGGGACAATGCGTTAGAACCTTGGGCTCGTGACAAGAGACAAGATTAAAGTGTTGGAAACCTTTTAGAACATAACAACCTGCAAGGGTATCATGGCATGAATGCAAATAATAGTGAGTATAAAGGTGAGCTACCCAATAATTTTTGTGGAAAATGCTTTGGACCTAGCACCGGAGTCCAGAGACAATTAACCAAGGATCCTCAAGTCAAATTAGGATAGAATAAAGAGACACGCTAGATAAGCCAAAACCGGGAGAACCCAATACTTATTGACCAACAAAACGAATGAGTAGTCAAGGTAATTACCACAAGAAGCCATGCATGAGATAGGGATAAATTACCATATCTAAAAACCCCAATACATCCCCATACGAGATAACAAGATTCAGAAATATATAGAAACAATAGTGAAATATTCAAACAGACCATCATAAAAACCCATTGTTTCCTTCCAACAACTGTGGGTGAGCTTTCAGCGGACGCCATACTTCGATATGTAAACACTTATCCAATGAAAAATAAGAGAAATTGAGTGAACATGGGAGGTGGGGCAAGAGAAACCTAAAAGAGAAACATGCATGTTGGGAGATATTGTTGAGGGAAGGAGGTCGTTTTCACCTGGGTGGTGGACCACTTGAAGCTTCATCACAATCCCACGTTGATCAACGAACAAATATGTATCAATATACTTTATTAGAGCATGAAAATTGTGGAACACTATTGAGGAATTGCCATCATAAAACCCCGACTTAGAGGTGGTCCTGCCACCTTCCCTTTGCCATAAATATTATGCGCGCGCGATGCCACCTCTCCATACGGCTCAAATGTGTGAGGGTTGGTGTAAATATGCCCTCCTACCTTGCCCTCCATCACATTAAACATGTCAATGATCCCAATGCATCCGACTTGCACCCCGATTGGGGCTTTATGATGAAATCTATATTTTTATTATTTTTTAGTTTAATTAAGCCATATTTAAGCTAAGCGGCAAGTACTAGCCACTTATAGCCCTTGTTTTTGGTATATATATGTAACAACTAAAATCTAAGTTAAGTTCATATTATAGGCTTCTTATAAATGTAACTATTCCTATTAATTATAATACCTACTCAAACGATCAAAATCTTCTTTTGTCAATATTTGCATTTGAATTAAATCTTAAATTGTAATAGATATATATATATATATATATATATATATATATATATATATATATATATATATATATATATATATATATATATATATCCACACACTTTTTACAATTTCACTATCATTAGATTACAAAAGATTGGTTGGAAGTGCAACTTTTTATTATTTATTTACATTTTTTATTGCAATTTCATGACAATATGAATGGAGACACATGAGAGCTAGCTTCTATGACCCAGTTTTTGTTTTTGGGGTTCATAGTGATTTGTTGTGTAATATCAACACCATCAAGCAAAAAGAAATGACTTTTCCTTTACTTCACAAATCAATTAAGAGGATGTTAATGTCTAAAGAATATTTCTGTTGTGACTAAATCTCTTAGTTAAAGAATAATTTCCCTTTTAGTTGAAATAGTGAGAGAGTTATTTGTTTATTCAAGTTATTATAGTCACTTGAAGAAGTGGTGAGAGAGTTAATTGATAGTTCAAATTATTTTAAGTGAAGATATGTTTAGGAAATTGGTGAGACAGTTAATTGTTAGTTAAAATTATTTTAAATCAAGATATTTTTAGGAAATTCTTGAAAATCCTAAATATTTTTATAAAGTATTAATATAAACAAATCTAAATTATGTTTAAAATTTATTTAATAATGAAAGAACAAACAATTGACCTTTATTTTAAGTTATTTCTAGTCATATCAAACATTTATTTAATAAAAAAACAACAATTAATTGTTAGTTTAAATTGTTCTTAATCAAAATGTTTTAAAAAAATCTAAATAATTTAGGAAATTTATTTAATAATTATTGTAAAAAACAACAATTAACTCTTAGTTTAAATTATTCTTAATCAAGATGTTTTAATTTTTTTTAATATTTTAAGAAAATTATTTAATAATGAACAAAAAAAAAATTAACTAATTGGTAATTAAATTTTAAATATTTTAGGAAATTTAATTAATAATGAGAAAAATAAACAATTAACTAAATGTTAGTTTGAGTCATTTCTAGTAAAGATATTTTAGGAAATTCAAAAACCGGTTTGGAAAAAAAAATTATTTAATAACCAAAAAGGGTTGGAGTGTTGTGCAACGTTCAAAATTGAACCCTTCCTAGCCCTTCCTTGGGCTGCTGGCCCTTCTTAGTAGGGCTAAAAAAAATACACTTCGAAAAAAATTAAAATATCAAAATCACTCATAAATTACAAAGGTTAGATTAAATTTCTATATTTCAAAAGAAAGGAAATATTTTAATAACTTGTCAATAGTTTTTTAAGTTTATGAGAAATTTGAGTATGGACCAGCGCATAAATCACTCTGACTAGTGATAGTTTCATAGAAGAGACCAATAAAAGTCCAGCTGACCTCACACGATTTAATAATTATGTCATGATTTGGGGACATTTCCTTAAGGCCCCCAACTTATGCCAACATGTTGTAACCTGCAACATGATGATGGTACTATTACACTTAGCACAGGGTAGTAGAGCACATGGAATACCCATTCAACAATTATGTGCATGCTCTCGCTCCTCCTCGATTATCCTTGAGGGATCTTTCCCTGCATCCATTTTTTCCATTTTCATTTGAATTGCAACCCATCATACACAGAAGGACAGTTGTCATTCAATGCTAGACTATAAGGTATTCTTCATTATCCTCCTCATATCTTCATTAGCATTTGGTTTTTCATTCTATGGATTCTTTAATGCAACACTCCTTGAAGTAATGGCAACCTTCATGGTCACACAATGTATCCTGGGCACCATAGAATCCACACCCCAGGAAATCAACATTGTGGCTAGATACCCTTAATGCAATTGCTTGCCATCATTCCATCACAGGCATCGGTGTTGGATTTGTTTTCTACATTGTTAATGGTGGGAATTTTTATTATCATAATTATATGAATCTACCAACTATGAAAATAATATCTATCTTATACCAAGGGTATTGGACTCCACAACTATACTACTCTCATTCAAACTCTTTCTTGTTTTTCTTCGTTGCTTAAATCCATACGGATTTCTTGTCCAAGTACCATTTTTCATGAAGTGTTTGTTCTCTGTCATAAAGCTACATGTTTCCTTGAATGTTACAAAACATAATTCAGCAAAGCAATGAATAACCTATCAACAAATCTATAGTCAAATCCTATGGCATCTTGCTAAGGTTGAATTTTGTCTATCTCAATCTTGCTAAGGGATTTTTAATTTATGTATTTACTTATTCTATTGTTTTTATTTATTTAATAGGTGTAAATCTTGAAAAATATCTCCTATTGGTCATCCTAAGAAGGATTAAAGACAATTGTCAATTGTTTAATCATTTAGCCTTGCACAACATTTGAATCAACCATGTAATATTCAAAATGAAGTTGATGCTCATCTACATGAATAAGATGAATCAAATAGTGTAGAGCTTGTTGAAAGAGAAATCCCATCAAAGAAACACAAAATAATATTCAAATCTAGATGAAATACAAGATTTCCATGGGCTTATATTGTAAAATATTGTAATGGTCATGAAAGGATAAAATGTTCTTGATATGTTAAATTTAAAAGTGAGACTCCATTTGCAAAAGAGGGAACTACCACTCTTCAAGTTAGTGGTCTAAGTGGCCATGCAAAATCAGAAGCTCATAATTGTTTTTTACAATTTTTGGAGGGAAAAAACAAACGAATCAATATTCCAATCACTAAACATGTATAACTAATAGTAGGTGTTGAGAATGAGAGAATTATATGAGTGATTGAAAACATGTATTTTGTTGTTATACATGATTTATATTTAGAAATTTATAGGCCAATATGTGACTTGAATAGGTATAAATGCACTCCACGCATGCTTCTAACAGATGAATATTCTACATACACAAATATGACACTAAGAAAAGAGTTTCTTCAAGTTTCTAGAGAGGTGTATTGGAACAAACTAAAAGAGGAGATTTTACATAGCTGATTTTACTCAATTTTAGTTGATGAGAGCATTGATCAAATTATGGAACACCAATTGATTGTTTATATTACATATTTGATGAATGGAGAAAGAGTTCAATGTTTAACAAAGTTTATATGTTTTCTTCAAATAAAGTATGGAATAGCTCAATGTATGTATGATTTAGTGAGAACACTTTTAGCATAAATGGATTTATATTTGATGAAGTTTGTTGATTTTGGTTCAGAAGGTGCATATTCCATGAGGGGTATTCATGAAGGTTTATATTCTAAGCTTCATATGCTCCTCATTTATTAGTTATCCATTGCATAGCTCATAGGGAAGCATTAACAACCAATGAGGCTTCATCTCATTTTCTAGAGTTGCAATATATTAACAAATTTGGAAACAAAGTTTATTCATGGCTTGGGAAATCAACTAAAATACATGGAAAATTGAGAGAGCTAATGTATACATTTCAAATCACTAAGTTAGTGGTCTTACAAATTCATCAAATTAGGCAGCTCTCTAGAGGAAAGGTCATGGAAAGACTTGTTAAACTCATGCATTCTTTGTTAAAGGATTGGGAGTTAGGGGAGAAAAAAATGTATGAGTTGGCAACAATATTTCAAGTGCAATTTTGCATCCATCTACTTGCAGACATCCTCGTTGAATTAAATAAGTTGAATCAAAAGTTTGAATAGGAACATGTTGATATTACATCTATTGGCACTATTTTAGATGTTTCTATTAGCATGCTTCGTAAATGATTTTTGGGAAGAACTTTTGGTGTATACACGGTGCACATGTCTTATTTTTTAGTTAAAGCATAAACAGGAACCCTTAAATTTCTAGATAGCATAGGTATGGTACATTTACAGCCATTTAGGTTCGAAATTATTCCAAAGATGAAAAGATCGAGGCTACTAAATGATTGTATTCTTTTGGGAAAATGTTTTGTTGTAAATGTGATTAAATATTTAGATAGGATATTCATAGATTTACATGTATTTAATGTGGCTAAGTTTTTCACTTCTCAATGATGGGACCAGCCCTTTGAAACTTCGCGATTTTATTAAATGATTAACGTGGTGATTATGCAGATAAGACTCCTGATGGTTTAGTGTTAGATGTTTTGATTATCATATTGATTACTCGGTACTTGGAATTTACTATGAAGGAACACCTATCCCATTCTCGAGATGCGCATTCCTCCCTTTGGTTTACTCTCCCACTCTCCATTCATTTGGCATTTTGGTCATTCTCTGTTGCCCGAGAGGGTTTTTGGACTATTCCTTTGTTACTGTAGTTGGTTTGGTTCAATGGCGCTCTGGTTTTGGCCTCTGCTCCAGTCACTGGTTCTGTTGGTGGTCTGCTACTGAGTTGCTCTGCTTTCTGGTTCTCGTGGATGCTTTTCGTGGTCACTATTTCATATATGCTTTTGTTATTACGTTTTTGTCTTTCTTCACCAAATTCCTTTGTTGTTTAACTGTTATTTATCTGCAATGCTCCAGGTTGCCGCCGTCAAGGGTCTTAGCATTCGGTCTCAGCTCCTCTGCAAACAATAGTAAGTCCTCCCTCCATGATTTACTTACTTTGTCGATACTCTTCTCTTTCATGGTTGGCGACTGGTCGAGACTCTTTTCTAGTCCAACGCTGCCTTCCTTGTAGGTTTCTGTGTTTGCAAACCCTTGCTCTACTTAATCTTGTTTTTTTTAAGATTCTACACCCTCAGGTCTGTAATGCATTTGATGGTTGCTCTTGCAGGTGACTCGTCGGCGCCTCAAGTGTGGTCTTTGGCTCTGTTCCACGATTTGGCTGTTGCTGGCCCAAACGGGTAGGGTCTTGTCCTGCTTTTACTTATTAATGCCTAGGGTTTTGAACTGAGCTTCGACTCTCCTCTCTATTGTCTTGATAAGCCGAATCTATTGATAGGTTTTGGGCATGAAAGTCCTCTGTCTGTAATGGTATTGGCACTTATAGTTTGGCTTATCTTTTCAACGTTGTTGTGGTTTTGAGTCTTTGTGACTTCGTTCGTGGGTTCACTGTGTTTAAACCAACTTGTTATGATCCCATCGACCCTGTCACTCTTCTGATGCCTGTAACAAAACACTGTTTCACCAGTCCCTAACACTACATTTATTTAATGCATCCAATATTGTTATGTAACGAGAAAAGAAAAAAATAAAAAACAAACAAAGTAGATTCAGTTGCGAATGGACCGGATGATCTTGAAAAATTCTTGTATGATTTGTATTTTTTTTAGTTTTCTGCTCTAATCGAATCAATCTTTTCAATGTCTCATTTTTCTTCTTTTGTATGAGTTATTGAGCAGTTTTAGAAACTGACAACAGTTACAAGAAGTTACATTGGATAACTACCTAATTTTATGTTCACCTAAATTCTTTGATTAATTCAGAACAACAGCTAAAAGAATTTAAATGAAATTAAGAAAATATAACATGTTGTCAACTACTAAATGCTAGAAATTAAAGGAATTAACAGATTCAGTGGGTTGGGATGATCCCCCAACTTCTGGGTTCCCATTCTTACCTCTATCTTCTAGATGCGTAGCCTGAACAGATATGTCATCTATGCTGGTGGGATTAAACATGAGGATAGTGTGCCTCAAGTAGTTGTGTAGACCACCTATGTACTTCAATAGAGTCTCAGGTGAGTCTAAAGAAATTCATAGAATCAAAGCTCTTTTCCTAAATTCTTGGGTGTAACCTTGTACACTTTTCCCTTTTAGTTGTCAAAGAATTTTCCAGCTCATCATGGCTTGTTGCATGTAGGCTAATCGATAGAATTGCTTTTTAATTGCAGAAACAAATTCACACCAGACAGAAAGAATCTTACCATGTTTCTTCATGTCAACTTGTGGCCTACCTTCCCACCATACCAAGGCAGTGCCTCCGAGGCGTAGGCTGGCCAGCTGAATCTTACTCTTGTCTGAGTCAATGCTCTGCACTGTGCAATAAACATCAATCTGTCTTATCCAATTATCCAGCTTCTCTGCATTCAACTCTCCATCATATATTCGTAAATCAAATTTAACATCTAATTTAATCAAAGATGTCTTCTTTTTATGTTCAGGGCTATTAGGAGGCATAAGTAATTTTTCTTCTTTCCCTTTGCCTTTGGAGTGGTCATGGATGTTATAGACATTTTTGTGCCTTACAGCATAGAGCATGAAATGTCAATAATCTAAGGGATCCAAAGTCCCTAAACAAGTTGTTCTTACCCCTAGAGGAACAAGGTCAGCAAACCACAGCACTACAGTTCAGTTCTCCACTAAAAACACTCAAAAACAGGTCAGTTTTGGATCATTGCAGCTGCTCCACTAGGCATCTGCGCTGCATAGCAGGTACAACAAAGGCTACCTGCGTTGCAGAGCAAGTAGGACAAAGGCTGCCTGCGCTGAGCGTACTTGGACATGTGGAGGAATCTTTTCTCAATGTGCCAGTGCCCAGGAAGCTTCTAAATTGACACTTGGATCAGAAGATTCGCCTAATGATGAGTTAAGAGGTTCTAAAACTCCAAGTGGAAGGCAGAAACTCTGAGTGAAGGGCTGAAGAACAACTGGAGTTGAAGAGGACAACAAGTCACACATCAAGCTGACTTATCTTCACTCCAAAACTCTATATAAGGATCTCATCCCATGGGATCTGGAGGCGGGAATTTAGTGCAAAGAATTGCTGTTGGTTTGCAGTTGAGAGTATTGGGTGATTGCTTGAGGGAGGTGAAGAAGAGATTTCTCTCCGTCGGGAAGGTGATGCTGGATTGGACCTCTCATGGTTGTATCACCGCCTGAACCTTACTTCCATATATTAATAAAGCTTTTGAGGTTCTTCTATTCGCATGTGTTTCAATGATGTATTGTCTTACTTGCGTATTTGATTTATGCTAATCCTTGAATCAGTTATGCATGCATGTTTCTTGTAGTTTCCTTTTCTTGTCTTATTTGCAGGATCTCGTGTAGCTGGGCCCGTGAAAAGACTTGGAGCTGGGAGCAAGCGGCAATCAAAGGAGATTGGATCGACCATTTGCGCAAGACATCGGTAAGTGGATCTCTTCCTTTTATCTCTTGCATGTCATAAAGAAGAAACTTTAGATAGCTTTGCTTTCAGCTGTTGCTAAGGAACTGTCACCCTTAGAGTGGGTTAGGGTCATTCCGAGTTGGATACTTTCCCCCACAACAGACTGGCGACTCCGCTGGGGATCGTGTCTTGTTGGTAGCTTGTGTTTATTGCTATTCATTTCTTAAACAAAGGGAGTACCGAATCGAACTGCATTCGAGTCCGTCGGATGCAAAGTAGAGGGCAGCTACTCTAGCCCAGTGCTGGGCATGTTTATGATTTGAAGAGCTGATCCACAAGGACTCTTTTTAGCTCTTTGTGATAGTGTTCATCTTCCTTTAATCATCCTCTAGAGTATACTTGACTGATAGCAACTGATTTGGCCAAAAACCGCTCATTTTTTAGCAAACTGTGACCCGGAATCTGAGAGAGACGTGAGTTGTCTCATCAGTGCAGCTGCAACAAAGGCTACCTGCACTGCAACGCAGGTCCCGAAGGGGCTACCTGCGCTGCATCTCAGATTGACAGTGCAGCACCTGCGCTGATCCAGTTTTGCTTTGTGCAATTTGGATTCTCCACTGTCTGTTGCCCAGTTTTCAGTATTGTTTTTGCAGCCTATTGTCAACCTGTGTACCCAACTGAAACTACCTTTCTTTGCCCTCATTCCGCCTCAGTTGTATGTTGAAACCGTGATTGTTCTTATTGTATTTCTTGCTTGCATTCACAGTTTCCCATAGCGAAAGTGAACTAGTCTTGCTATGACCTCTTGGATCTAGACCTGTGAGAAAGTGTCATTGTGATTCTAAGAGTTAGTTTATTGCTGTTCATAGCTGCTTGAGCATTTGCTTTCGTTATATGGTTCGAATTTCAGTATTTCTTGTGTTTGAAACGAGTGAATCTTAAGGTGTTCTTTTGATTATTGGACAATACTTGTTTGCTTTCGCTTGAAGTTGAATTCGAAATCGTACAACAGCTTTCTTTTTGTCATACACTAAACATTAAGAGAGAAGAAAAGAAATACTTGCATTGTGCATGTGCATTTTGACAGTTTGCATGTCGATTTAGGAAAAGTGCATCAGTGTGTGCTCTATGATCTGTTTGAAAAGATGATGTCTTTCTTTTCCTTCAGTAGTTAAGGTTTTCATAAGTTGAAAGAATTGAAAAAGCTTGCTTATCATTCTTAGACTGCATTTAGGAGTTGTCTCATACATCACGTGGTGATCCATAAAGGCAAACTGCTAAGCAAGATCAACCTAAAAAGAACTGAATTTATCTAACAACGCATTGAAATATAACGACACACATTAGAGGTCTAGGTAGAGACGTGAACCGGCGTCGTTAAACATAGTGACTATCGATCTCTACGAAGGTGGGTGATTCCTCCTGAGGGACGAGAGCGCTAATACGGATTTGTGCCCCCGCGTACCGTCGCGTATATTGGGGGACCCCTATAGGAACAAAGCCTTTATCCATAGGAAGCCGTGTCGGCCGCCCTACTGATCGCGATGCAGTGAACACAGCATTCACGAAGATCGACCACTCGTACCGTAAAACGTATTCTGTGGTTTCGCGAAAGGTTTGGCACACCCTTGCCTAGAACTCCAGAGTAGTTTCTTTTGGCCTTTTTCAAACTCTATAACTGAAAAAGTCCATCCGAGCATTTGTCACTTCGGGCTCGTTAATACATCGAAGGAGACTAGAGTCATCTTTAGCTTTTTCTCGACTCTTAAAACATGAAAAAGCAAGTTGTGTCTTAAAAGCGTCTAAAATTAATTCAATTCGAAAACACATTTTACCCTGTGCATTGTTGGTTGATCAAGTAATCCGCAATCGTGGAAGAAAGTCAATCGATGAACCGTCGTTCGCGGAGGAATATGAGACAAACGTCTTTGTCCCCGGAATCTAAAACAACCCGGGCAAAGCGACCTCGTTCAACTGGTTCCAAATCACCTGTCAAAGTTAGAACAAGTGTTCCAACGACATCTGAGGTTCCGGTTACTCCAAACATTTCTGGAAACCCTGCCCCTATTGAAGAAGTTCAACAGCCCCAGAAGGACAGTAACACTGATCCTAGTCTGAGAACAAATACTTGTGTTACTGAATCAGGTCCATCAGTGATCGGTTCAGAGAATCTTGCTCCTCAGACAACTGTCGCTGTCGAAACAACCCCTTCTTCGGCACCAGAAATATTCTACGGACCTGACGGTCTTCCTCTTCCACCCGGTCTGATCGCAATAGAAGAAATTGTAGAAAATCCGCAAGCAACTACTCCAACACATTTTGGAGCAGGGATCACTCTACTTCCTACTGCATCAGAAGCTAGCCTATCACCCAGGGAAGTTCCTGAAGAATCACTAGACAATCTACTGGATAGACTAAAAATGTTTGAACAACCGTCGACATCTAGGACTGTGCCAAGTGACACAGCGACAGCAGAACTACCTGCTGTCATTCCGACAATGTTCGCCGGCATACCATCTGTCCCTAACTCTCAACAGCTGGAGAGAGTCCCTTCGGGGGGCATGGCGACAGAATGGTCTGTTCCTGTTTGTTCTCCCGGGATAATACCCGGTAACTCCTATGTTGGAACTCAACAAATTGATCCTTTCGGGAATCAACTTGGGCAATCCGGTCCTCGAGGTGTAATAAATCCTCTCGGTGCCGGACCACCACCGTATGGGGGGCAATATGCTTTCTCATTACCCCCTCCGGGAGGTTACCCATACGGGAGTTCACAACCATACCCAAGTTATACTGGAATAACTACCAGTGGTTGGATACCTATGCTACCCCAGCAACCAAGAGTTGTGTATTCTATGCAACAACAGATGCCTGTGACGAACATCCCGACGACACCAGCTATTGTGACTGTGTCGCAAGTTCAAACAATACCTGTTGCATGTCAACCTCAGTTTTCTCAGGTTGTAATGCAACAACCCTTTGACCCTGCGACCCAACCACAATCGCCAACTGCCGGGGCGACACAAGCACAAACGGGTACCCCTACCCCTCATCTTGGCCCAGTGGTAAGCATAGCACAACAACCAATGGCATCACAACCATGGTTGGTGCAGTATCAACAACCGCAGTTCCAGCAAGTGTACCAAGGTACCGAGCAGCAAATTTTTGCGAACAATGGACAACCATACTTACAGTACGGTCAAAACCAACCACTCTATAGTGGGGTAGTCCATCAACCGTATCAATCATATCAGCATCAATTACATTATGCTGGTATGCAAAGACCAACTGCTCAGGCGATTCCATCGTATCCTGGGTACGCCTCACCTAACTTGAGTCAGCAGCTGCCCTTCGTGGCAACTCTGGAGTTACCCGATCTACATCGGTTGACAAACGATCCTATCGCCTACGCCCCTTGGTGGCCCATGATTCCTCACAAACTTCCATCGGACATTCCTAAATTCAATGGAAATCCGGGTGAAGATCCGTCGAATCACGTCATGACTTTTCATCTGTGGTGTTCATCGAACACTCTGAACGATGATTCAATAAGACTTCGCCTCTTCCAGAGGACATTGACAGGTCCGGCGGCTAAATGGTATATAGAATTGCCGAGAGCCTCTTTCGACAATTTCAGCTCCCTAGCCACGACTTTCTTAACCCATTTTCAATTACCAATTAGGTATGAAACAGGAACCGAAATACTGACCAACTTCAAACAAACGACAGCTACTCACATATCAGATCATATACATGAGTGGCGGCGCCGTCGTAGGATGGTAAAAACATACGTTCCTGATCAGCTATTAGCTGAATGGTTTATAAAGTCATTACTTCCGGCTATAACGGAAGATGTGGCCAAGGGGGGAGTCGTAACAGAGGAGCAAGTAATCGCTCGTGCTCAATATTTAGACTTGGTATATACTCAGTCTGGCACGCTCTACGACAAAATACCTGATGCCCCCAGACCTGAATTTTCAATTCCTCCCCCTCCTAAATCGAATATTGACTCTCATGCCGGAGATGGCGTGATTGGCACTGCAAGCGCGAAGTCAAGAAAGGCTTCACCTCAGAAAGCCCGTAAGACTTCAGAACGAAATGCCCATGAAGAAATTCTTGCTTCGGAAGTAAATGCCATATCTGCGGACAAAGGCAAAGAAACCACTCAACCAGGAAGCAAGAAGAAACAAAACAAAGGGAAGAAGAAGCAACAGGATGATCCGTCACCTGAAAAAACTTCTTCGAACTCTCCTGAGAAAGGGAAAAAGAAATGGCCATGTCAGATATGTGACGAAGATCACAAGACAACCGAATGTCCATACAAAGCTGAGCTCAAGAGATTCTTTAAAAGTCCAAAGAACCCAGCTGTATTGACCGATCCTTTTCCCAAACCAGGTCAAAATATGGTTGATAGTGGAAATGCTTCCCCGTCACAAGTGCTAATGTTTTCGATCTCTAAGCAGTAAAATGATGCTTTGATTTCGACAAGGAACAAAGATTACGGAAATCCGCAACTGTCAAACGAAAAAGGTAAAGATCAACCTAGTAGTTCAACAACAACTTCGACAGAAGTTGTCCCACCCATAATGCCAGAATTAACGATAAAACCACCTAAGGGTGTAGTCCACAAGTCGACGTTTAATCCTCGTGCCAGAGCGGCGCAGCATTATAACATAGTAGAAGATTTGGCTCAATCGCCATCCGCTATGTCGACTCTGGAGGTACTACAAAATTGTCCATCCCAAAGGCAGGCATTGTTATCGGCAATAGGGGGGGTTGATCCTAAGGATTCCAATCTTGTGTCCTTTGATCACAAAGGGTATGACCCTCAGTTACCAGCTCAACTAGCTTTCCTTATTCAGGTAAAGGCCCTCAACAAAACTGTTCACACAACAATTATTGACGAGGGGGCATCGACATGTATTATGTCGATGAGCTGCTGGAAAATGCTGGGGTCACCAACCTTGTCGAGATCTTCGACAACACTAAAGGCTTTCGACGGTAGGACATATACCCCTTACGGTATCCTAAGTAACTTGAAAATTGAACTAGGAGGAAAAACAGTAGAAATTGATGTTGAAGTCATAGATGGGAATCTGGATTACAACATCCTACTGGGAAGACCGTGGATTTATGCCATGGCAGCTGTCGTGTCGACTTATTTTAGGAAGATCGCATTCCCGTTTGAAGGAGGGATTACGGTCGTCGACCAACAGAACTTCCTCCTTAATGGTTCACAAGTTACGGGAAGCATTCCCATGATCCATGAAAGCGACCATTCAATCCAAGATATAGGAGTAGGCCTGTTGAAAGACCCCACGATGATGGGGACTTTCTCGCTACCAAATCATATGTACATAGGAAATGTACCATTGGTGGCTACCTGCAACATGATATCTTCTACGAAGGTCGCAAAAGACAAAGTCATCATGGATCGGGCAATGGTGTTGCACCCAAGCCCAATCGAAATATTGTAGCAATCAATGTTTCAGGCATGGGAGGCGAGCCCAAATCAATGCTCGTCAAGCGTTTGGGTAGATAGGTCAGGAGAATGTGGTACCCCTTTGGATCCTTGGTCACGAGTGCATGCAAGTGACGAAGGAATCCTGCAATCAATGTGGATTGAGGGGGCACCATGGGATGATAACCACCATCGTTCCCTTCCAAAGGAAGATACTCAAGGCGACCTGTATCACCCTTCAGTATTTGAGTTCCTAACAAATACTGTAAATACGGTGGACTCCGAGAGAAACCTATCCAATATAGAAGAAACTATAGCCATAAATATCTCGACCAAAACAGACATTGTAGAGAATATTTATGTCGGCAAAGGTTGTTCCCCTTCAGAACAAGAAATATATAAAGCTCTTTTCCGCGAATTTAGAGATGTCTTTGCTTGGTCATATGATGAAATGCCAGGCATCGACTCGAGTATCGTTGAACATGAAATTAAGATGTATCCTGATGTCAAACCAGTGAGACAACGGCTTCGGCAGGTGCACCCCAAGAAAGTCGCTGCCATTAAGGCAGAAGTTGAAAAACTCCTCCATGCTGGTTTCATCTACCCGGTTCCTCTAACCGATTGGGTATCGAATATTGTCCCTGTTATGAAAAAACAGGGAACAATACGAGTGTGCGTCGATTATAGGGATGTAAATCAAGCTTGTCCAAAGGACAACTACCCTACGCCCTTCATCGACCAGATAATTGATGAATGCGCCGGATGTGAAATCTTTTCGTTTATGGACGGATTTTCCGGGTATAATCAAATTAATATCCGCCCACAGGACCAGTCAAAGACTGCATTTATTTGTCCGTGGGGCACATTCGCTTATCGAAAATTACCCTTTGGTTTAAAGAACGCAGGGGCGACGTTTCAGAGAGCAATGAATTATGCTTTCCATGACATCAAGAACATCGTTCAACCTTATCTCGACGATCTTCTGGCTCATTCGCAGAAGCGGACTGATCATCCGCAGCATTTAAGAGCAATATTTCTACGATGCCGACACTACAAGATAAGACTCAATCCGCACAAATGTGTGTTTTGCGTCGGTTCTGGTCGTTTACTTGGATTTATAGTCTCCAAGGATGGGATTCGTCTTGACCCTTGTAAGGTGCAGGCAATCATTAATTTGCCTCCACCTTCGAACTTGCTTCAGATTCAGAAACTCCAAGGGAAAGCAAACTTTCTGAGGAGGTTCATTCCAAATTACGTAGAACTTGCTAAAGGTTATACCCGTCTCCTGAAAAAGGATGTACCTTTCGTCTGGGACCAGGTTGCACAAGCTTCCTTTGATGCTTTGAAAGAAGCGCTAGTCAAAGCATCATTAATGTACGCCCCAGACTATCTAAGGGATTTTAACCTGTATCTGGCTGCAACAGATACGACCATAGCAATGGTTTTAGTTCAAGAAGTCGATGGAATTGAACACCCTATATATTATTTAAGTAAAAACTTAAATGACACAGAAAGTAAACATTCTCATGTTGAAAAGCTAGCATTAGCGGCTGTTCAAGCGATACAAAGATTTCGGCATTATGTCCTCTTTAGGAAGACCACTGTATTGTTAGATTGCAACCCCATGACTTATATACTGTCGCGACAGTTGCTCGGGGGCAAATATTCAAAGTGGATAGCTATCCTTCAAGAGTTTGATCTGGAATTTTTGAAATCCAAATCAAAGAAAGCTTTAGTGTTCGCAGAATTATTATGCGATTTCCCATCATCGTCAAACCATGAAACGTCCAAAGAATCGATCGTGGACGAAAGTTTGTTTCTGATATCAGCAAGTGATGAGTGGTATGGGGATATAATAGTTTATCTCCAAACCCAAAAATTTCGGCCAGACACCTCTCACTCAGAACAAAAACGCATTCGATACCAGGCAAAAGACTACATGATCGTCGGTGATACGCTTTACCGTCGTGGTGTCGATACGGTCCTGAGAAGATGTCTAACCCATGAGGAGGCCGAAAAAGCCCTGAATGAATGTCATTCAGGCACCTGTGGGGGGCATCAATCTGGATATGCTACAGCACAAAGAATCTTACGAGCAGGATACTTCTGGCCAACCATGTTCAAAGATTGCATAACCGCAGTTAGAAGTTGCCATGCATGTCAGATTTTTGATAGCAAAACCAGAAGACCCCCCGCTCCTTTACAGCCAATAATAGCTGTGGGGCCTTTCGCCAAGTGGGGCATCGACTTCATGCAATGTAACCCCACCTCGACCGGGGGGCATGGGTATATTATAGTCGCAGTTGACTATTTTACCAAATGGGCCGAGGCGATGCCTACATTGGATAACACTGGTGAAACAGCAGCCCTATTCTTTTTTAATCATGTAGTCGCTAGATTCGGCGTACCACAAGCCATAGTAACAGATCATGGATCGCATTTTCACAATCACATGATGGTTGAATTAACTGCCAAACTAGGATTGTCTCACGACAGCTCTACTCTGTACTATCCGCAAGCTAACGGACAAGTTGAAGCGATCAACAAGGTCCTGAAGCGCATGCTGCAAAGGATGGTGGGGGTTCACAAAAGAAGATGGCATTTGATCCTGTACTCGGCTTTGTGGGCCTACCGAACATCGGTAAGAAATGCCACTGGGTTCACACCGTTTCAACTGGTGTATGGCCTGGAGGCGATCCTACCAATCCAGTGTGAAATTTCGTCCCTTAAACTCGCAATTGATCTCCTCCCCGGAACTTCGGAAGAAGAGGCTCGTTTCTTGAAGTTAATCCAGTTGGATGAAACCCACCGTGATGCCGCTTTGGCTATCGAAGCCCATAAGAAACAAGTCAAGGCGCAGTTCGACAAAAATGTCAAACCGCGTGTCTTCTCAGAAGGTGATTTGGTCTTGCTTTATGACCAAGAATCCGATAAATTGGGAGCTGGGAAATTCAAGTCCTTATGGATGGGCCCTTATATTGTTAAAAGTGTATTAGCAAAAGGAGCCTACAAGTTGGTGGATTATGACGGGATTCCACTGGCGCAACTCCGTAACGGGTTGTACCTTAAGCGTTACTATGCCTAATAGTAACCTGTGTGCTTTTGTTACATTTTTGTTTTCGCTAAAGCGTTTGTTCCGGTTTAAGTAATCCGCTTTTTACACTTATTGCAGATGTCAAATCCATTGGAACCGTGGGTTGGATATGCTGACGGAGCGAGTCGTAGTTCAAGGAACCTATCCTCTGCAGCATGGGCCATTTTTAACCCAAGCGGCGAGCTAGTGAGTTTCAGGGGGGTATGTATTGGTCAATCAACAAATAATATCGCTGAGTATAGCACGTTGATAGAGCTCCTCTCTGATGCCATCACCCATGGCATATGCCGGCTAGTCGTCAGGCTAGACTCACAGCTCGTGGTACTACAGCTCTATGGTACCTACTCTGTCCGAAATCCAGCTATTTATCGCAAGTTCCTAAGAGTTAAAATCTTGGAAAGACAGTTTGATTTTATCCAATATCAACACATTTCCAGAAACTTAAACACATTAACCGACTCATTAGCAAACTATGTGTTAGATAGACATTTGCAAAATTGATAAAAAAGAGAAGCATCATCGATGTTTCATACATGGATCACATAAAAACTGGAATAAACCCCGAAAATCAAAAATATATATAACTGTTTACGGTTTACATATAATGTTCTGTAACCAAGACAAAATCGGTCATATGACCCCAAAACTCAAAAATGGCTGGGGGGCACCCTAGCCTAGTGATGCTCATGATAACATGCCGCGGCCTGTGCAATCATGCGCAGAAGACGAGACCATCGTCTGGGGACACCAACAGTATGTCGCTGCAATCGTAGAGGCAACTCGTCGACCCGTACATCCGGAATCCCAAGGGTAAGACCCTCGACATGTTCCTGCACAGCTGTAAGAGTCTCGGCCAAGTCAAGGTCACGGAGAATAGCTCTCCCAGGAGCCTCCCCTGCGGGGGCAGCGGCCGGAGCTCTCGGACGAACTGCTGGACGGACAGGGCCCACATCTGCATGCACACATGAGTTTGATTAGAGTCTTGATAGAGTAAAGCACAAGGACATTACAAATAAAAACGGTAAACAGTGATAAGGTCAAGATTTTACCAAGATCACCCCACTACTCGCCATCCGGTAGTATCAAATCCGGATCACCTCGGAAATCCATGCCAACATATGGATACTCGGAAAAGGCCATATCCTGCCGCTCAAACCACCTAAAGAAAGCATCGGTGAAAGTAATCTTAGATTGACCTGCATGTCTAGCCATGTGGTCAACCCACCTCTGCATGCGCGGCTCAGTAGGAGATGGCAAGTCGAGGATAATGTACTGAGGTTGCATCAGGGGTATCTTCTCCAAAGCGAAGGCAGTCAAAACTGAACCAAAGCCAAAATTCTTCAGTCTCCTATCCTTTACTTTGGTCAACTGGTTTTTCATCTGAACCAGTACTGCATCACACCAGTTAAAAACTTTCGGCTGAAGACACTCCAGGGCATGCTGCACATATGACCTGTTGGCAACATGAGGGGATGCACTACCGGCCATCCTACAAATCGTGTACAGAATAGACCTGAGAGACCTGTCAGTAATATCACAGATAGAAATCTTGCCGTCTCTGCTCGGCTGGGATCCCTCTCTGCAATACTGACGGATATAATCTTTCACGGAATCGCTCCCTCGGGCCGAACCAGACAAGGAAATGGGGGCACCCCGCCTTGACAACCCGGTCAAGAAGTAAATGTCCACTATGGTCAAGGGGATGGACTTGCCCCTAATCTGGAACACTTGGTTAACAGGATCCCAAGCATCAAGCAGGTACTGCAGTAAACGTATCTGTGCCCTCATGCTAGATATGCGAAAGAATTTTAGCAAGCCACAGTTCCGCAACGCGCTCACAGTAACAGGATCATGGAGGGCAATCATGTCCTCCTCTTCATGCTCTCGTTCTCGCCACGTAAGAGTCATTCTGCTCCAATAAACTCTGCAAAACAAACAAGAGGAGGAGTAAGATCCCTGACTCAGTGAAGAAAATGGCAAAATTCTCATGAAAAAATATGCAACTAAGATGTTTTCTGTGCCCAACGCAGGTAGGGAAGGGCCTCACCTGCGTTGGGAGGCAAACTGCCTTTGGAAATGAAGGCCCCAACGCAGGTTTCGATATAGGGTACCTGCGCTGATGGCAGAGTGCCCTAGAGAAACCCCAGGGGCTCATGGGGGCAGGAAAACAAGCATGAAACTGAGAAATCAAACCATGAAAAGATAGAGCTAGGGTTTAGCTCCTACCTGGTGGAAACGGTGCTGAAAATCGTCCACAGAATCTCCCGAAATCAGCTGGTGAAAAATCAAGAGGAAGAGGCACCTCCAAAGCTCCAACAAACCAAATGCACATGAAATGAGAGGTAAAAACATCTTTTAATTGCTTTTTACGTAGTTCAAAGTGAAATATTAGTATTTTTACTTCATATTATCCGTTTCTAACAAACTTTGTTGCAGCAATTGATGATACAGTACTATCTATGAAAAAGAAAAAGCTAGTCATGGTAAAATATGAATTTGATCTTATCAAACGAGCAGTTTTGGCAAAGTTCATGCTCGTTAAAAAATAAACGCAAAAACCGAGCAGTTTTAATGCGGAAGTTCATGCTCGTTAAAAAATAGATGTTAAGCTTGTGAGCAAGCTTCCCCCAGAGTTCAAGCTCACTGGAAAAAATGAACCGGTAAATAACCATTTGAGACCTTAAAATCATCAGCCATAAAAGCCTTGGTCGTGTTTGTGCACCGTCACCTCCACCTTTCATTTGGCCGATCATTCGCATCCACTTGATTGTTTACCTATTTTGAGGAACAGCTGCGAAGAGTGATTTCACCTAGCCATCCTTGTAATACTGCCGTGATTGGAAAATTCCAACCTATACCTGGAATCCGCTGCTATCCCTGTTTATCACTCGTTCCTCAAAAGACGAGTCTTCTTTGAGCTCTTTTCACTGACTCGTAAAATATGAAAAGTTTGCCGAGTTTTGGCCTTCCAGTTCGTTAAAAGGACCGGAAGAGCTATCCCTCCTCTAGATTCTAATCTTTTTGGACCTGAGGGATTATTGCACAAAAAGATCGAGCGCTTGTCTAGTTCGGCTCGATAAAGATATCGAACATTCATCCCTTCTGTATTGTTTTATACTTTTTCGGACTTAAGGGATTAGATGACGAAAAAGGACCCCTGGAGTCCACTTTATGTACCCTTTTCAGACTCTCTAAAAATGAAAAGGACCGAGTTGTCATTGTCGCTGGGCTCGTTAAAAATATTAGATAGCGACAAACTTGTCTTTAGACGAGAACGAGTTTCCCTATCGCTAAGCTCATTAAAAACATAGCGATGGGCTTGCCCGAAGGGCAGGTTATAGATCAAGCATATGTTATCCTCCTCAAGCTTGACAAAAAATAAAGAGGTACTGGTCAGAAATGACTGGGGAAAAATTGGGAAGAACCTCAAAGCTTAATGGTAGCAGGTCGCTCTTGAACATGACACTTTTGCCTCCGTAAATATCGGGTTGGGTTATTATCATTCACCGGTCCCTTCACCATGGTCTCGCCATACCATCCATACATGGGGTAATGCTACCGATCCATCACATCAGTGTCGTTATATGTTCAAGAGATGTCATTCAGAAAGTGTCAACCGGGTCCCATCCACTACCATACATCATCTTTCATCCTTCCATGACCGCCACCCTGAATCATATTTCACAGATCGTTTTCACCATCATCACTAGCTCCGTTCTGTGTCACTGATGTGGGATTCATTAAGGCCCTCCTTTGACGGATCACTTCTTGTTGACATCAGCTCATTATCCGAGAAGTTGATCTAGGAACACCCCCTCAGTACTTTGAAGCTTGCATGCCCCAATGGCAAGTTTCTCACTTCCAGCGATAGGTATACATTAATGACCTTCGACCGGAAGACTTTGCGTGGTGTTCGACGTCAGATCCTATATTCACGCCACGTGAATTGTGCTGCAGTACCTTGAGGGTCATCATCATTATCGGTGATTCCTCTCGTGCTTGTTAATGGTTTACATTATTGACTGGTAATCAAGCGATGTCTTTCCATGTTCGACTTCAAGAAATTCTCACATGGATCGACTTGTACTTAGTGTGAAGATCGGAAGTTTGAAGACCCCGGATCTAGTTTCATCCATCCGGGCTGCGATATATATTCAGGAGATAAAAACATAGACATGTGCAGCAGATGATCATCCTACTAAAAAGGATGATAATTAAAAGCAGGGAATTATCAGTCTATTATCAGACGATCGTCTGCTTATGTACAACAAATGTATTTATAAAGCTGAGCATGGGAAATGCCCGCATCAGCTAGATCATGAAAAGAAAGTATGAAAAGATAATGTATTGCATTGTATTTTGTTACAGGTCACCTCCCGGCGATTGAATGAACTTCGGACCCTCCTAATAAAGCATTTCACCCGATAAACGACCTCATACTTTAGGGGGCAACTGTTATAGACATTTTTGTGCCTTACAGCATAGAGCATGAAATGTCAATAATCTAAGGGATCCAAAGTCCCTAAACAAGTTTTTCTTACCCCTAGAGGAACAAGGTCAGCAAACCACAGCACTACAGTTCAGTTCTCCACTAAAAACACTCAAAAACAGGTCAGTTTTGGATCATTGCAGCTGCTCCACTAGGCATCTGCGCTGCATAGCAGGTACAACAAAGGCTACCTGCGTTGCAGAGCAAGTAGGACAAAGGCTACCTGCGTTGAGCGTACTTGGACATGTGGAGGAATCTTTTCTCAATGTGCCAGTGCCCAGGAAGCTTCTAAATTGACACTTGGATCAGAAGATTCGCCTAATGATGAGTTAAGAGGTTCTAAAACTCCAAGTGGAAGGCAGAAACTCTGAGTGAAGGACTGAAGAACAACTAGAGTTGAAGAGGACAACAAGTCACACATCAAGCTGACTTATCTTCACTCCAAAACTCTATATAAGGATCTCATCCCATGGGATCTGGAGGCGGGAATTTAGTGCAAAGAATTGCTGTTGGTTTGCAGTTGAGAGTATTGGGTGATTGCTTGAGGGAGGTGAAGAAGAGATTTCTCTCCGTCGGGAAGGTGATGCTGGATTGGACCTCTCATGGTTGTATCACCGCCTGAACCTTACTTCCATATATTAATAAAGCTTTTGAGGTTCTTCTATTCGCATGTGTTTCAATGATGTATTGTCTTACTTGCGTATTTGATTTATGCTAATCCTTGAATCAGTTATGCATGCATGTTTCTTGTAGTTTCCTTTTCTTGTCTTATTTGCAGGATCTCGTGTAGCTGGGCCCGTGAAAAGACTTGGAGCTGGGAGCAAGCGGCAATCAAAGGAGATTGGATCGACCATTTGCGCAAGACATCGGTAAGTGGATCTCTTCCTTTTATCTCTTGCATGTCATAAAGAAGAAACTTTAGATAGCTTTGCTTTCAGCTGTTGCTAAGGAACTGTCACCCTTAGAGTGGGTTAGGGTCATTCCGAGTTGGATACTTTCCCCCACAACAATGGAGGAGAGATTCTTCTACTCCTTTGTCTTGTTTGGAGCTTGATGCATCTTCACCTCTATGTTTCCTATAGCCCCTATACATTTCCTCCACCATGGATTTCAGGGTCATAAAAATATCCATGAACTAGGGATCTGATTCCAAGGGATTTTCTTCTGACATTTTCCTCTTAAAATAGACTCTTCCAATTTTCGGGTTAGTTTCAGCCAATTCTCCTTCTCCTAATTTAAGCTTTGATCTAGTTAGCATTCAATAACAAAATCAAGCACAAGCTTGTCTAACCTTAATAAAATTGAGCTCTGATACCACTTGATCTGGAATTTATCCAGGATAAAGAATGTAAGGTATTACGGACTCATGTGCATGGATGTGTCTATGTTACTTATGCAACAGATCGATAAGATTGCTAGAATAGATAGACACTTAGGAAATTAGAGAAAACATAACAGTCAAACATGTCAAAAAACAAGTTTAATAAGGAGTTCACCTAATGCTCCTGGGCTACATCTCCTGGTCCAGCCTTTCAGTGGTGGCCTCCCCTTTTGCTTCTATCAGTTCATGGCTTTAAAGCCAGTCTGTTCTTTGACTGTTCATTTCCGCTTCCCAGCCTTCTAGTTTCCTTTCCTCTGTCTGTTCGAATTCCTCTGCTCTGCATCATCATCACTGGGTAACACCTCGTAGGGAGGTGACCACCTGTTTGCTAACAAACTGGGTGTCAGATTCCCTAAATCATACTCGAATGGCCGTTAAATCTGTTTTCTTCAAGATCACCTGCGAACACGAATCGTTTGCCAACTCATCATCCACGTCAGATGTCAAATCCCTGTCATCTTGCTTTTTGACCTGTCAAATCCGGTCAGTCATCAGGACGTATCTCCACCATCGATCTGGACCCCCCAGATCCTACGGTCGTCCTTCATATCGGGCGAACAAGTCGCACGACATTTACCCATCTGATGCGGGTGGTTTTCTCTCTCTTCCACCAAACGCGTGTCGCTCGATGTGTGGCATCAAGCGGGACTCAGTCAAAACTGCTTACCGCCTCAAAGCCTTCTGATATCCTGCCGGTTTTGGGGAATCCGTGCTACGGAACCGAAACAGTTACTTTTCCGAGTTTTATAGCGTTTTTGTGTCCGATCGTTTCGAGGCTTTCCTTCACTAAGGGGGACGCCCTATGATACGCGATTAGTACTAATCGCGTATCAAAATCCACCTCCGTTTCTTGATCTGGCCTCCAGTTTTGCCAATTTTGTGCCATTGCGCTTTACCATGGGCCAACGGTCTGCACGCTCGACCGAGGGTCCTCGTTGCTCCGCTCTGGCCACAACTGCAATTGTTATGAGGATTCCTTCTGATAGCTTCGATCTTTTCTAGGAATTGAATCTTTTAGCATAATTTGAAATAGTCATGAAGACCTAGAGAGTTTTATGATTCAATTCCGATCACCTCCCTAGGACAAGAAACCAAACAAGAAAAGAATTCACACGAGGAAATCTAAAGCTCAGGACCTGAAGCAGGGTGTTAAAGGACCATTCCCTCCCCAAGACAAGAGATTAATTTTTCCAAAATCAAATCAAAAACAAAAAAAATGCAAGAAAAATTTAAGCTCAAGACCTGGAGCAAGGCGTCAAAAGACCATTCCCTCCCCAGGATGAGAGATTGGGCCTAAAAAAAGCAAACAAACAAAAAAAAAAAACAAAAAAACAAAAAAACAAAAAACAAAAAAAAAAACAAAAACAAAAACAAACAAACAAACAAAAACAAAAAAAAACAACAACAACAACAACAAAGAAATGACTATGCTCAAGACCTGGAGCAGAGTGAGAAAACTCCTTCTCTCCCCAGGACAAGAGATTGACGCTCTGGTCGATACAGTTCGTGTCTTGCACCTTGTTAGCCTTCCCCGGCAATGGCACCAAAATGTTGGTGTCCGAGTATAAACAAATTATTCAATCTCGTTTCCTACATTAATATGTCAATCAGGGTGCGTACACTTTCCAAGGTAACACACAAGGTATATGCAGGAGCAAGGTTACAATCTTACATTGACCAAGGTTTCGTGACTAAGAAATTAAAGCATCGTTGTAACAGTAATGGAAATTAAGTTACATAAAGAAAAGCATTCACAACAATCTATGGAAATCTGTAACAACAAAGAAAATACAAGAAGTAAAAAAATATACATAAAAAGGACACACGCACAACACCTGATCAGAAGAGTGGGCCCAACTCCCTGGTCAGGGCTATGTTTAACTCACATATTGAGAAAAGTATCAGAAGGCTAGATTTCATTAACAAGAGTTCCACTGTTACAAGGCTCAATTCTTACATCAGCTAGCCCCACTCTCTCTCTGAATTGTGTCTTTTAAATATACAAAAATCCAAAGGAAACTTGCAACAAACTGATCACAATATTCAAGATGAGATCTGAGAGATCTGCCCATCATGATTCAGCTGGGACAAGACGAATTTGGTCATTACAATTGGGCAATTCTAGAAAACGGCCGCAACAGCAAATCTGCAAATATGTCCTTCAAAGAACCTTGATTTTCTCCCAATACAAACCGGATTTCTGAAAAACTAAGCATTGAGGAAACTGTTTTGGTCCATTCTTAACAAAACCCATGTCTCGGATTTTCCAGATTCACTTTCATTTTTCCAAAACTTCCAACTAAAAATTGTCACTTCTAATGCCAGCGAATTCCTGAGTTGGAATACCTAGTTATCTGTTGAAGACCAAATCTGTAATCTAGAAGAGATCTTGGAGGCTAACCTACAAGTATTCCCGCTGAACCTACTTGAACCAACTTTTCATTGCTCGTTCATTTTCTTTCCTTGTCCTTCCTTTACCTTCCCTTGCTTTCTTTCCCAAATGCTAGAGTACTCCAAGAATTCTCTAAGTGTGCAAGAGTATGAGAGAATAGAGAGAGCTCCAAAATTAAACTCACAAAAGTCCCAACAACTAACAAAATCCATGAAATGATCCTCAAGAACCTTTTTATCATTTAGGCCTATATTTTCTTCATTTTCCTTCATTTTTCCTTTAATTTCACTCTCATGCAAATGTGTGACCCTTCACCTTCCTTTTCTCCTATTTTCCTTTATTTTCATAAATAAAATGTCAATTATTACCTCTTTGCATTTTCAAAACCTTTTCCAATCCATTTTACAACTTACTTAGCCATAATAAACCAAATGAACACCCACTATGATGTTTTACCCAACATTCAACTTGGAATATGTGTCCCATGACCTTGGTATTATTTTTCCTTTATTAAATTTTTTACATGAAATTTTAACTCAAGGCTGTTACAGACCTCTCACCCTTATGCAAACATTGTCCTCGGTGTTCTATGACACCTATGACCGACAAACCATTGAAAAGCCATCCTTCATCACTAATAGAGGTGCACCCATTATCTTCTTTAGATGAATAACCAATGATCTTTTCTTATTTTCCTTATGGGGTGTTCTCTCAACTTCTAATTCTTCTTCATTTCTATTACATTCTAAACATGCATTTGAATAATTAAGACCAATGACCTATTCTTTTACAATTACAACAGAATAACAACTTAGCTGAAGATCACTCCTAATTAGTACTTTATTTACCTCTACCTTCATCCTTTAGATTATCAACAAGTTGAGTAGTTATGAAAAATGGATCTTCTTAAAGGTCTTATTCATTAATTGACAGCCATGGTCTTCAATATTTATTAGTGCCATTTTATTTCTTTCCTTCATATACACATTACATCTTATCTAGCATTTCTTTTTGAATTCTCACAATGTCTCACTTTATCAAATTTAGGATTTGATAGGCCTTTCAAGATAACCTTGTTTGCTTATGTATTATGTTTGTTGTTCTCTCTATTCACTATGGAGAACCATACATGTAAGTCGAGAGCCATTAAAAAATCTTCCATTCTTACCTTCCAAAGTACATAACCTAATCCATTCAAAAATGGTACTCCATCTCAGGGAAGCTAGTCCTAGTTAGCCTTGGTCCTTGAAATCTACCTTCCAGCAAATAAATTGTTCCTAAAGGAACCTGCTATGATACCAATTGTTGGAAACTAGGATAATATTGAGAGGGTTTGGAAAATCAATATTATGACCAATTTCAACAATTATTACCAAAATACAACATTTCACTTCATTTATCAATCAAATATGTAAACAACTCATGAATCACACAAAAACATCATAAACAACATACACATATCTAACACACAGAAACACAAGATGTATGTGGAAACATATAAATGGATAAATCCAAGAAATCTTGTCTTGTTTCTTTATGCAAATGCAAGCTCTAACCTTCTATTACATTATGTTTACTGGAACCAACCAGAAGGAAGCACCCACCCCATGATTTGCAAGAACCCACTTTCAAGAGGCACCAACCCCCAATCGTTTTACAAGCACCAACATGAAGGAAGCACCAACTCCCTAATTTGTAAGAACCCACTTCTAGGAGGCATCCACTCCCATGTTGTTTTATAGGAACCTAAAATATCCCCTTTTCATAACATTTTCATACTCAAATCTACAGGTACTTTGTCACTTTAAACGTCAGATTTGTAGTTTTTGCTCTCACTACTTGAACCTTCAATCAACTAGATATTTCACTACACTACCAATATACTCAAGTTATTTATACTTCCAATATTAACTATTTCTATGATTTGGAACTCTCCCCTTAGGCCCAAATATGATAACAGCTTCTCAAATATGCTCAGACAACACTTTATCTACAGTCCCAAGTCTGATATCAGCACTCATATTTGCTTCTTTTACCACTCAACAACATCTCAAATTCCATATCTACATACAAATCTGTTATGGGATCTTCTACCCAACTCATCCTTCACTCTCTCAAGCCTTTCAATTATTCATTGGTATAGCTAGCCTTCCTCTATTGATTTCATTTTCTTTTATAATTCTATCCATCATTTACCAAGGGTTTCAGTCCATGGTATTTTCCCATGGTAATTTTCTCTTTGACTCTATCAATAGCAATATCATTTGACTTAATGAAGACAATGGAATGGGTATATATTCCATAGCTCTAGCTCCCTTTAAACATCTCACGGGTTATTCTACTTAGCTATAATAACATTTTTTACACAGAGGTTCTCTTACACATATATTTTCTTTACATTGCCTTAACTCCCCTTATATATGCAATCATAAGTGTGCCTTCATCCAACAACCTTTAGTTTCTTAACTGAATTTAGTGCTTAATCGCCAAATTTTCATTTTAGCTACTCCCATCGACTTCACCTCTCTGGTGCATGTAACCAAGGGTAAGGACAAACATATTTAGCGCAGAAGGCACTTAGTCTCTCAACTTCCACAATTAACATTAACCAACAGTTAAATCACCTACGACTTTCATTGCTGCTCGTTCAACCACCATTTCGATCAACAATTTTATTCATCCCAACGCCCCCACCCCCCTCTACATGGCCGATGGTTAATGGAGGTTGGGGGAGGTTGTGATTTGATAATGAAAAACAAACAATTAATTATTAGTTTAATTTTTTGTGATGACATTCAACAATACAATATTTTATTAGTTGTTTTATTTTTATGATGAAATCTTTTTTTTTGTAAGCTTGGGAAATATATATATCTTACAATAGTGAAATATATAAATTGTAATTTTTCATGTTAATTGAAATAGTGAGAGAATTAATTGTTTATTCAGAGAGTTAATTGGTAGTTCAAATTATTTTAAGTTAAGATATTTTTAGGAAATGAATGCAACAGTTAATGGTTAGTTCAAATTATTTTAAATCAAAACATTTTTAAGAAATTCTTGAAAATCCTAAATATTTTTAGAAATTGTTAATATTAACCAAATTTAAATTATATTTAATAATTAATTAACAAACCATTCACACTTAGTTTAAGTTAACATTTATTTAAAGAACAACAATTCGTTTAAATTATTCTAAATCAAAATAATTAAAAAAATCGAAAAAAAAAAAACAAACTAATGGTTAGTTTGAGTTATCGAAATTTATTTAATAATGAAAAGAACGAACAAACTAATGGTTAATTTGAGTTATCGAAATTTATTTAATAATGAAAAAAGCAAACTAATTGTTAATTTGAGTTATCTGTAGTGAATCTATTTTAGGAAATTAAGAAGCCTGAATAAAAACTATTTCTATTTAGTAACGAAAAAGGGTTGCCAGGATGAGTGCAGTCCATAATTATAATTATGATGGAAAGGAAACAACCCTCATGCTCAATGGCGTCTCATTCTTTACGAGTTGGTGCTGACAACGTGGTATTTCATGGCGTCTGTGCATGCATCTATTATTCTTGGCATCCAGGTGAGGTGAAGGCATGGACGCCATCAAGTATCACATTGTGAGCACCAACCTGTGCTCACAATCCGGCGGGGGAAATTCTAAAGTTAAATACCTGAAATCTCCTTTCTGGTTTAATACTATCTGTCGGTGCAATACCTGAAACCTCCTCCGTTACCAAATTCGGCCGCATCGACCTTAAGAATTCGGTAGTTCGGTCCGATTCGGCCATTAATTCGCTAAAAATCGGTTCTGTACACATCAGGGTCTCTCAAATTTAATTTTTAAATTTTCTTTAATTTCTACTTTTCAAGAAGTCATCCTCTATTTTAGGTAGACATATTCAAATTCCTAAACATCTATGTTTAGGTAGATGTTTAAGAATTACCGTGCAATACCTGAAACCTCCGTTACCAAATTCGGCCGTAAGAATTCGGTAATTCGGTCTGATTCGGCCATTAATTCGCTAAAAATCGGTTCTGTACACATCAGGGTCAGGGTCTCTCAAATTTAATTTTAAATTTTCTTTAATTTCTACTTTTCAAGAAGTCATCCTCTATTTTATTTATGTAGATGTTTAAGAATATTTAAGAAGTCGTTCCAGCTTTAACATGTTTTTTTTGCAGAGATAAGTACATATCTCCAACCTGCAAGGAAATTTTCTCTAAGAAATCGAAATCGAAATCGATTTTATGTATGAAAAAATTGGAAAAAAAGACGATAGGATCGGATCGTTGATATTGCAGCAGCAAGTGTATAACATTTAAAGTTGGAGAATATGATCAAATAGTTAGCAGCTCGAGAGGATTGCTATTGCTATTGCTATTGCTATAGTCACATGATCCAATACCGGGAGGTTCGCTATAGTCACGTGATCTAATAATACCAAGCAACACTATGTATGTATACTTGACCAATCTTAATTTAAAATTTTCAGTGTAAATTATCGTACAAGGTTACTTTATGCCCTTGGCAATTATTTCTATTTTTGTTTTAATGATGATTGAAGGTAACTTTATACTTTTTTATGCAACTATGTGATTAATTTTAATTTTTTTTAAATCCGTAATTGGTTTCCGTAAAAATATTTAATTATATTATTCATGATAATATTGATTAACTTCAAAATAGCTTTTTTTTGGACACTTAATCTTCTCGATTTGTCATTTGTCATTTTGAAGGGGTTCGTGATTTGTCATTTTGTACATGAGCACAAAATCATGTCATGTTCCAAAAGAAAATAGGAGAAAACTCGACGCAAAAGCTACCAAGTGTATTGTCATTAGTTAATGTTATGATCATGAAACATATAAGATGTTTGATCCCTACGCACATAAAGTGTTTGCAAGCAAATATGTGTTTTTTCATGAGCATACATACGAAGGGCATAAGGAGGATAGTTATGATGCATGGCATATTCCTTATGATTATGATGATTTCAAGGAGCAAGTAGATGATAAGACGGAACAAAAAGAGGGTGAAGAATTCATTAACATGGACAGCTATAGTAGCAACAACACACAAAGAGGAAGAGATCACTCACCACAAAGCAGGAGATGAGATGAAAGTGGTGAAGCACCAAGAAGGCCATCACATCAAACTCAACCATTGGTAAGATTTAAAGATTGTGCCTTAAGGACTAAAGTAATGAATTTCATAGAGCCTTTGAGTTTCAAACAAGATAATGATCATAAAGAATGGAGAGATGCAAAGAAGGGAGAATATGATTCCGTAATGAAAAATCATAGTTGGAAATTATCTAAAAATAAAGTACCCATAGGATTCAAATGATTTTTCAAACCCAGATTTAATGTTGATGGAAGTATAGATAAATATAAGGCTAGTTTTGTTACAAAAGCTTATTCACGGAAAGAGGGAATTGGTTATGAAGAAAATTTTGCAGCAGTGGCTAGTTAAACACAATTAGATTCATGATTGCCTTAGCTACAAAATATAAATGGAAACTACATTAGTTATATGTTAAATTTTATTTCCTGAATGGTGAACTAAAGGAAGAAGTATATCTTGCTCGGCTAGAAGGGTTTGTTAAAAAGGGTCAAGAGCACCTTTTCGTAAATTAAAGAAAGTTTTATATGGATTTAAAAGGGCACCAAGATCTCGGTATGTGAAGATTGACTCTTTCTTTCTTCACAAAGGTTTTAAGAAAAGCAAGAGTGACCATAACTTGTATATCAAGTTAGGTCAAAAGGGGCATGTTATTATGATTTCTTTGTATGTTGATGATCTTATTATAATAGTAAATTCTTCTAAGTTAATTAATGAAGTTAAAGGGAAATTGTCACAGGTATTTGAAATGAAAGACAATAGTGAATTGCATTATTGCTTAGGTCTTGAAATATGGAAAGAAGTTGGTTAGACATTGGTTACACAGAACAAATCTACTAGAGATATACTCAAAATATTCAAAATGGGCCAATGTATGGTAGGATAAATACCTTTAAAACATAGTGCCAAACTCTAAAATGATGATGGGACAAGAGAGGTGGATATTACACTATATCATCAACTGGTGGGCAGTCTAAGTTGTCTCACTACAACTAGGCAGGATGTTGCATATTCAGCCAACATCTTGAGTCATTTCATGGCCAAGCCTCTTGAAATCCATCAAAAAGCAGTGAAGAGAGTTCTTGAGCATCTGAAAGGGACTGTTAACTTTTGTATTAAATATATTGATGATTTTGATGTTGATTTGGCAAGTTATTTCAATTTGAATTGGGCCAAAAATTACTCATGACAAAGGATCAACCTCAGGATATGCATTCATTCTTTGTTTCTAGGATTGGGGCATGTAGCAACAAGAAACGACCAGCTCTTTATTTACCATCAACTAAATCTAAGAACAAAGCTTTGTGCAGTGCTACTTGTGAAGCAATATGGTTTAGGCGAGTTCTCGAAGATGTGGTAGTAACACAAAAAAATGGCAACAATTATCAAATGTGATAATAAAATCACCATTAAAATGGCCATCAATGCTATATATCGTGCAAGATCTAAACATTTTGAGGCTCAACATCATTTTGTTGAGGAAAAGATCTAGTCCAGGGAAATTGATTTAGTTTATTGTAATACCAATGAAAATGTGGAAAACATCTTTACAAAGCCTCTTAGAAAGGAAAAATTTGAAGTATGTAGGAAGTAATTGGGTGTGGTAGAAAAAAAAATCTCCATTATGGGCGGTGTCAGGATAATGAAGAAATTTAGAAGATTCCACAATTTATAGAACTTGTTATGTTTTTGTTTGGATGGATTTCCTAATTAGTACTTGTTAGTTGTCAGATCTTATATTCTAGGAATTTTTTCAACCAAATTATAATCCTATATATGCATGATATTTCTGGTTTGGTGAACATAAGTGTGACTGGTGCAGTCTCTTGTGTGAGTGATTGTCTCACCAATGAGTTGCAACACTTCATCCAACAATTTGTCTTCCATATTTTCTGATTATTTCTTGTTGTTTAAAATACATTTTTTGTTGACTTTGGGTGGCATCGCATGTGCTCTAGCTATGAAATTTGGTGGAGGGGCTAGAACACATAAGATATCCAGAACTTAGAAATCCTTTGGAGAAATTCCACCCGCATGAGGAGTTATTAAAATAATTAATATTTTTAATGGGTTCCTAAGTATAAACTTAGGAAAATAAAAATATTAATGTGTATTAATAAAAATATGTGTGAGAAGGTTCTAAGTGGCAAGGATCAAGCCTGTTTTGATCATCCAGTTGTTTGATTTATCGAAATATTTGTCTCCAGATAGACGTACTTCTCTGTTGGGTGAGCCATATTTGGCACCCTAGTTGTATTCAAGAATCTGCTTAATAATACAAGCCCTCTATATGTTGCATTGGTTTTCCCGAATTGGGTTTTTCCACGGATGATTATCGAAAAATAACGATGTCCCTTGTGTGATTGTCTCAGTTTATTTCAGTTCATGATCTGTATGTATGTGTAGGCTGCAATAGTGTTTCTCATCGATGTTTATGTAATTAAATAACCTATTAAATGCAACAAACAAGTAGGAGATGATAAACCAATGATTGCAGTAGGGGTTTCTGATGTGTAGATTCAGAAATTCTCACATTTTTTAATACATAAATAGATTCGTCACCGTGAAAAAATATCTAAGGCACTCAATCTTTGCAAATTAAACAACTTAAGCTTATGATTTTTAAAATCCTGCAGTGGATTTTGAACAAAATTGACCATAAAAAATGTAGAGAAGTGAGTCATTTTATCTATGGGTTAAACTACAAGTAATTTTTGGAATAGATATATTTAGTTGTTGGGTTGAATATCACATGGCTCGAATTAGTATTTGAGTTTCACAACGATAAAATTTGATTCGAATTCAAATATCTCCATAAAATTTGAATAAAATTAATTATTAAATTCAAATATATATAACTCATTAACTTTTATATATATATATATATATATATATATATATATATATATATATATATATATAATTATGATGTATAAACTTACTAACAGTACTTACACATATTTAAGTATATAATACTAAAAAACTAAAATCTATGTTTTCATATTATAGGTTGGTTATGAATGTAACTACTCTGGTTAAATATAATACCTACTCAAGGATGAAAATATTTCTTTTTATCTCTCTTTACATTTAAATTAAATGATATATATACTTTTTACAATTTAAAATTCCATTATATTTAGATTAGTTAATACAAACAATATTAGTTAATCATATTTCTTAATTGTTGGTGATGACATTCAACAATACAGTATTTTATTAGTTGTTTCATTTTTATGGTGAAATCTTTTTATTTGTAAGCTTGGCAAGACCTTTCATTTATTTTCTTCAAAAAGGATAGGTTACAATCATAAATCAAGTGGTAAGGTGGCCTCAACCTGCCCAGGAGAAACGAGATCTATTAGCCACCTAACTACATTATAGGTCATCCAAAAACATAAAAATTTAATATTGTCAAATAGAGCTATATATGTCTGAGTATCTGTAAACTTTCTACATTCTAAATAGATAAAACCAGACATAATAATCTGCATATTCTTCATATAGCAAAATTAAAAACCAAAACTAATCTGAACATGTTACTAATGGTCAAAAGAACCCACTGGAGCTTGATCCTTCGTGCTCTACCTAGGGAGTTATGTATGTGGGAGGCACGAATTTAATAATTAAATTTGCCGGAATTTAATTATTTGTTTTTAATAATTTGTAATATGATTTTTAAATTTTTTCAACATTAAAAATTCAATAGAGTAAATCGTACAAGCCGTTCATTACACTTTAGAAGGTTACTTTATGCCCTCGGCAATTCTTTCATTATTTCTATTTTTGTTTTAATGAGGATAATATTGCTTAACTTCAAAATAATTTTTTTTGACACTTAATCTTCTCGATTTGTCATTTATCATTTGTCATATATATATATATATATATCAATTATTATGTATAAGCTT
Source organism: Pinus tabuliformis (assembly GCA_031772625.1). Taxonomy (NCBI): domain Eukaryota; kingdom Viridiplantae; phylum Streptophyta; class Pinopsida; order Pinales; family Pinaceae; genus Pinus; species Pinus tabuliformis. Next base: position 939,552,483 of record CM062805.1, read on the forward strand.
ATTAACAATACTTACACATATTTTAAGTATATAATACTAAAAAACTTAACTAAATCTAAGTTTCATATTATAGGTTGGTTATGAATGTAACTACTCTGGTTAAATATAATACGTACTCAACGATGAAAATATTTTTTTATCTCTCTTTACATTTAAATTAAATGATATATATACTTTTTACAATTTAAAATTTCATTATATTTAGATTAGTTAATACAAACAATGTTAGTTAATCATATTTCTTAATTTTTGGTGATGACATTCAACAATACAGTATTTTATTAGTTGTTTCATTTTTATGATGAAATCTTTTTATTTGTAAGCCTGGCAAGACTTTTTCATTCATTTTCTTCAAAAAGGATAGGTTACAATCATAAATCAAGTGGTTAAAGTGGCCTCAACCTGCCCAGAGGGAAACGAGATCTATTGGCCACCTAACTACATTATAGGTCATCCAAAAACATAAAAGTTTAATATTGTCAAGTAGAGCTATATATGTCTGAGTATCTTTAAACTTTCTACATTCTAAATAGATAAAACCAGAAAGAATAATCTGCATATTCTTCATATAGCAAATTTAAAAACCAAAACTAATCTGAACATGTTACATAATCGTCAAAAGAATCCACTGGAGCTTGATCCTTCGCGCTCGACCGGGGGAGTTATGTATGTGGGAGGCACGAAAATATGTCTCCCAATCTGACTAAGATAGTCATTCTGTTGTTGGAGCTAGAACTATATCAATTGGAATTCCTTATGGATTTCCGAAAATCCATGATTAGACTTGGAAGAA